>OY747701.1:58562495-58572495 GCA_963556495.2 Valencia hispanica
ATCTCCTTTAATCTTCGGACCCGCCTTCCTCCAGAACTGACCGTCACAGCCGGTGAGGAGGAAGACACACTGATTCTTAAAAACCAAATTAAAACAGTTTCAGATGTTCAAAAACGAGACAATCAGAGTGAGCAATCATCCTAGGCTGGACAGCTGTGGTCTCCGTTAATGAAACCTTTACTTGTTGTAATCATTACCGTTGTAAACGTCTGTTTATTATTATTGTTTTAAAATGAAACGACTGCTGCATCCTATATGTGTACAAAAGAGCGTTATCGCAGGTCCTTCTCTAGTGCCCATCTCCAGGAGTCTTTGGGTGACCCTTAGGGAATACTGCATCAAGAACCACCAGTGTTTTGGTTCTCAGCAGCAGAACCAAACAAGGGATTACTTGAGGAAACCTTTGTCCAGTTCTGCATTACAGTGGTACAGTGGAGGGACAACTCCAGTATTTAAGATGCTAATCTCCTTAACTCAAGACTCTGTGTGGCTGGTGAAATTAAACAAAAAATGTTGTTAATCACATTTAATTCGGGGTGATTTTTTTTTCACATGGGCAGACTGTTTGGGAAAGCTTTATTTCCCCCTAAATCCATTAAATCTTCAAAAAATTAGTTTGAACTGAAACATTAGGTGTGGGAAAATATCCAAGTTCTGAATTTTCTGGTCCGTTTACATTCCGATCGTCGCCCACGGTCATGAGATATGGACCACGATGGGCTGTTCAGGCATTTGATGGTGAAGATGACCTCCTTTGGGTGTTTTCTGGAGACTTGGGGGTCACACCCAGAACTCGCAAATTGAATTTCCTTCTGGCCGAGGAAGGCCTCCTCATCTCTGAGGATGGGACTATCTCGGCTTCCTTCCTGAACCTGATAGCTTCGCTTTCCTCGTGGCTTTCTACAACATCTCTTAGGCAGAAGAAAAACCATATAACCACATCTTTTTCTTCATTAGGTTGCTCCTCTCACCCTATCCTTCTCCTCTTTAACCGTTGAAACAGGCCCGCGCCAATGGCCAAGACAGATTACAACTCTTGTGTAAATTAAGTTGCAACCAATGCAATGTATTGACCAAAGACAACCAGGAGATGGTGCTGCAGGCTATTAATTAGGAGTTTATAGATGCAGTAAAGAAGATGCTTTGATACGGTTATATTCCAAAATGGACATTAGAGCTTGGCCTAATAAAAACATGAGCAAAGCTAGCACAAGCAGGGACGATGCTAATACATCACCAGTCTTAGCGAGGAAAGTGAAACCTTGAGTGACATTCTGGTTCACACTCCATACCAGTTGGTGTCAGTAATGCACCATGTTGTTGTTTGGGATAGGCCAATAAACATCACAAAGAAGAAGAAGAGCGCTGTGTTATTATTAGGCTAATATGAGCATGCTAACGGTAGTTATGATAAAAACTTGGTGATAGAATAGAATACACATCAGGAAGGGAATAATGAAGGTTTCAGCGGCAGACTATGTTGGATTGTGGATGTAAGACTTGTTGTAGACTAACTATTTTATTGGAGTACAATAATTGTTTTGTTCAAGATGGCTCTGTTCTGTTAAGGATATGTGGCTTCCAACGGTGAGTTGCACATTGTTTTTCTTGTTTGACAAAAGCGTTTAATGTATCTACGGTTATTACTGTATCCTTGATTGACATGCATAGTTGGAATCACAAGAATAGCAGCTTTCAAATGATGTCTAATATGTATATGTACACAGAAAGGGATTCACAAAAAAAAGGTAGATTTGATCCGGATAACGTCACACTACGGCAACACCACTCGGACAAACTACATTGCGGCCCATTTTTATCCCTGTCAAGCACTATAGATTTAAATTTAAAAGAGACCCAAATGTTGATAACAGTTCCTGTGGGGATCATCATTAAAACGCGACTCATCTTTTCTGGTACTGCTCTTTCACACATAGCCTTTGGAAAGAGTGTAGCAGGTTGTTATTAACCATGTTTACAGTGATTTTTCCTCACAATGGAAAAATGTTTTGTTGTTTTTATTTATATATTTTATTTAGAATACCCCCCCCCCCCCCAAAAAAAAAGATGAGAAATGTGTAACTATAAATAAAATCAATATCTATCAACAAAAAGTCTCTCAAAACGATTCATATTTGTACATTTTTTGCATGTACTGCTTGTATCTGTTGAATTGTTCTGTATACTTCATTTGTTCTTATGTTGTAATACTTGCTATTTGTTCAATGAAGTTCTAAAAAAAAAAAAAAAAAGCACATCTGGTACCTACACCGGGTCTGCGTTGAACCAACGCAGACCCAAGGGTTGTCCCCCTTCACTACATCCATGAAGCTTCTCTGGGGTCTTTTCCTCCGGCCCACCAGATCGTCCTCTGAGATATTCCACATCCATGGGAATGTTCTACTCCAAGGTCCGTAAACGCCCCAGCTGCCATCAGATATAATTACCTCTGTTTTCATCAGCTCTCCGCCGCGCTGACACAGTGTAGCATGGCAGAGGCTAATTAAAGACAAGTACAAGGTAAGCAGGCTTTGAACCGGGCGCCCCCTGAGTAGACTGCGACACTGATGCTTATTAGACTCGATTATGTCCCATATGGTTTTTTTAATGTGCAGTCATAACGTGTGCTGTGACGGTTTGGTAGAGGGTTGCTGTTGAAACGCCGAGTTACTCGTCGTCCCCGTAGAGCGGAGACAGCAGAAAGGTTTCCATTATTCAAGTGAATAAAAAGGTGATAATATTTAAGCCTCTGTGCAGGACGCAGACAAAGAAAAGCCGCTTTACATTCAGTTTTCTCCTGGATGTCTGGGATATTAAAGCAAAGCAATCGGCGCCGGTTCTGTTCATGTGTTGTGGGAGAAATGGAAATGTATGTGTGACATTTCACAGCCCCAGTATCTCCATACTGAGAAAGCTCGTTACAAGTGCGAACGCTCCTCGTCTCTTTCGTGAAGCGAGATGAAAAGTCGGCGTGAGGACGCCATGGTCATCCAGAGTTCAACCTCTGCTGCTTTTTTCCTTCACTTCATCCCGTCAGCCGAGAGTTAGAGCACCTTCCCTGCCTTTCAGGAGGGTTTATTCAGCGCGAGATCAAACCTTAACCACCTTTAACCAGGTCAAAGCTTTTAAGATCCAACTGAAGAAGAGAAAAACCCTCTTAAAGGTAAAGTAAAGGTATCCAGTCTGTGTGTAAATCAGCCCCTGTTTACTGAGATTATCTGTCTTTGTAGAGGAAATTCACACTCTTTATTGCCTTAGATTTAACCAGGAAAAGCAAAGACTCACGCCGCAACCATCCAAACCTAACAGAATGCTAACATCTCTCTGAACGGCAGATTTTGCACCTGCTTCTGGCAGGGCGTGATACCAGCTGTGGCTTTGCAGGGACAGCAGAGATGAGCAGAGCATCCTGTCACATCGATCCGTTCTCTCTGACCATGGCAGAGGTGAGAATGGCCGACATAACAGAAGAAGAAAAAAAGTCTTCGGTTGTCTTTTTGTTGTCATTTCGTTTTTATAATTGTGGGGAAGGGATGGGAATGTGGGTAATGTGGGGTCATTTTAATCTGTAAAGCACTTTGAGCTGCATTTTTTTTTTTGTATGAAAGGTGCTTTATAAAAAAAGTTTGATTGATTTGAGGAATTATGGAAGAACATCGACCCTGTGGTAGCCTTTATTTAAAAAAACAAAAAATAACAAAGTTTCTCAGGACAGAATCAAACAGAATACGATGTTAACCTCAGTTATTTGCTGCCTGATGCAGGACTTCATGACAAACAAATAAGCTTTTAAATAAACTGTAACTGATTAATGTCTGTCTAATGAATTATTTCAGTTCTAATGAGCTGAGCTCAGATCTAGTTTAGAACTTAAACAGGCTCTTATTTAGTTATTTTTTGTTTTTATTAATGTCTCATTTACTACAACCAGGAGTAAACACACACATGCATGGAGAGAACATACAACCACCTTGCAGGAAGACCCCATGCTGGGGTTTGAACCCATGATCTTCCTGCTACCAACTCCAGCCCTGTGCAGATCCACTGAGGGATAATAAATGATATTTCTGTTGTATTCTTTTTCCAAAACCACATTCGGTCACCAGAATGTCATAAAAATCAGCAATCTCTTTAGTTCTTTTCATAACCAGATCATGAAACAACTCCAGGTTTTCTTAATGTTTGTCCATCACGACAACACAAGTAAAAGCAGTGAAAGTACAGCAGATATTCTAACCACCAAAGAGCACCAAGTGTTAAATGTTGCTGAAATTTAGAAGATTGACTGTGACCCAAACTGAATTCATATCATTTCTACGGGTTAAAACTTGACAAAGTTGTTTCTATTACAGCGAAACAAGCTCATAGCTGTCAAGTCTCCCGTTTTGGCTCGGGAACTACCGTGTTTTACCCCTCTTTCCCGTCGTCCTCCCGTATTAGCATTATAGCATTTATAGTATCAATGAACAAATATGATGCCTCTCCAAACTGAACTGTGAATGCGACAGGAACAACAAAGGAGAGAGATGGATGGAGCTGGGGAAGGAGAAGTCATTCCTGCCAAAACAAAAACAAAGATGTCATGTAAATATCTGGAAAAATGGGACGGCGGATTTACTTTCCCTAGGGGTAGCAGGGTGAATGTCAACAAAGGTAGGCGTATATCAGATACTGATCACTTAATTGTAGATACTAAATGTAGGGTGACCTTTTTCCGGACATGTCCACTTTTCACGTTCACAGATTGATGTAAATGTCCAGGTTTTCATCGTTTTTCAGGGGACCAATAAGCATACTTAAACTGAGTGGTGCGGTGCATGGAAAACGACAGCCTCTCTCTCACCTCCCCGAGCTGCTGCCTAGTGGCTGGTTCTGATCCGTTCACAGGCGGAACAGACAGCGGGCTGCGCTGCGCCTCTTTACAAGATGTCAAAGCGTGAGTGTAGCTTTACAGACGAACAGAGCTGGCAATATGTGTTTCTGTGTAACAAAAGAGGCAAAGATCCAGTAGAACCACATGGACACAAAATCTATAACAATGCTGTGCAAAGGGAGAGTTCATCTAGAAACTGACTGATGAAAACTAAAGACTGGAGTATGCACTTTTTCATTGTCTTTTCGAGACTGGGAGAAATTACATTGAAAAGAAAATAATACTTTTCTCAGAATATTATTTCAGATTTTTGTTTAATTTTTGTTCGGTATGACTTAAAAAGCTAACTATTATTATCTAATTCATAAGAGTAATTATTTCTATTTATTTCCAGAGATTTTAGAGTCATTTTTGTACTTGTGAAAGCCGTTAAAATCAAAAGTCTTGGCCCAGCCCTTTTGGAAATCAAAATATGGTCACTCCAAGTGGTTGACAAGATGGTTTTCTTAGATTTCCTGCACACCTGTCTTAAAATATAAGGGATACTAGAGCTTGGTTGGGGTGGTGGGATGGCTCAAGTTTCCGTTGTTTTCAAAACCAAAACTTGACAGGTATGCAAACTGTGTGTTTTTACATTGTGCATTAGACACCACTAACACGCTATTTGTCCTTTTCCTTTATCCGTTTTATCAGCCTCCTTTGAGGAGAATAAATACAGATTGTTTCAACATTCACCTCCGAGCACAGGATCAAAGATCTTATCACAAGATCCAACACTGTGAATCCAAACCTGGAGCGATTATCCTGCTCCGGAGCTACAAGGCAGGATCAGAGACTCGCTGAGGCAACTTCAGGTTCAACTCCAGGTTTTCAGCCTCTTAAGGCAGTTCAGTTCTTTACTGGGGCGTAACTCTGTCACCTTCGCCGTCGCTGAGCAACCCATGAGGCAACATTTGAAAAGTTTAGACACATTCCTCTAATTCTCTAAGGTCACGCCAGAGGTCACATCCACAGCGGGTGAAACAGCCAATAAAAAACCTCCGTCAGCACCGTTCTTTTCACCACCATTTCATCGCTGTCAACCAGCGCCGGTAGAAACAATTATAAAACCAACAGATGAGATCAGGACTGGGCAGAGCCGGTGAAGCTCCACCTTTCTGGAAGACGTAGCAGGAAGAAAAAATGGCATCCACTAAAAATAAATTAAATCAGAAAATCAGCAAGCTCATTGGTGCATTTGAAGTAGCTGTTTTCATACCCCAACCTGTGACTGAGGCAGACTCTTATGTTGAAGGTGGAATAAGAAATATAAGGAATAAATTGTGAAATATACAAAAATGGAAGAAGATGCTGCTGAGTAAGAACCAGAGAAGATGCACAGTCACTTGTTGCTGTGGTAATTCCAGTCTGGAGGCGCGGAAGAAGGGGATGTTAGCTCGAGGTTTAGCCACAGACAAGCGGTCACTGTGTGAAAATGTGCGGTGATAATAAAAGGCTTTCTACACCGACTGTGTAACTGGGTGCGTCTGCAGCATTAACCTCAGGAGATACGACAGATTAGAGAGAACGTTCATTCCCACTTTCAGGAGAAGATTCAGAGAAGAATTATAATGGCAGAAAATGGAAGACCGCGTCCGCCGTCTATGGACGTTTGGAGAACTTCGTAGAAAACGGCAAGTCCTGTAGCAGAGGGAGGCAGTCCGTCATTTTGACAGGGATAATAAATGAGTACAGGTGACTAAATCAATCCCAAAAAAATAGATTCCCATGAGAGCATCTCAAACCTGGACACCGTACTCAATGCACCTCGCTAACCGATTGAATATTTTTTGGTATTCCATAGTAATTATAATAATTAAGGATGTAAGAAAATATCGATACACCGATATATCGTGATATTTTATTTCTCGATATTGTATGGATATTCAAACACGAAGTATCGTTTTTTTTTGTTGCCGCTTTTTTGTAGTTTATTTATTGTAGTTTTTGTTTTGTTTTGTTTTTAAATGGAAACAATAATGATGACAGTCATTTTTGGAGTACATATAAAAGTATGACTGGTAGTTTTGTGGCTTTTTTCACCTTTTTCGTTCCAGTGGATCAACTAGATCTAGTAAATAAAACTGGATGTGTTAAAGTAAGAAACAGGTTGGAGTGTTTACAATACTGTGACAGTGTTTCTAGTTAAATTCAGTTTTAAAAATCACAATATATAGTCTCACTCATAGTATCGCAATACATCGCAACATATCGTATCGCCACATTTCTATCAATACACACCCCTAATAATAATAACAATAACAATACATTTTATTTATTACTGCCTTTCAACACAAGGACACTTTACAGCATTAATTAACAGAGAAAATAACCAAAGCAAGTTAAAACAACATCAAAAGAAGACTCAGAAATCCCAAAACAAACCTGAAAAAAAAAAACCTGAAAAAAACAAATGCAATAAGGGAACAGAGCTCATAAACAGTAGGCGGTCTTAAACAGGTGAGTCTAGATTTAAAGGTGGACAGAGAGTCAGAGTTTTGGATTCCTTGTGGTAGAGATTTTCCAGAGGTGGAGTTAAGACGGGTGAAATTATTAAATACGGAGGTTTTGGCGATGATGCGGGCAGCAGCGTTCCTCTGGTTATCCATTCTGGTAAAATAAATCCCATCCTTAGGATAGGATCATAAACCCAGGAAATTCCACCAGGCTTGCTGTAAAATTACTTCTGAAATCATTTAGTGTCTGACAATGAGGGAAAACAAGTTCTTACTCTGATTATTTTAGTTTTATATGTACTTTATTGGTAATGCTGGTATTTTGTTGATTGTCTGAACTGGGAATTATCTGTTGAAATGCATCATGTGTGATGTCATACTGCAGCCATCTCTTGGCCAGGTCACCACTGAAAAAGAGGACTTGATCTCTTATCTTGTCAAATAAAGGTGATATATATATATATATATATATAATCTGCTGGTTTCATGTTCAAAACCTGCCAATACATATTTTCCTCCTCTGTTCCTCAGAGAGGCTCCGAGTCGAGTCCAACGCCAGCAAACTCCTCCGACCAACGCCTCCTCCCGTCAGAGCTCCTCTTAATGAATTATGAGGATTGACTCTGGTTACGGCGCGCTGCTTCCAAATTTCACTTTAATTGAAACACAATACGGGGCCGAGGGGCACCGGGGGCCATAAATTGGAACATCCGGCCTGGTAATCAAACCGCCATCTGTTGCTATGACGATCCCGGGCGATCCCGGCTCACTTGGCGGTCCAATCGCAATCGAACAGAGGCAGTCGACAGCGTGACGCCTGGGTTCAATAGATGACAGGGAGCGCTTGGGCGACTTTATGGAGCGACACAAATCCATTCAGCGAGACGACAGGAGGAGCAGGTCTGCTCTGTGACACGATAATAAAACAGGAGAAGAAAAGGAAGGAAATGAAACTGAGACGACAGAAAGGGGAAGTAAAGACGGTGAGGTAAAGGAGACAACGTCATTGTCATTGCCACTTTTTATTCCCCTCAGATACAGTGGAGGAAAAAAAGACGGGATCATGAACCAAAAACTTCCCAGTCAGGACTTTGTTGCAGCTCCTCTGGTTTTCCTGAAAGCCTTAATTCTTCCAGGACTCCCCTGAAGAAAAACCAATATCCTTCATCCATCAGGTTCCAGCCGACGGATCATCTTTGCAGGATGGAGCCGCATCACAGGCTAGTTTTTTTTCTCCCCCCTGATTTTCCCCCCAGTATTTCTTGGTTAGCCTGTCTGCCGTCATGATTTGGTCGTTTTATCCTGAAGAGAAGCTTTAAAAGATTTTTTGCTCAGTGGACAGAGTATGCTTTTGCAGCTGGATATCAATCTAGTTTTGTTGTAGATTTTAAAGGGAGTCCCCCCAGGGCTTTTATCTATTTTAGGTACCATATTCTTTAAATTAATATTAACATTGGTAATAGTATATCTTTGGCAAAAATACAGTTTTACGCAGATGATACCATACATTTCTCAGTTGGTTCTACTCTCTTATGACAAATTAAACAGCTTTTCTGAAAAGCTAAAATTGGTCTTTAATGTTGTTCAACTAATTTAAGGTTCGCCTGAAATAACTCTCAGATCAAATATAATGCATTTATTTCTATTTCAGTTAGTTTGGGTATTTCGCTTGAGGACAGCCAGGGTCCATATTAGGCATTTTGTAAAAAACCAAAGGCTAGAGGTTTTATTATAAAGACTTTTTGACCAGGGGCGGATTTAGGCATCGAAAAGGATCAGGGGCTTAGCCCAGATGACTGATGTGCAAAGCACTGTTGCTTTAAATGATATGGCACCTCAACTTTTGAATTCTGATCTCCTTAAAGGAGACAAATATCAAATAAATCTTTATTTGCTAAAGTTATTTTCATGCCGTTGGAAGCACAAAGCGCTATACAAGATAAAAACAATATACATCATACAAAATCAAATAATAAAAACATGGTCTCCACCCCTTGTGGACCAAGCAGACAGAACCCCTAATGTTGAGGAGTTAAAACATTAAAATCCTACCTACCCGACCCTAACCTCATCCCTGCAGTATCACTTCCAGGTCATGTCTTTGTAAATGTGTTTTTTTTACTTGTAAAAGTGTTTCGGTAAACTTGTAAATGTGTTTCGGTAAACTTGTAAATGTGTTTCGGTAAACTTGTAAATGTGTTTCGGTAAACTTGTAAATGTGTTTCGGTAAACTTGTAAATGTGTTTCGGTAAACTTGTAAATGTGTTTCGGTAAACTTGTAAATGTGTTTCGGTAAACTTGTAAATGTGTTTCGGTAAACTTGTAAATGTGTTTCGGTAAACTTGTAAATGTGTTTCGGTAATATTGTAAATGTGTTTCGGTAATATTGTAAATGTGTTTCGGTAAACTTGTAAATGTGTTTCGGTAATATTGTAAATGTGTTTCGGTAATATTGTAAATGTGTTTCGGTAATATTGTAAATGTGTTTTGGTAAGAATGTAAAAGTGTTTCAGGTTAATGCAGTGTTTCTCAAACTATGGGGCGAGCCCAACTAGTGGTGCGCAGAAGTATTGCAGGTGGGGCGTGACATCAACGGGATTTAAATAGTTTTTCCCGCCTAGATTCTGTCATT
>OY747701.1:58577495-58729995 GCA_963556495.2 Valencia hispanica
GTTCGGGCCGAGCTGACTGGGAACAACCAGCTGCAGGCTCATTAACATGATTCGATTTAAAAAAATGGAAATTCTTTAACATTTTTTTCCAAAACTCTGACTTATTCAATATCTTTTAATTACAACCGTTTCATTTCATTTTTCAAACATATAATTTAAAAAGCCAGAATGTTCAGCTGTTAATAAAACAGGTTTAATCAGAAACAAACAAATGACTGAATATCCTTGAAAGAGAAGAGATTCAAGATTTTCTGTCAGGGATTGTAGGCCTAAAGGCGAAAGGGAAAAATATATAAAACATAGAGAGGGGAAAAGGGCAGCATTGGAATCAATTTGAAGTATAAACTAAACTAATTTCATCAAAAGCAGAAAACTGATTTAGAGAATTACAACTGCATCATCGATTGGTGCAGCAGGAAATGTTAAACTGGAATATCAGAATTTATTTCAGCATTTTCATTTAAAACGTGAAGCTCATTTATAGTTTCGTAATCATTTAGGTGATTATGACTTATAGCTTATAAAACCCCAAAATTCAGCTTCTCACACTATTAGAAATCAGTTAAATAAGAAAAAGGCCAAAATGTAAATGTTAAAGAAGCTAAAGAGGCTGGCTGTTCATGGAGGGCCCTAGTGGCGTTGTGGGGTCCAGCCCCGAATGTTTTCAGTCTGGCGTTTCACTCGGAGGCCACAAACTCACCGCTCGCTCCCTCAATCACACCCAACGGGCCGGGTGGGCTCTAATCGGATCAGCGGCGCTGCGCTAACTTGACTTGGTGTCAGGTTGTACCGCTGAGAAGATGAAAACCTTTATGTATCATTTATTTTATTTTTTTACTTATGATGTGCTTTTATACTGTTTAATAACTGTTAATATTCCTTTTGTACGTCCAGGAAATTCCTTCAACAGCCTGCATTCCATCTTTAGGCAAAGAAATGTCATAAAAATACTTTTCTCCTCCATTAAAGTGATTTGATGAAAAGCTCGTTAGTGAAGGATGAAGAAAAACAGACAGAACAAAACAATCCGTCTTCACAGAGCAACAGTTTGCGAGCTTCGGCTGGGGAATGTAAATGCGCTGCGCTGTGAACAAAAGGAGACATTCATATGCTAAAAGCCTCCTCAGATCGTCCCCCAACAAAGTTCATCGTGACAGCAGCAGAAGCTGCAGCAACATCTCTAAATGTCAAACAAGATGAACAGAAAGGAGCTTCGGCTGGAAACCGCAACCCTTTAAACAACCCCCGCCCACTGGTTGGGCTTCATCGCCCGCCAGCGCCGTAACTCAGGACAACAACAACAAAAAGAACTAGCACGGGGGGGTTATTGACAGAAACACCAGCAGAGCTGAGAGGAGCAGGTATACACCCAAACTCTGCAGCGTCTGCTTCCTTCAGCCATTATTCACGTCTAAACAGAACCACGACCAGCATGTGGATGATTACCCACGAAAAAGTACAGAACAACAAACCATCCGGCTGCCTCCTATCAGCTTCCATCTTCAGTAGAAACATGGAGGAAATGTCTCCCTGCTCATCATCGTTCCACTTTAAGCATGAATTACTAACTCCACCAGTTGATGAGAAGGATCCAGATGATTGATATTACTTTGCATTATTACACGTAAGTTGACTAACCAGCATGGACGTCATCTTCATCTTTTATTATACGAAGTTACTGACTACAAGAGTTCATAACTGCTAACTTATGACGGGGTATCAGGGCCACTGCAGATAAAAAAAGAAGGGGTAAAAATGTGTAAATTTCATCAAAACAAAATTTTTAATTTCTAGATCAATTTAACATATTTTCAAGAAACAAACTTGGACATTTTCTGATTCCAAAAAGTTGTAAATTTGCAACAACAAAAAAAATAATTATATATATATACACACACAGACCGATATATCATGATATTTTATTTTCCGATATTGTATACAATATCGGAATATTGATATTTCACCTTCTTCGTTCCAGTGGATCAACTAGATCTAGTAATAAAACTGGATGTGTTAAAGTATGAAACAGGTTGGAGTGTTTAGAATGATGGGACAGTTTTCCTACTGGTAAATTGAATTTTAAGAATCACAATATATCGCCTTAATCATAGTATCGCAATAAATATATCGCCAGATTTTTGCCAATACACATCCCTTTATATATATATATATATATATATATATATATATATATATATATATATATATATATATATATATATTTTTTTTTTTTTTTAGATGCACCTGGATATATTAGTGTAAGCGTTAGATCCGGACTCAGGACGAGGTGATCTCTGGGGTGCAGACCCACCACGATCGCCTCCAACAGGATCCAGGATGAACACCTGAGACGGTGAGCAAGAAGAAGCCACATGGCTGCATGGAGTCTAGATCCGAATCAGCCCAGATCCAACGTTTACCACCTCAATCTTAGAGGAGTACATTTCTGAGGTTTCTTTCTTACAAATTTCTGAGTGTACTGGGTCAGAGAATAACTTGGTTTTAATCTCTTAAATTGATCAATTTAATCGTGGTAAATTGCGCTTTTTTTCTTGCAAATTTACACCTTTTTGGTGACCATATTTTGAGGACACTTGGTCCAAACCTTAAACACATCAATCATGTTCTGTTTACGTAATGAAAACTTTAGATTTTTACATATTTAAAGTGTTCCTGCTCTATGTGGTTAGAAAGAATAATGAGATAAACTTCAGATCAGCTTTTACAATCAACAAATACAGAAATGACTTAAAATCTCTGGAAATAAAAGAAATAAATTAGTACTTATCCACTATATTAGAATATTAACCTGTGAAATAATACCTCAATCATACAGGACTCAAATCGGAAATTATATTCTGAGAAAATAAGTATTTTTTTTACTTTGCAAAGTAATATTAAAAACAAAAAGCAGTAGTCCCACAAAGACATTTGCTGCAGTCTACAATTTTTCACTGTCAGTTTAACAGATAAATTCTCACTTTCATAGCCTTTTCATAGTTTTGCATCAGTGTGACCAACAGTATCTGTAAATTTCGCGCCGCATGGCCGAAACACTAGCAGCAGTCATAATGTTTCCACAGGTCCGTCCCCAACACCTGAACTCTCTGTTTTTATTGTTTAATTATGAAAAATAATGGGTTTTGAACACTTTTTAATCACTACCAATTTGGCACGTTTCACATCCAAATTTTTAATTTAATAGGGAATCGGCACACCACTAGTCAGTAGTGTTCAGAAAGGATCAAATTATGATAATTTTCTGTCGATCATCTCTGTTTAGAAGATGATTGAATGCATCAAAATAGAAAATTATATCTTTCTCCATGTTTGAATGCATCAACAAGGAGCATCTTGTTTTATGGACCCATCAAATCATCAAATCCTTAAATTTCTCATTTCCGCTCAATTCAAAATATTGCAGCATATTTTTTCTCCTTTTGGCAAAATTCTATTTATTTTTTAGTTGAATTAAAGCAAAATTAACATTTAGTCATGTGTAATAACATTCAGAATCAACACCACAGGTTGGAGCTTAAAGGAATCTCCAGTTTAATCTTACATTTATTTTTCTTTGAGAAATGACCAAACAAGGAAAAAGGAGAAAGCGTTCAACCCCGTCACACACAGCAGGAAATGAAGCGGTGTCCAGTGGGCGTGAGTCAGTACGCCACACGGCACACGTGACTCGCTCCACCTGTTTGTTCGGGGCGTAGGAGGGACGACGATAATAGCAGGAGCGACAAAGAGCAGGCGCCTGTCCACCGTGTGAGCCCAAACACCTGCTCTGTGAGACACCGTAGCCGAACCGGTTCAATACGTGTGGGTGACTCGGCGACAGCTCTTAAGTGCACCTGCATCACTTTCTGCTCTATTTCTGGCTCCTGTGGGAGTGAAAGCGCGAACGTTTCTGCAAAAGGGCTGTTCAAAAACTCCCAGAAAACATATACATGTACAGAAACGTGTACTGTAAACTGAATTTCCTCCTGGTGGGATCAATAAAGTATTCATTTATTCAGAAACAATACCTGCAACAAAAACAGCTTCTGCATGGCTTTATCACTGCGTTGTGGATTAGATGCACCAGTACTAACACTACAGAGCTTATCTGCTCTAGGAAAAACAGTAACAAGTAGAAGTGCCTTAGTAAAACTTTGAATTATAAAGAGCACAAACACAGAAGTGTCCAGCACAACAGCGATCAGCTCCAAAACAGTCTTACCTTCATCAGAACAGACTCGCTGAGCTTTTCTCTGTTGACGATCTTTATGGCGACCTTTTGACCTGTGACACAGTGGACGCCCAGCTTCACGAGACCTAAAACACAGACAGTAAACAACATTCGTAACTGATTCGGATTCAATCAGACCCGACCGCTGAAATTCACAGATTTGACAAAGAAACGTTACAATTTCCATCGGAGGTCATGATTGGGTGGTGGAATCAAAAAAAAAAAAAAGGGGGGGGGGATGGACATAAGATATTACATTACATTTTAGAACAGAGCAGCAGTAACCAGCCACCCGCTCAACCACCTGGACACCGACCAAACCAACCATCCAACCAAACATGACCAGGGGGGGGCATCGACTGGGATGATGCTCCCAGTAACTGAACATCCTCCGTGTCCTGTTATCAACCGTCTTTAATATAGAAAGTACTCTTACATCAGATCTTCTGTTCTTTCTGTGTCTCTGCTCTGTCTTCTTGAAACCCCAGTTGGCTGTGGCAGACGGCCGCTCGTACTGAGCCTGGTTCTGGTTCTGGTTCGGCTGGAGGTTTCAGTGTTTCCCACAGATAGACGAAAACTGGGAGCTGGTTCTCACACATTGTTTAAAAGGTCTTTGATGTCCAGTTGCAATCTGATATCTTGTACATTTTGTACCAGTTTTCTCCACAGTTTACTTCAGGCAAAATAATAGAACATGTTCCACCGTCTCTTCTTGAAGACAAAAGTCACATTTCCCTGTAGCGTGTTTCCCTTGTTGAAACAATGTATTGTTTAACCCTGTAATCTTAATCTAAATATAATTATTTCCTCCCGTTTCATTCGTCATGATGACATCATCATTATGCAAATTAGCGTGTGACGTCATCTGGCGACATCTAGCGACTTTCTGGGGCAACTTCAGCTACTTTCTGTCGGAGACAGTTGGCGACACTGAATACAATAGTTTCAGTGTGTTGATGTTACTGTAGGTCCCGACCCCTAGCAAACAAGCGATTGCGCCTTCTTTTGGAAGTTAACTAAAGTCGCAAGTTTGCGGTTAAAGGGGCTATATGCAATTTTCTGAAATTTAAACTCGTGACTGACACCTGTGGCCAAAAAACGGAACTGCTCTTCCTTTCTGCTCGCTCTCGCAGCGCGCGCTCCTACGCCGGTCACTCTCAATCTTCGATCTTTTTTGGGCACTTGTCAGGGGTTTAACTTTTTTTAGTCTTATGTGGAGTTACTGTTGGTGTCAGAGATGTGTCCTTGGTCTCTTCTGTCTATTCGCACAATCCATTGCCATCAACTGCACCCACTGTGAGCTGACAAGGTGTCAGTATGCTCATCAGGAGATGTTTGAGTCATAAATGGTCAAATAAAAAGGCTATTGTTACATTTATTTTGGGGGAAAAGTTGCATATAGCCCCTTTAAATGTAGGCTAGGGTTGTCGAGGTCAAAACACTATAAGTAGCAGCCGTGAATCAAATAAACGTATTATAAATAATGTTATGTCGTTTCTTTACTCTTACACTGAATGTTTGCTGCTTCAATCCAGATGAGTAGTTAAGTTAACAATAAAACGTAATAATTATTATTAACGTTTTTTTTATTATTGTTTTTTTAATTATTAACCTTTAGGAATTGGAAAATCCCTTTAGGAATCCCCCCCCCCTGTACCTCTTTCCTGTTAAAGGGGAGTTTTTCCTCTCCACTGTCGCTACATGCTTGCTCAGTATGAGGGATTGCTGAAGGATTGCTCTGGTTGGAGTCTGCATCAACGGGACGCAACCTCAAGTTAATGACTCGATGCAATCTGCTGGGATTCCTGAAATAGGAAACTAACTAAAACTTTAAACTAATTGGAATGTTTTTATTGAAATGACTTTTCTTGTAAAGTGCCTTGAGATGACATCTGTTTTGAACTGGCCCTATAGAAATAACTGAATTTAATTGAATTGAACACTTAAACACCCGCCCATCCAACCCAACAAAAAACTTAAGCAGTCACCCGACCGGCCTTCAAAGCACCCACCCACCCACCAACCAACCAAGCAACCAGCGACCTACCCAACCACTCAGACAACCATCCATCCACCATAACTACAAACATAACCATCCCAACCATCGTCAAGTTAGCTACCTCACCCAATCAGTCCAACAAGCTATCCTTATGATCCATCCATTCAAACAATAATTCACCAACCATCAATCTAAGCAACCAACTTCCCTCTAAATAGGACCACCCAGCCATCCGTCTATCAATCCAAAGAAGTGACCAGAATTCAAAGCAATTATTGCTCCAACGATCAATCTATAACAATTTTTCTGTGTCTAATCCATAAAAACTTTCGATTTTAGCGCTAATATTTATAGCTAGTGCTCCCCCAATGAGAATGCAGATGTTTCAAACAATCGAAAGAAGGATTTAATAGAGAAGATGAGGTTGCACCAGTCCTCCAGCCATAGTTCTGCTACTGCTGCTGAGCAAGCTCTGCACTGGTGGCAACACATTCTGTGGCACCAGATTCTGAAGCAGACCGTCCTGAAGCTTGATGGATTCTTCGACGCTCAGAATCTTAATGATTCTTCTTCATCACCACAAAAAATGGAAGCTGCAAACATTGCAAAAACACATGGACACATTTAGCCATGCCTGTAGAGGAAAAACGATCCAACCTAAAACGATTCTAATAAAGTCTGCATGCCTAAAAACCAAACCAAAAGACATATAGAGTGCATTATCTTTAACACAGTTCCATATGACACAATATGAAAGAACTTGCAAGTAAATGAGTTGTGCTGTTAGAACCACCAGACAGATAAAAATGCAATAAACCCGCGTCCGTTAGCTCCCAGATCTCCTTTCTGTTGTGCACCTCTGAGAGCTCACCTGATATAAGTGAGGCGGCCCAATACAAATGTCAACAAGCAATACCTTTA
The DNA here is from genome assembly GCA_963556495.2 of Valencia hispanica. Lineage (NCBI taxonomy): Eukaryota > Metazoa > Chordata > Actinopteri > Cyprinodontiformes > Valenciidae > Valencia > Valencia hispanica. Next base: position 58,584,647 of record OY747701.1, read on the forward strand.
TCGTAACGCAGCCACAATGGCTCCATCCATCTCCATCAAAGCCCCGACACCTGGGACTGTGCGTCTCACTTTGTACTGAAGGTCTGCAGGCGGCAGAGGAAATGCCACTGCGCATATGCACCTCTTCATTACCTCACGCCGCGTGCATGTTTCACAGGAGATCGGTTCCAAAGGTGCTTTCCGCCACAGGCGCTTCGCCGGGAAAAGAGAATAGCTGAGAACAATGGGGGGGGGCGTCGTCGTCTTGACCAGCACGGCAGCCTGGGGGCTCTTTTATGTCACCAGGTAGATCTGAAATGGCATCTGGAATGATGTTGGTCAGGTCTCATTGATCTCCGTGTTAGAGAAGACCGGGGATGGATTCATCTGCGTACCATCAGTCATGACAAAGAGAGCGCCTTAAAGGTTGCCTATATGGACTCATCCCCCACTTCCAGGCAACAATGAGGAATATTTGAAGAGAAGTGAAGGAGTACACCTGGTCTTGTTCATGAATGAGGGAATAGATGAATTAGGCTAACCCAGTGGTTCTCAATTATTTTCTGTCATGCCCCCCCCCCCCCCCAGGAAACATAAATTTTTTCACCCCCCCCTCCCGAATTGAAATACTATTGAGAAACTGATAATATTTATTTATCTGTACAAACCACTGGCATCAAACAGATTAATAAAATGAGCTACAACAACTTCAATTTTTAGTTGTTGCAGCTCATTTTATTGTTTTAACTCTTAGTTCAGTTTATTACCTCAGTGTCTATAATTTAATCACGTCTGCTCAGTCTCTGATTGTCAGTACAGAAGAGGTACAAATGATTCACTGGGATGCGCACTTTTAGACTAAACAGTAACAAAAACTTTTTTTTTTTTATTTAAAAAATTGGTTTTAGGTTATTCCACTTCAAAAACAATTATATAATTTCTTTGCCTTCGTCACAATCACCATTTTTTTTTCATAAAACTTCTCTTGTGCCCAATTAAATCTGTTTCATTATTTTCCAAATGTCCACAATTCCACTTTTTCCACTCTGACCATATTTATTCATCTAAAAAGTGTGTAATTGTGGAGTGGGAGAAAACAATTTAACAAATCAGTCGCCAAAGAGACCCACATTTACTATTCACAAATATTTTCACAAATAACAGCGCTGTGGTTCAAGCAATCAAGGAATCTTTTTTTTTATTGATTCAGTTACCTGTACTCTGAATTGCAGTCTGCCAAAATGAGAGACGGCCTTCAGATTTTTCCATCACCGTTAAAAAAAAAAAACACCAAAAAAACTGGTCAAATACGGAAAATATTTGTTTAAGCGACCTCTGGCCTTGGCTAACAAAGCTAACCAAGGAACCAGAGCTATTTAAAGGGCCGGCGTCTCTTTCTGCAGCTAGGTTGAGTGTGCATCCGCTGTGTTGATAAAGAAATTATCCCTCTATAAAGACATTTAGCGGTAGGGCTGGAGGATATAGAAAAATAGCATATTGATAAAGGGAATGGTCATATTGATTGATATCGATAATTATTGATAACTATCAAAAAATGTAGAAAATGTAGTTTAGGTGTTCATTTTATGCTATTCTTAAATTAACTAGTTTGAATTCAATTCAGCCCTTTTTATTTTTACCATAGCTGAAAGTTTGATACAAAACAAATCAAGCTAAGAGATCCGAGTGACATCAGTAAATACAAAGAAAACTAATGTTAACCATTATAATAGATTTTTTTTTTTATTATGTTGATAATTACGTTGTATCTTACAATGACAATAAAGAATCTGAATCTAATTTAAATTGAAGGCTCAACTTAATGCTTTTTAAAATATCTTTTAAACATTTTAGGACACTTTCTTATATTAATGGCTCAGACCTTCAGCTCAGCTGCTAAAGCTAACAAGCTTCTCACCGATTGACTGAGTGTAGACGGAGCCCAGAACACTGGGGCCCAGTCCAGTGACTGAGAGCTGAGGCCAGCAGGTCTTTCCACCCACGTTTGTATTTTTGAAAGCGTTTTCGCTTCTGAGGAACCGGGTAGACATGTTAAAAGCTGTGGGCGTTGTTAGCAGTGACCAGGGTGTGTTGTGTTGTCTCTGTGCAAACATGACAGCAGCAACAGGAACTTTGCAGACCGTAGTATTTTCTGTATTTTCTTTAGTTCATTATTGTTACGTTTAGTGTTGATGTGCGATTTTTCCTATCTATCGCACCACACATCTATCAATCGATACATATTGTTATTGAATCATCATCCAGCCCTATTTAGCGGTTTATGCAAGTTTGCCGCTCAAACATAAACACTGTCCTTTCACTGCCTTCTGCTCGTGTCGGAGGCCATGCATCAATGATATGAAAATGAACAAAAACATGTTTTAATAGTGCTGTAACTGAATATGGTTTTAATGCTAAGTGCATTTAAAAACTTTAATAATAACTAAACATTAAAACAAAATGTGTCTGAGCGACAGCACAGAACTGCAGTGAATAGAATTAGGCATGTAGATATATTGTCTACATATAACATACTGCCCCCTATGGCCCGGCTAGACTGTGGAGAAGACACCATTTTCCCAACCATTCTGGTCATCACTAAGTTTGGAAAGACGATGCACCTATAATCTCTTTTTTTTTTCAGAAAGTGCAACACATACAAGGGAAAATGATGTCACAGATGATCCAATCTACCTCCTGATGCCATCACCAACGTCTTCTAGCGCCTTTTTGGTCCATTATATTGTTTCACTATCATTTAGAGCACAAACCTAAACTTGAAAGACTGATCTGATTGACTGAACAGTGATATAATTCATAAACACCCACAGAGACAAGATATGGTATTTAGGTTGGAGGTTAGTGCAACATGGGTCCACTGAGAGCCATATGCATGACTTCTCTCCAATGAAAAACATTTCGGATTACCTGCAGAGTTCTTCCTTCTCGCATGATCACTCCCCTGACACGTAGATGTGTGGATTTGTCTCAGAAGACAAGCTATGCAGCTTTCATCGGATTTACAACGAGAACCATAACAATCAGTCTGGATTTGACATTTTTTCACTGTGCCTCCCAGTTATTGCAAACGCAAAGCTCCAAACTGGGCCCCAAAGTAATAATCTCTGACATTTTCACATCATGAAACATCTACTTAGCTTCTCCCTGCTTCGTTATTGAGTTGACATTTGCTGCTTGGAACAAGTTTTTAGCTGTCTGTTTCTATTTGGTGATTCTTGCACCTGACAGACAAAGAACAAAGAATTAATGAGACGAAAAGAGTCTGAAAAAATACCGGGCAGTTGCAGATGAGGAGTCGAAATGTCTATTAATTAATATTATAATAAAAGCAATGCTACAGTTCATGCATCATCTGTATTTTAGAAGTAAGTTGAAATTCAAATAAAGAAATCTACAGGTTAGCAGCTTGCTGGCCATCAACCCAGGATAGGTTCGAAGGTCATTTCCAAACAATCTGAAGTCCATCAGAGACAAAAATCATTTTCAACTGGAAAATATTGACAGTAAATTCAGCCCAAGGTCAGAGCGTGAAGGTCAGAGAAATAAACAACTCAAGCGCTCTGGCTCAGACTCCACATATCTCAGTTTGCAAGTTAAAGTTCATGGAGAGGACTACTGGAACAATGTCCTTTGGTCAGATAAGGCCAAAGTGGATATGTTTTCAGCCATAACACACAGCACCATGTTTCTGGAAACTAAAACAGCATATCAGCCCCTCATACCAACCGTCAGGCACGGTGGTGGAGGGTTGATGATTTGGGCTCGTTTTGAAGCCACAGAACCAGCTTACTGTCCAGTCAGTTGTGCCAACCTTGAAATCCTCTGTTATACAAGCGTATTCTAGAGTCAAATGTGATGCAGGTCACCCATTTATAAATTCCACTTATAAATTCAGTTGCTGGAGGGCAGCAATTTGTTCTCTAACCGTTCACAGACTGATGGTTCGGTTCATAGCGTTACTTTCTCATTTGGTCTGGCATTAGACAATCCTCCCAAACATGATTACTTCTCTCTCAGTAGGTGAGGCCTAGGTTTTCCTAGGATTTCTAAAAGTAGAATGGGAGACAGATCTTTTAGTTATCAGGCTCCTCTCCTGTGGAACCAGCTCCCAGCTTTAGTCCGTGAGGCAGACACTCTGTTTACTTTTAAGGCCAGGCTTAAAACTTTCCTTTTTGATAAAGCTTATAGTTAGAGTGGCTAAGGTCATCCTGAGCTATCTCTGTAGTTATGCTGCTATAGGCTTAGACTGCTGGAGGACAGACTGACAGGCTTCACTCTGCTACTTTTCTCTCCTACTACTCTCCAGTTGCATTATTATCTGTTATTTCGACTGTTAACTTTGTTTTCTCTCCATAGAAGATATACCTGGTCTGGTATCCTGCTTGGCTGAAATGCCCTGTTGGACGGGGGGCATCGACTGGGATGATGCTCCCAGTAACTGAACATCCTCCGTGTCCTGTTTTCAAATTTTTACTTACTTTAATATAGTAAGTACTCTTACATCAGATCTTCTGTTCTTTCTGTGTCTCTGATCTGTCTTCTTGAACCCCCAGTCGGTCATGACAGATGGCCGCTCCTACTGAGCCTTGTTCTGGTTCTGGTGGAGGTTTCTTCCTGTTAAAGGGGAGTTTTTCCTCTCTACTGTCGCTACATGCTTGCTCAGTATGAGCAATTGCTGTGGTTGGAGTCTGCATGAACGGGGCACAACCTCCAGTCAATGACTCGATGCAATCTGCTGGGATTCCTTAAATAGAAAACTTTTAAACTGATTGAAATGTTTGCATGATTGAATTGAAATGCCTTTTCTTGCAATGTGCCTTGAGATGACATCTGTTGTGAATCTGCGCTATATAAATAAACTGAATTGAACTTAATTCATAAATCCTTTGTTTATCCTAAAGGGATTTTGAATGTCACATCATCCAAGTATCTGGAAGGAGTCGTGGTGATGCTGTGGGCAGGAAGGATCTCCAGTAGCAGTCAGTTTTGCAGTCAATCTGTTAGGCCTCTGACTGAAGACTGCTTTATGACAGTATCATGACTGTCCTGACTTTGCTAACAGCTCAGCGTCCAGGCAGCAGAGACGATGTTCCTGGATTTTTTTTAATTTTATTTAAAAGGGACAATGCACATTAATGAACATAATGTAAATATGATGATTTAGCCAATGGCTAATTTTCATCTGTAGTCCCTGGCAGATCAAGAAAAGAAATAGAAATACATAGTAACAGGCAATTGGAAAGATCATCCACTCATCATCAGCTGTTGACAAGCACTGCTAATCCACCTCGATTGCTTTTGCCACTCCTCTTTATCTCTGTCTGTCCGTATGGTTAGAGAGACAATGGAGTAGGGTCCTTGAGATCCTTGCTCGTTATGATGGACGGAAGAGATGGTTTTAACTTCCTCCTTCTCTCTTTCCTCTTTGGTCCTGCTCTGCAACCATGAAGCTTCCTTTTCACCTCCTTATGGATTTGGGGTCGTAGTTCAGGGTTCATTTAAGGTTTTGACATGCTAATCAGCTGATCTTAGCAGTAAAAACAAAAATGTGTTGCCATGGTTGTGCATCGTAACGGTAACTGTCCGAGGTAAGAAAAACAGAACTCTATCCAGCTGCACAGCAACCAGAACCAGAGCTATTATAGAAGTCCAACATGTCTTTGACATTTAACTACCATGAACCCCATTTTTATTTATGTATATGAGGTAAATAACTCTCTGTAATTTAATAATGTCACATTATAAGAACATAGCAATAAGATTAGATGAGTAAATAAGTATGACTAAAACTAACGAGGTTAGAGGAGTAAATTGATTCAGACGTATTACGCCGCTCAATATTAAATATCAGAGCCACTGTGCAACTTATCACAGGCAGATAAAATCCATGTATGAGTGCAGCTGAAGTCACACTGGCTTTCTATTGATTTTTCGCGCCTAAATCAGATCAATCCTCTCCGCTAATCAGATCAATATCTCCCGACCTCTGAACTCTGCTGACTGAACTCGTATCTCATCAATTCCCAGGTGTTTCCTCTCTGCTCTGAGCCCCAAAGAAGAAGAAAAAAAATTACCTTTAAAGAGTCCATTTATCTGCTTTAATCTATACACTTGACTAAAATTTAGCCAGAAACTGTGTGGACGAAGAACAACTTGATTCAATTCACATCCATGCGCGTCGCAACCCTGGGGGATGTGGCCGTTTTAACACCCTCACTTTTCCAGCAGTTTCGGTGTTAAATTAGTTCCCCTAACTCGAGCGTGCAGTAAGACTAATGAAACCGCTTATTTATATGCGAATGAACAATATGTTGTGGTGGGATGCCATACATGCGTTTGAGTCTCACATAAGCTTGCTTAACACACGCTCCACTCCGACTCTCCTGCTTCTCGTGATTACGCTTTGTGCTCGCGTTCAGCCTTGTGTCTGTAAAGATTTTAAGAGGCAGACCCAGTCAAGGTAGTTTAGGACATCCCCGCGCGCTTTGAACGATTAGCTTGCGACGCCATTGTCCTAGTGAAGATGGATTCCTCCTTAAGGATGGACACCTGGGTCAATGCTATTGTGAAATCTTGCGTCTTTCAACTCTGTCGTCTCGCTAAGTTAAGGTCCATCTTATGTAGAAAGCCTCTTGAGTCTGTGATGCATGCCTTCATTACATCCAGGCTAGATTTCTCAAACATGATTCTGTTGGGTGTCAATCAACCCTTGCCCAACTACAACTGGTGCAAAATGCAGCTGCAATATTTCTGACTCGCACTGACAGACGTCGACGTATTACACCTGTTCTTAAATCCCTCCGCTGGTTGCCTATTGCTTACAATACAACCTCAATACAAGCTGCTTCTTTTTGTTTTTTAATCTCTACATGGTCTTGCCCCCTCCTACACATCTGACCCGCTTTCTCTGTATTGCCCCGAATGCACGCTTAGGTCCTCGAGCTTATTATGGTGCGTTCACACCGCCTAAAACGTCAGCGTCAGTTGCGGCAAGATTACATGTAAAGTCTACGGTTGCGTCCGTCAGAGGTCCGTCAGAGTCTCTGCAGTGCGTTGGCTCCGTCAACTTTTCAAGCATTACCTGCGTTTCAAGCGGCAACGTAGCAAACGCAGGCAACGCAGAAGTTCAGCTAGCTGAACTTTTGACGCACTTGACGCAGTGCGCCAACCAATCAGAGAGTCTCACTGTAGCGACGTCATCACACTTATCTTGAATGAAGCGGGAGCAGGAAAAAAAACATTTTCAACAATGGAAGACAAGCTCATTGTAGCCGTCTGCAATCGCAGAGAATTGTATGATCCGTCCTCATTTTTGTATAAAGACAGGAATGTAAAGGAACTTTCTTGGATCAAGATCGCTGAAGAGATCGGGATGTCGGGTAAGTTAGCAAATCTTTTTTGCTCAACGTACATGCATCAAACTAGATGCGTTGGGAGCGTTGCCTGACGCAGACAAAGTGTGCGGTGTGAACGCACCATTACTCCTGGAGGTCCCAACAGTTTGCTATAAATTGCGTGGACAAAGAGCTTTCACGGTAGGAGCTCCAAGATTATGGAACGAACTCCCTGTCGTAGTTCGGCAGGCGTCCTCTCAACCTGCTTTTAAGTCTCTTTTAAAGACCCCCTATTTCCTTCTTGCGTTCAACCCATAGCCGCAGGCCGGCATCCTTACCCTGTTTTCTTTCTTTTTAATATTCCTTTATATAAATGTTATTGTTATACAATTTTTTTATTTAGTTTTAAAACCTTTTAACTTGTTATCCTCTTGTTGCATTGTTCTATTTTGTTTTGCTGTGTCCATGACTGTTAAGCACTTTGGTCTGCCGTATGGTGCTATATCAATAAAGGTGGTATGGTATGGTATCCCATGGTACGCTGCGTTCAAGAACAACGCTCTGACATTGAGCCATGCTTTTATTGCCTCACACCAGGATTACTGTAACTCTCTTTTAATTGGAGTTAGCCATCCCCTTAAATTTTTCAATCAGTAAGCTGCTTCCTAAAAAAAATGTCAGAATTAGTCAATATGGGTGCCAGAGAATCTGGGCGATGCTAATTTTTTTATGAGGTTAGGCTACTGTAACAAAGCCTAAATTTGATTTTTGATTTTATTATTTTTTTAAAGGTTTTGTGTCTCCGCAGTGGAATTTATTTGAAGGTGGGTAGCGTAGAAAACGGGGGAGAGAAGTGGGGGATGACATGCGGCAAATGTCCACAATGACAAGACTCGAAACCGGGACGACCACGTCGAGGGCTGAGGCTTTTGCACATGGGGCGCCCGCACTAACCACCACGCCATGAAACGCCCCCTAAATTGGAAATTTGACCATCATTCTGCTGTCAGAATCCTGACCAACAGCAGAAAACTGGATTATTACAAAGCAACGTCTAAATCCCTACTTTTCAATATCCGACTGCTCTCTAAATCCATCTCAGAATATTTCATCTCATTTATTAATTTCTTTACTCTTTGTACTCGCAACACACCACACACATTGCGATATCGAACCAACACAATCCAATGTTGAACATCCGCAATTTGTGATCGGAGCGGTCCTGGCATCCTTCTGAGCGGACCAGAGCACACTGAACCACACACTGCGAGAATATCTTTAAGGCTTATAGTTAGGCAAGGAAAGGCAAGGCAATTTTATTTGTATAGCACACTTTCAACAGCAGGGCAATTCAAGGTGCTTTACATGATTTGGTGATTTAAAAGAAACACATAAAAGAAACACACATTATACATGATACACAATAAAGCAAGAGAAAAATAAAAAAAAGCAAGAGAGCATGAACACATTTCATACATATAACATCAAGCATTTACTCAAAGGCAATTCTAAACAGATGGGTTTTTAGTCTCGATTTAAAGCAGTTCAGAGTTTCAGCAGCTCTACACTCGTCAGGAAGTCTGTTCCAGATAAGGGGAGCATAGAAACTGAAAGCTGCTTCTCCATGTTTAGTTCTGAGTCTAGGGATGTTTAGTAGGCTAGAGTTGGAGGACCTGAGTGGTCTTGGTGGTTGGTACCATGACAACAGGTCTTCAACATATTTTGGTGCTAAGCCATGTAATGATTTATAAACTAGTAAAAGTATTTTAAAGTCTATTCTCTGAGCTACAGGGAGCCAGTGTAAGGACTTTAGAACTGGGGTGATGTTCTCTACTTTCCTGGTTCTAGTGAGGACGCGAGCGGCAGCGTTCTGGATCAGCTGCAGCTGTCTGATTGACTTTTTAGGCAGACCTGTGAAGATGCTGTTGCAGTAATCAATCCGACTAAAGATAAACGCATGGATGAGTTTTTCTAGGTCGTGTTGCAAAATCAGTCCTTTAATCCTAGAAATGTTCTTCAGGTGATGGAACGCTGACCTTGTTATTGCCTTTATGTGACCCTGGAGGTTCAGGTCTGAGTCCATTACTACACCTAGGTTACGAACCTGATCAGTAGTTTCTAGCTGTATTAATTGAAGCTGTGTGCTGACTCTTGATCGTTCCTCCTTGGGTCCAAAAATAATCACTTCAGTTTTGTTTCTATTCAGCTGGAGAAAGTTATGGCACATCCATCCATTTATTTGGTCAATGCATTGATTTAGGGTTTGAATGGGTTCAGAGTCACCTGGTGACATTGTAATGTAGAGCTGAGTGTCATCCGCATAGTTATGGTAGCTAATGTTATTGGTTGCTATAATCTTGCCTAGTGGGAGCATGTAGATATTAAATAAGAGGGGCCCCAGGATGGAGCCCTGGGGCACCCCACATGTGATTTCTGTTCGTTCTGATGAAAAGTTTCCTATTGAAACATAGAAGTCCCTGTTCTTTAGGTAAGACTCGAACCAGCCAAGTACTGTACCAGAGAGTCCGACCCAGCTCTCCAGTCGTTCCAATAAAATATCATGATCAACAGTGTCAAATGCTGCACTGAGGTCCAACAGAACCAGCACTGTGGTTCTTCCACAGTCTGTATTTATGCGGATGTCATTAAATACTTTGACGAGGACAGTCTCGGTGCTGTGGTGAGCGCGGAAACCAGACTGAAAAGCATCAAAACGGTTTGTCGTTGTTATGAAGCCATTTAACTGCTGAAACACAGCTTTTTCAATAATCTTACTGATGAATGGGAGATTAGAGATTGGCCTGTAGTTCTGCATTAACGTGTTGTCCAGATTTTTTTTCTTTAGCAGTGGTTTAATAACTGCTGTTTTTAAAGCCTGAGGGAAGACACCTGATAGCAGTGATGAGTTCACTATTTGAACAAGATCAGAACCAATAACAGGAAGAACTTTCTTTAGAAAAGCTGTGGGTAGGATATCAAGACAGCAGGAGGAGGAGCTTAATTGGATAATGATTTTTTCAAGGCTGTTCTGGTTTAATTCGTGGAATTCAGACATTTTCTCTACATTGTTGTTGATTGGGATGGCACTGGTTGTGGGTTCGATATTGAGGTACAGATTGACCGTCTAATTGTTAGAATCTTTTCAGTGAAAAAGCTGGCAAATTCATTGCAGGCCCTGGTAGAGTTTAGTTCTGGGGCTACTGTCACTAAAGGATTAGTTAGTCTTTCCACTGTTGCAAATAGAGTCCGTGCATTATTAATGTTTCTGTTGATGATTTCAGAAAAGAACGATTCCCTAGCATCTTTTATAGTTAGCTGATATCTATTCAGTCTCTCTTTGTAGATCTCATAGTGAACCTGGAGTCGAGTTTTCCGCCATTTTCTCTCGGCTCGTCAACACTCTCTTTTTTCACTACGTACCAGTGGATTACTGGTCCACGGAGACTTCTTTCTACCTGAGACTACTTTCACTTTAGTTTGAGCAATGGAATCCATGATGTCTGAGATTTTCGCAAGGAAATTATCTACAAACTTATTTACTGAGTTTGAGTTGGGAGATGAGGGGGATGTGGTGGAAGGATAAATACGTTTAAAGGTTTCTACTGAACTGTCCCCTAGAAAACGCTTTTTTATAGTGGTCTTACTGTGGCTGGGTAATTTAGCAGAGATGGTACTTATCGTTAGGGTCATTCCAATAATCGGGGCGTCTTTGTTATTGTAAGGAGGGGAATCTGATCCAAAATCGGCTTAAAAATCTTGTCGTGTGAACCAGCCATAACGCTACAAGCTAGCACTACAAGCTAGCACTACAGCTAGCACTACAAGTTAACACTAAAGCTAGCACTACAGCTAGCACTACAAGCAAACACTAAAGCTAGCACTACAAGCTAACCCTAAAAGCTAGCACTACAGCTAGCACTACAAGTTAACACTACAAACTAGCACTACAAGCTAACCCTACAAGCTAGCACTACAGCTAGCACTACAAGTTAACGCTACAAGCTAGCACAACAAGCTAACACTAAAGCTAACCCTACAAGCTAGGACTACAAGTTAAAGCTACAAGCTAGCACTACAAGCTAGCACTACAGCTAGCACTACAAGCTAACTCAATGACAGTCAGAAAGACAGCCAGAAAAGCTCCTAGTCAAAATATAGCGCTATTTGTGTAAATATTAGCTTCACGGACACGAACACCCCAGTTATGGTGTTTTTTGGTCAATCAAGATACACCTTCCAGCTGCACAAATATTATGCAGAACTATCAAAAAGACAGAAATTGCACAGATCTGCTGATGAATACATCTTCATGGACCAGATCCTTGTTTACATTGTAAATAACATGTTTTTTCATGCTCCAGATCCATGTTTGTTTTTAAATACAATTTATTTTGGTCTAGAATGATCCTTTATTTGTTCCTTAGTAGTAACATATCTTTGTATCAACAGCAAATTGGCAAACAGAAGCACACACTAAAAATAAGCAGTTACAATAAAATAATCGCATAACTGACTCGAAGTCACACTTCCATAAAGGACATGGATGGATTAATTGTTAAGAACTTGCTTTAAATATGTCCATGCACATTTTTCCTTCTTTTAACCTATAGATGCATTGTTTTGTAATGCAGTAAATATGTTGAAGGACTTAGTTAGGGGCCAGGTCCCCGAGCAGATTGAATGGATTTATCCATCCTGCTGAAAGGGACAAATGAGGCTGCCTTAGTGGGAAAAGACGGCCTGTAAATGAGACCAATAGCTCTTCCTTTAAGTGAAATAAATGGTGGAAATGTTGCGGCAATACAGGAGTAATTGAACTTAAATGAGCAGAGGATTCTTTTACACAGATTCATCCAACCAGCTTCTGAACTCACATGTCCCTCCCCCTTTCTAAAATAAACCACTTTTACCTTTTATCTTTTCTTATTGAGGTTATAGATACTGAACTGAAACAAAATAATTTTAAAATGAGCAAGATTTATGTATTTTTTGCCATTTTTGCTTGTTTTTCATTTGAAGTCTTTAAAAATAATATAATTGAAGTTCACCTGATATTTCCTTCTTTTGAACAGAAAAACTGAACCGTATTAGCAGGTCGCTAGAAGCCCTTTGTAAAGGAAAACATTTATAACACCGACTGAGCTCAGGAGTACCAGAAGGAGGCGCCACCTTCCACCTATCATGTTAGAAATGTTCATACTTCCCAGTCTGCTGTGATCAGTGTTAGCAGTTTGTTTTGCTGACCTTCAGCAGCCACACATTCACCCACAGCTCCACGCAGAGGTGAGAACCGCAGCAGGAAGTGTCACAACGTTCGCCTCAGGAGTGTGAGACGACCCGCCGCGTGTCGGTCGCCGTTAGCTCATCGCGGACGTAATGAATGTGTCGACTGTGAAAAGAGGCGCGTTGGAAGAAAATATCCTGTCTGCACGACCCCCCCAGGTGAGCTCTTCTTCTTCTTCTTCTTCTTCTCTACCTTATAATTTATTAACTAAGAACTCCTTGGTACAGCGGCTTCCCTGTGCACAGCATCTGTTATGTTGGAGCAGCTCTGCTAAGTTGGCTCTGATTGGATCTTTTTCTAGACTTTCATTCATCGTATTTCTGGTTGAGTCGTTGCTGTTTGGACAATCATTCCCTCTGGTTCTGGATGCTGAGCAGCTGGAAAGATTTCTGGTCTTTCACTCTCAGACAGCTGGTAAGAGGCGCAACCGTGGCAACTAGGTACAACTAAGATCAACTGATTAGCATCTCAAAGGCTCGAATAACACCTGAACTACGACCCCAGATCCAAGAGGAGTTGATAGGCAGGCTTCGTGGATGCAGAGCAGAGAGGGGAGAAGGACATTCAAACCATCGCTTCCATCCATCATAATTTGCAAGGATCATATCCCATACGCAGGTTCAAAGAGGAGCAGCTAAAGTAAATGAGGTGGATTAGCAGCGCTAGGCAGGACATGTTACGGCGCGTTCACACCGAACGTGTTTGAAGCGTCATCGGTGTCAGGTTTAGATGTAAAGTCAACGCAGAAGCGCGATGATGCGCATCAGGCTGTCTGCGTTTTTGCCTTGTGAAGACGCATTTCTGCCTCATTCGCGCATTAGATTAGCGCGAATGAGGCGTTTCACGCACGTCAGAAAATACGCGCATCATTTTATGCGGTGCATTTTGTGCATTCTAGCGCTGAAGTTGAAAAATCTGAACTTCGGTGTCAATTCGCGCCGCGTCAACCAATCAGGAGCCTGGTGACGTGGTGTCATGTGATGCTCTGACCCTTCACGCGTTCAGGTCCGGCAGAATTCATTCATTCAAGATAGTGGAATTCCTGATAACGGCCGTGGCTAATCACCCCGAGCTGTACGACACCAGCTGCTTTCTCTACAGAGACAGGAATAAAAAGGAGCTTGCTTGGAGGAATATAAGTGAGGAGATACGGACACCTGGTAAGTTCATTTCACTTTTGAAAGTTTTCACGTTACTGACCCTGTGAACCTGCGCAGGGTACTCTCCATAGTAAATAGAGACTCTCTCTTCCAACGCTAGATCGACAGCTGCCATCTTGCAAAAACACCGTCTGGCACTAGCTCCTCCCACAAGTTGCGTCTTTCCGGCTTGACGCGCGTCAAAAAAATCGACCTTCGAATGATGAAGCGTCCAACTTTGGCGTGGGGGGCGTTTTTTGACGCTTTGGTGTGAACGCACCGTTACTGTGGTAATCGTCTATGCTTCCTGCATATTGAGCTGTTACTATGTCAGTACAGCTACACGACTGTCTTACAGCAACATACTTTAGTCAGAGGCTTCTTTAGATTCGCTGGACCACTGACTGCTACTGGAGATCCGTCCTGCCCACAGCATCACCATCCACAACGACTCTTTGAAGACATTTGAATGATACGAGTTCTGACAACATTTAATTTCCTTTTGGGATAAATAAAGTATTTTTGAACTGAATTGAACAGGAACCAGTTTTACATCACCATGGACGACGGGGGTGCTGACCAGGAAAGAAGCTCCTCATCTGGAGAAAACCTTGATGGCTTTTGGAGTCAAGGTGAAGCTGTCAATAAAAAGCTCCTTACCAACCATCAAACATTGTGATGGCAGCATCAAGCTGTGGGGCTGCATTGCACAAAGCGGATGCAGTAATAAAGGAGGAAGACTACCAACAAGCTTTTCAATCTCACCTAAAACCAGCAGCCAGATGGTCGAAACCTGGATCTAGCAGGGCAACCTTGAGCTCCTTCTCTAACCCTGGTGGACTGTGGTTCAAAGGTGGGTCTGTGACAGGAAACCAAGCAGAACTCTACCAATTCCTCCAAGACCTCTGAGAGGTCCAATATCAGCCAGAATGAAGCTAGAAGTCTGTTGATGGCCACAACAAGCATCTGGTGGAAGTCCGACTTGTTAAGGGACATTTACCAAATATAAATAGACGAATAAATACAAATGTGCATATGACTTAGGGGTGGGCAATTAATCGAATTTTAATCAAAATCGCAATATTAAAAAGCTCGGTGACTATAATCGTGTGGTGCGTTTTAATCGTTATGGCAACTGACCAATCTAGTCGAAGTGGCGCCTTGTTGTCAAGCTAACTGGCCAATCAAGTCGCAGAAAAAACATGCAGTACTGAGAAGCAGGAAGCCCCCACTGGTAGGCAAAACAAACAGCTGGTGACGAATTTTGAAGGACAATGGACAACGGGGAAGACGATAAAGATGACCAAATTGTTGACACTGACCACAGAGGAGAACATGGCAATGACATTGTGGAGAGAAGTGGCATTGTGAGCCCAGTAGTTTGGAAATGGTTTGGATATTTCAGAGAGGACAGCAGCCAGACTAAACCGATCTGTAAAATCAGCCGACGAACCGTTTCAACAAAGCTAGGTAATACAACCAATTCATTAAATCACCTGAAGTCGAGTGGGAGGACAGAGGCTAGGGGTCTTCTCACACCCCTATTCGCTACGGGCCATCAGGAGTTGGGGTCCGGAGGAGGAACAGGTGGTCTGGTCGGGGTCCTGGGGTGTCGGGCTGCTTCGCCACTTTGGGGCCCTTGGCGGTCTGCTTGTCTCCGTCCTAAAAGGTAGGGGGTCCATCTCCCGGGTTCGGGGGCTGGTGGCTCTACTGGGGCATCGGTACCTGGACCTGGGAGCATGAAGTGTGTATGGGGTGTGTGAGTGAGGGTACAGCGTCATTTCTTGGGTGTCTTGGTGAGTTAGTTAGAATGTATGTGTTTAAGAGGGAGGGAACGTATGACTGTGTCTGTATGTCTTTGTCTGCCTGTCAGGTTGGGTCTTGGGCTGCCCTCTCGCGTGGCGCACCTCAGGCCTTACATTTAATGGGGGGCCTATTTCCCCTCCGTCACTCCCCGCCAGTGACGGATGCCCCTGCCTACTGGTGCGTCGGTGGTCAATCCGGTTCGGACCTGGTGCGTGCTTGGCCGGGCCTGGGGGGGCCTATGTGCCGATGCGCTGGGCCGATATCTTCCTTTGGTTGGTTGGGGCACCTCTTTTAGGGGTGCCAGGTTTGGGATTGTTGGGTGGTCCCTGCTTGGTGGCTCGGCGGGATACGGATCCAGCGTCTCTGCTCGTTCAATCACCTGTTCTGTGCGCACCATGCGTGGTCGGTTCATTGGCGGGCTGGACCGGCCCTGGCCTTTGTTGGATGCCTGGTCTCGTGGCTCTGCGTTGCGTGGGATCAGGACTCGGGAGCTGGTACAACTTGGTGTCCATGTGCTGGCTGAGCTCGGCCTGGGGATGCCGTCCGTCCGCTGCGGCTATCGGTGGGGCGCTGGGATGTTGGCGGTGGGGATTGGCCCGGGGTGGTGGTGGAGAGTGGCGGCCGGTCGCGGCCCCTGCAGTGCTGGGGGCCCCTCGTCGGCCGGTCCCTTGTCAGGTCCCTGCTGGGGGTTGGGGCACCCCTGGGCCCCGGCTCTCCCGGTCCATGGACTGGCCCGCCCTGGCGCGGCTGGTTGCCGGCGGGGCCCGTGAGCTCGTCACGGCTGCCCCCCAGGCCCCTCCATAGTAGCCGCCGGACGTTCCCCTGGGGTTCTCCTTTGCTTCTCTCTTGGGGGATGTGGTCGGCCCCGCCCGGGTCTGCCTGGGGCTCTGGGGATCCTTTGGACGTCTTGGCTTCGATCTCCTTCATGTCTGCATCGATTCTGCTCACACCAGCTATCGAACACTCTTATGGAGAAACCTTATATGCACCAGCATGCTCACACACACACACAGATGTGGGATTTCTGGTGTTTACAGATATATTCTTGGGCTGAGGTTATCATTACTAGAGCTTGATTAATCGGTACCATGAGTTTTTCTGTGACATTGTTGTTGTATTTTTATATCCATTTTTGTGTGATGTGGTTGTTTAGTTCTTAGTTCACGATGTTTGGTTTGTTTTGTCGATGTTCCTTTTCCCTTTTTTGTTTTGTTTTGTTATTTCGCCTCTCTCTGCCGTCCTGTGGGTATGGAGGCAGACTTTAATGTTTTCCTGTGTTTTCTTTGTTCCCTTTCCTCTCTTGTATTTTCAACTCTCTCATGACTTTTTGTTTCCTACCTCTCTTCATCTTCTTTCTTTCTTCCCCTTAATTTTCCGTCTCCGTGTCCATAACATCAGGAAATAAAAATAATTTTCACACATACATCAAGTGGAGTACTATAGCAAAAGCTGTACTGCTCTGCTTGTGAAAGTAAATCTGTTGGGCTTCTACTTGGTACTCGGACACAAATTCTGAGCTCCACACTGCCAAACAGGACAAAAAAAAAGAAATCACCTGAAGTCCCATCATCCCTCTGAGCACAAAGAGAGCCAGCAAAAACATCAGCGCAAAGTGTCGCTAGCATGAGCAGCAGCGGTCCATCGCCTCATCTTTCGCTTCTATTACGCCGTATGAGAGAAATTCCAAACGGGCAAAAACTAAACTCAGCAAAAAAAGAAACGTCCCTTTTTCAGGAGTGTGTATTTCAACAATAATGTTGTAAAAATCCAAATAACTTTACAGATCTTCATTGTAAAGGGTTTAAACAATGTTTTCCATGCATGTTCAATTAACCATAATCAATTAATTAACATGCACCTGTGGAATGGTCGTTAAGACCTTAACAGCTTACAGAAAGTAGGCATTTAAGGTCACAGTTCTAAAAACGCAGGACACTAAAGAGACATGTCTACCGACTGTGAAAAACACCCAAAGAACGATGCCCAGGGTCCCTGCTCATCTGCGTGAACGTGCATTAGGCATGCTGCGGGGAGGCATGAGGACTGCTGATGTGGCTAATGTCCGCACTGTGAGACGCCTAAGACAGCGCTACAGGGAGACAGGAAGGACAGCTGATCATCCTCGCAGTGGAAGACCACGTGTAACAACACCTGCACAGGATCGGTACATCCGAATATCACACCTGCGTGACAGGTACAGGATGGCCACAACAACTGCCCGAGTCACACCAGGAACACACAATCCCTCCATCAGTGCTCAGACTGTCCGCAATAGGCTGAGAGAGGCTGGACTGAGGGCTTGTAGGCCTGTTGTAAGGCAGGTCCTTACCAGACATCACCAGCAACAACACCGCGAGTACGAAAATGGTTTGACACCGAAACTTTACATAACTCCCTGGTTCCTACTGTTATTATTTGCAGTTATCTTGCAGTTGCAGTGTTGGTTAGCTTGTTTTCTTAGCCAAGGTTTGTTGATGTGAAGTGATCGCTGCAGATTGTTGCATTTTTAATCATCTGTTCGTTCCAATTGCTTCTTCTGATAGTTTGCAAGCAAAGACGTCTTTTGTTTGCCTTGAAAGGGACGAGTTAAAGGAATTCTGTAAAACTTGCACGTTTTGTTGTTATTATCAAAGTGACCAACAGAACATTACAAAACGCTTCTCTTTCAGCAGAGCAGGAAGTGACGTAGATCGATAATCCCTACGGTCCACGACTGAGTGAAGAGACGTTCTCATGGAACCACGGATGCAGTTTGGGTCTGCCATGCTGTTTACGTGACGAGCGAGCAATCAAAGTGATGCAGGTTGAATTGGGGGATAAACAGGGCAGGTCATTCTGTGCATGCGTTAATGAGCAAAGAAAATTTTATTTTAAAAATTAATTCTACAAATTAATTAACCTGTGGTAACGCGTTAATTTTGACAGCCCTAATTTAAATAATGTTTAAATATTTGAGGATAAAACATGCTTCAATCACTTTGGAGTTGTTTTGATATTTGGACAGCCTAGTCTCCCAGCTGTATTTGAATGCAGCATGGGCAACTGTTGGGAAAATCCCTTCCCATCAACAGGGATTCCGCAGACTTTCGTTTCCTCTAAAAAACGGAGTCTGGGCTGATTGGATGCTACTGGTAGCCATGTTGGACGTCAGCTGGTTTTTCTCTAGTAACGGTGATGTTTCCATTCAGATTGACATTGTTTCAGGTGAGTCATTCAGTTCAGAGCAGAGCGTGTTATGGACCTTATTGCTTTACACCTAATAAATAGGGTGTATGTATATATTTGAGCCTGTGTAGATTAGTAATTACCTAGAAAATATTCAACCATATGCACAAATATATTGTTTTTACACTAACAAATAATAATAAATAATCCCAGAATGGAAGAAGAGGAGAACAAATAAATGAGAAAAAGCCAAAACGAGATGACATTCATGTTTGATGAGTAAATCTCTGAGCAGAACAATACCTGGACCCGTTTTTATGTAAAAAAACAAACAAAACGAATTCATTTGGGCTTTAAACTGAAACCAGGTATTCATTATAGCGCCTCCAGTTCTGTTTGTGTTCAGATCACGGTCACACCGACAGCGAAAGCCCAGAGGACCGCTTTAAACGTGAAACATGATAAGTAGGTGAAATATAACACATCTTCTCCACCTCCCACGTCGATGAGGAAACCCGATTTTTCTCAAAGGTTCCGTGTTTCAGCTTCCATTCAGCAGCAGACCTGCACACATGGAGCTCAGCGGGGCTGTGATGGAGCTGTCAGGGAACCATCTGTATCTGTCTGAGCGGACTGATGAATCGGACCTGCACACCACCACCACCAAGCTCTGGCCCATTTACATCTTATTAGATCTTTGTCTGCACGCTGTACAGGAAAATAAGCAGACAGATCGATACTTATTCATTCTGCTGCCCTCATATCAACCAAAAACATTGATTTTCTTCCTCATATCGCTGCTGTAATTGACCACCTCGCTGTCAGTCATTTGATGCCATCCGTTCCTTCGCTGCAGCCAGAAATCTGAATCAGGCGTCCCTGATGTTCTGGGACATCAATTAACCGCTGGTACGGGTTCTGAAAGGTGGCCGTGCGCTCCGATACGGAGGCCGCCGAGCGGAGTTAATGAGAAACGGGCCTGAAGAATTGATTTCATACCAAGAATGAAGCATTGAACACAGCTCAGGTGGCCTCAGTTGATGTTCCACATCACTGGAGAAATATTGAGTATGAACAGCTGACGGTTTGGTTGATGTTAATGTATTCATTTGTGTGAAGATGTGACCATAAATGGCCAGAGGCTTCTTGCCATCAAGCTCTTTTCTCCAGGATGTGAAAATGAACCACATATAACATTAAAGCCAATGTAACCTCTGAGGCACCATCAGTCACAAGAAGGTTCGACACATTTCTGACCAATATGAACGTCTTCAAGGCAGGCTGCAACTTTTTTACTCAGCGTTTGTTCTTAATGTCGAGTTTTGCTTTCTGCAGATCTTTTGGTTCTGTTGCCGTCTTCCAGGTTTGAACTTCTCCTTGAACCCGAGTCAGAGCCGGTTCTAGCCGTTTTGGTGCCGTAAGTGAGATAATGGTTTGGTGCCGCTCCCCATACCCCAAGACATTCAAGCTTTAATATGTGGGAAAAACTGATTAAATATTGATGGTCATAGTCAGTGTTCTTTGTGTGAAAGATATTTACCATCAAATATATTTTACTTCACAGGTTTAGCTATGTTTGTAATATAGTTTTTCATAATAGATACTGTTGCTTTTCCAATATTAATTCCAAGTATTTGGCAATGCTGTTTAAAAAAATAACATTGGAATCAATCTGGAAGAAATTTACAGTTCACACTGTTTCTGTCTCTATGGAGGTTTAGAAAAGTTTGAAGGTTTAGCTATTTTATTGACGCGGTAAAAATGGCCTATCCCGAGAACCGGCCCTGACCCGAGAGGCCCAGAACCAGGATAATGGTCAGCTCCTATCCCAACTAGGGTTGTCAAATTAAGTGAGAATAATCTAGAAACACGAATTGTTCAAACATACCCATTTGTATCAAAATTAATACAAACAGACCTGGTCACATTTGCCCAAATTGTTGCATTTCTTCTGCAACAACAGACATTCAGCCCCTCCACAATATTCTGCTGGAAGTTTTAAACTCTGCTAACATAGAGAGAACAGCCAGTAAAAAACACATGACCCTCTTTAGCCGACAAGGCAAACAAAACAGCGCTGTTTGGAAGTACTTTCCCCCTGAGACAGAGGCGGACAGACAGGAAGTTCTGAAGGATGACACATGCTAGCTTTGCTAACACTACAAGCTAATGCTATAACAAGCTAACACTACAAAACTAACGCTTCGATCTAACACTACAAGCAAACACTGCAAGCTAACATTACAAGCTAACGCTACAAGAAAACACTGCAAGCTAACGCTACAAGCAAACACTGTAAACTAACACTACATGCTAACGCTACAAGCTAATGCTTCAGTCTAACCCTACAACAAGCTAACGCTAAAAACTAACGCTACAGACTAACACTACAAGCTAACACTACAAACTAATGCTATCTACTAACACTACAAGCAAACACTGCAACCTAACACTACAAGTTAACGGTAAAAGCTAACACTACAATCTAACACTACAATCTAACACCACAAGCTAATGCTACAAGCTAACACTACAATCCAACACTACAATCTAACACCACAAGCTAATGCTACAAGCTAACACTACAATCTAACACTACACTCTAACACCACAAGCTAATGCTACAAGCTAACACTACAATCTATTGCTACAAGCTCACACTACAAGCTAACACTTTAAACTAACACAATGACACTGATGCTAGAGAGCAACTTAAAAAGGTCAGAAAAGTTCCTGGATCTACGACATTAAAGAAGTAAACCTCCTGGTTGACATAAGCTAGCGCTATCTGTGTAAATATTAGCTTCACAGACACTAACAACCCAGTGGTGGTGCTCTTTCATTCCATCAAGATGCATTTCCCAGCTGCACAAATATTATGGAGATCCTTCATTTGTTCCTCAGTAGTAAAATCTAAACACACTAAAGATGAGCCCTTGAAACAAAATTATTGCACAACTGACTCAAAGGTACGCACTTTCATCAAGGAGAATAGAATATAATAGAAACAGATTTTAATGTCCCAGAGCGGGGAAGTTCAGGTGTACCAGCAGGAAGTTAAAGTTTAATGGAAACATGCAGATTTACACAAAGATAAAAATGTATATAAAAACTAAATAGGAGACTGTACAGTAAGGGGCAAATTTGTGGATAAAATTTGATCACATTAAACGTCTGCTTTCATTTATTCTCTGAATGCTGTCAACCTGTGGTATTTTACTAAAGGCCATCAGATGATACTGGTTATCACAGCTGAATGCCACTTACTTGGTTACTAAAGCAACAAATTGAAATTTACCCCTCCAACTTACACCACAAAGACCTGCAGCGCTATTAAAGCAATAGAAACCCTGAAGAGACCTTAATGATTTCAGAGTTTTCCAAATGAAATTTTACCAGAGATGGTAAAAAACATAAAAAAGGAAGAACAGCTCAGCTGATATTTGCTGCTACTGTTCTTAGTTTAATACACACACACACACACACACACACACACACACACACACATATATAGTGAGAAGTGCTTACCTGTTGTCAAATCAGCATTTCGTGTGCCGAGAGCAGTCACCCAATCAGTAGAGAGCATGAGGAGAGAGCAAAGAGAAGAGGAAACCAATAGTTAGTTTGGGATACAGAAATCTACCAGGTAACAGATGACTGACACTCAGCTGCAGGTTCTTTGGGCTTAATTATGATCAGTTCTGCCTACTTTTGAATCTGAATCAAGCTGATCCTGACCCACATGTAAACACACATCCTTCCAGTTGTTCTGACCGTTTCTGTGTCAAGGTTAGCCAACCCCCCCATAGGAATCTCATTGAATTTATCGACTGTGATCTTTCCCTCCATCCCTCTTCCTCCAGATTCTGACAAAACCAGCTCTCTTTCCCCCATTAATGAGGCGATTAATAAATCAGCTGCATGGTTTTTCTGTCTGTCCTCTCACAGAAGACGGAGGGGGAGGGAGAGGAAGACGAGGAAGGCCATGAAAGCAGGTCAGGCCTCGAGAGGCGGACGAAGAGGCGAGGAGTTTTTAAAAGGTTCGGGGTGGGATGAAGGAAAACACGATTCAGCTGAACGAACAAACTGAACGCGGAGCCTCTAACACAATGAGGAGCCGACACACTTTCCACCTCCTTACGGAAAAATACGGCAACTAATCTGCTTTCAGCATCGATAGTTTTCTGATTTATCTGACCCAAAAAAAATCTCAAAGAAAAGACCTGAGACTAAACATACGGCCAGAGCTACAGACTAAAGCATATTCATGTGTTAGAATGGCCTAGTCAAAGTCTGGACCTATGTCTCTCTCAGAATCTGAGGCTAAGCTTGGACACCGATGCTCACAGATGTTCTCCATCCAATCTGTCTGATTGGATGTTTCAGAGTGTAGATGTAAAGCTGGCGGAGACAAAACCTCAAAGGCCTGCAGCCGGAATAGCAAACTTATTGTTATTATTATTATTATTATTATTATTATTATTATCATTATTATTATTATTTTAAAAAGGAATAGCAAACTGATTGTTATTATTATTATTATTATTAATTTAAAAAAGGAATAGCAAATTTATTATTATTATTTGTATTAATAAAAAATTAATAAAAAATTAAAATAATTTTTTCAAAAGGAATAGCAAACTTATTATTATTATTTGTATTATTAATAATAAAAAAAAAAAATTAATACATTTTAAAAAAGAAATAGCGAACTTAACGGCGGACGTCACAATTTAGCCACGCAAGTGCTGCTGGGTGCTAATGCTAACACACAAAAACGCATGTACCAATTGAAAAAAAAAAAAAAAACACTTCAACGTGAAGGCAAAAATTGTATGTGAAATTTAAACGCATCTCACAGATGATCAAATATAAAATGGAGGAGGTTGTTGTGACGGAGAAAGACAGTTCGGGGGCTTTTCTTGATGGCGACCCTGCTAATTGTCGATTGTTAGAACTGAAGCGGCGGCTCGAATGTCATGCACATTCTGTAAATATTAACTGTTTTTTAAATGATCCTACTCAGTTGCGCATCATAATCCGAGTGTGCCACATTATTTTTAATAAAGCGATTCTGTGTCACATAACATCCCAGTATTTGGTTGCAAACCATTTAAGGGGTTTGCAAAGCTCTGCATGTTAAAGAGACGACAGATGATTACATTAGTCTGAATGATGGAGGGTTTAATGTTTCGGGGACTCCATCTTCCTCATATTTAAGCCGTTCTTTAGCGCAGCAGGGAAAATGTACCTCTGCTAGTGAAGCAGTCAGACAACCAGGATGGAACAGGTGGTGGAGCAAGCAATGGTCCAAACTGTGAGGCTCGAGTCAATACAAATGTGAGATGAAGGTCACCAGACGCAGCTGACAGCGAAGGAGTGTAATTGGATGTAAACCGGGTGGTTGGATCTGCATTTGGGGAGCGCTCTGTGACATCTGCACGCAGAACCCATCACCAAGTTATATCCAAGTCGGACCCTGTCGGCGTCCAGAGTGGGTCACACTGGTGCCGTTCGTCTCTGCTGCAGATGGAAAGATTAGTGCGAGGCTTTATCAGCCTGCTGTGGATGTCTCCCTGCAGAGAAAACTATTAACAGGTGATGGTGAGCCTGAACAGACTCTCTCCTCTTCACCACTGCAGGGCATCAGCTGTGACTTGTGCCTCACTGGAAACAACAGAGCACTTTTCCTCAAACGTTTGAACCAAATGTGAAGCCAACGCCGAAGTGACAAAAATTGCAGTTCCACCCCACATCCACTAGGCGCTGGCTGCAGAAAGGAGCAAGTTCCCATTGACTCCCATGTTAAAAATGCCAACTTCACAGCAGATGTTTACAGCCTGGTTCAATAAAACCATTTTAGGTTTAATAGGTCAGGTTTAACGTCATGACAACTCTGAGGGGGGAGAATATTTTTATACCTCATCCATTTAGATGTAATTTAAGCTTGAAATGATGAATAATAAGGCTGTGTCCTTTTGAGTGACAGGCCTCAGATGAGCCGTCAGTGCTAGCGCTGGTGGCTAGCGGCTAGCGGCTAGCAGCTAGCCCCCCTGCTTGCTCCAGGGAAGGCCGTCAGCCTCGGCCTCACGTTAAAACTCTAAGGCTATTCCGTTTCTCAGAACTTGACCATCAGTTGCGTCCCCAATGTTCACTCCTGTTCGGATGTTAATCGTGCTCTTATTGGACAAAGATGTCTTCCTGTGGTATTGATCGCACTAACCGAGCATCCAAGAAGTCTCTGCTCCATTTTATTTCTGCTGTGCATTTAAGATACCGCTGCTTGGTCAAAAATGGGCTGAAATAATCACATTTCTTCTTTACATATTGAACATTAATCAATTGTTTTAATTAAAACTCACATAGTTTTGGTAAAAGTTATGGAGCGACGAGGCCCCATGCTTTTATTTGACGAAAATATTAAATCCACCTAGAAGGCAGAGCGTTTGATGGGTATCAATCATCCGCCCCCACCCTCACAGCCGCATTCTCAGCTCCACCTCTTTGCCCATTTTTGTTGTATTTTTGGGGCGTGACGAGACTTGTGATGCGGCGGTGTGGTGTGAACCGCCCATTTGACTTCATGTCAGCTCTTCAGAAACCTACGGGTGACATCATGAAGGCTCCGTCCATCTATATACAGTCTATGGTCTTAACTCCAGTCCATAGAGGCTGGATATTCATCTTGACGTCGAGACAAAACTTCCAGCTCTGGACTTTATTGAGTTCTGCTTGACGTAACAAGCAGCAGTGAGGAGGAAGCAGCAGCGAACAGTAATTAACCCACTGGAGAGAAGGAACGAACGAACGTGGGACAGATCCAAATCTTAGTGGGATGAGAAGAAACAGAAGAAGAAGAAGGAGGAAAAAAAACGTCCTCATTCAGCCACATGATGAAAGCGGAGGAAAGCAGAGGAGGAAGAGAGACACTTCTGATAATACTGGGATGTTCTGGTGCCAAGAGGTCCAACCAAACTCCCAGTCCGATGATGTAACGGTCTCCAGACTGATTAAAGTAAAACCTGCTCGCCTTTTGCTGCTTTCACTCGAGTCGACACACATCTCACAGATAACATAAGAATCGGGCTGAAAAAAAGGTGAAACGATGATCTTAGCATAGGTTCTGTGACCTTCTCATGATGGGAAGGAGTTAGCAAGGAGAATCTTTCACCATGCGGGTGTTAGGTCTCAGGATTGACCTAAATTCACAGCATCTGATGGTTTTATTTCAGCCCAACCGTTGCTCACATCAAAGCTGCATCTTAAAACCTGTTTTAGCTGCCTAATAATCCACCTGGTCCTGTTCTCTGCTGAGCTGTCTGGAACAGGAGATCCTGTGTGGTCTGATCAGCATCCTCCAGCTGCCTGCAGGGGGCCACAGCGAGCGCTCTGATACGAGCTGCTGCTAAAACAGCTAGCACGTTTAAAAACTAAAATAAGAGAATTAATTAAATCTGCTGCTCAGCATGAAGCCGCTTTGAACTCTACGAGACTAATGAGTTCCTGTTTCCTCGTTTAGGAATGACCCAAACCTCCCTGAGCGACGTTCAGTCACAAACCTGCAAGTTTTTCCAAACATGACTATGGTTTCAAGCCCTCACAGCGAAAAGACATGAAAGTATACATGGAGAAAATAAAAGATAAGAGGGACAGTATGTACATGTAGGAGCATGTACTGCTAATTTCTATACAGTCTTTTTCAATAAATGAGAACATGGTTCACTAGAAGCAGAAAGTAATCATAAGTAACTGAAATTAATGCTTGAAAACATCAGTCTGGGTGTAAATAATCTACATAATGTGCTTCACTATGTGATGTAGCTTCGGTATGGCCCTGTCGGTTCAGAAAGAATCCAGCTGCTTTCTACCTGAACACACATGCAGAATATTATGTGGGGTACTTGGTGCAACATTAATGGTTTCTCATGCAGCTACAGTAGAAAAAGAAAAGATGGACCGAACCAGAACTTTGTCAGCAAATGCATCTTTCAGCATCAATAAGGTCCATAACACGCTCTGCACGGAACTGAATGACTCACCTGAAACGACGTCAAGCTGAATGGAAACATCACTGATACTAGAGAAAACCCAGCTGAGGTCCAACATGGCTACCAGTAGCATCCAATCAGCACAAACTCCTTATTTTGGATAAAACGCAAGTCAGAGGAATCCCTGTTGAGGAGAAGGGATTTTCCCCAACAGCTGCCCATGCTGCATTCAAGTTCAGCTGGGAGACTAGGCTGTTGGAATATCAAAATAACTCCAAAGTGATTTAAGCATGTTTTTTTTTCTTAAATATGGGCAAAGTATTATTCAAACATTTCTAAACATTAACACTTGTTTTGTACTCTGGCTATGTCTGCTTGCACTATGTTATTTTTATTTTTTAAATCCAATCAAATATCCAGTTAGTTTTATACCTTCTACTTTTTTAAAGTTATAGAACATAAAAAAATCAATTTCAGGAATTGAAAGGAAGGAATTCAAGGAAAAAAAGGTATTTGTTTAATTCTGATCTAAGTAAAAAAAAAAAAAAGAAGTCATATGATGAATTATTTTTCCTTGATTAAAGTTTACCGAAAACGTACCGAACCGTGAGCTTTGTGTACCGTTACACAGCTATTTTTGGCACATTTTGTATTTTCATCCCAAGAAGATAAAACTCAGGAGGAGTTGTGGTCCTACTGGACTCCTAAAACGAGTCATTAAATGTTCTTAAAACATCTTTCATGGCGTCGTTTGTTTCTTACTACCTGAACAAAAAAAGTGCCTCTGATCTCTGAAAGCGTGGACTACCTCTGGAGACTGCCAGACAACACAGACCTGCCATCACAGCTGAACCGCTATTTTCCTTTCTACCTAAACTGACTTCTGGAACTAAACTTTAACCACAGCTTTTGTGAAAAGTCTACATGCATTAGGATAATATCTCCGGTTTTAAATTCAGCTGAAATTCATGGAGAAACTGCAGAGAACACTCATGAGTCAGGATAGTTGAACATGGGGGGGGGGGCTAACAGTACATGTGATCATCTGCACTTACAAATATAATCTGCACCCTTTGGCCAGTAGGTGGTTTCAGTCAGATCTTCCTAGCAAGTCCCTGAATGTCAACTTCAAAAAGCCTTGTTCCCTCCTCTGACTTCCTGATATCCCCAGAGCAAATTCATTTCCAACAACGCTCCAACCCGACTCGCCCCGCCTGTCAGACGCCGACTGATGATGAGCCTTCAAGTCGTTCTCCAAAAACAGAAAGCCCAGAGATAACTAATGCAGCTCCATCTGGCCCAAACCTCCCCGAAGAACGACGACGTAGAGATCTGTGGGTCCAGAGTTGACGTGATAAATCCAGCATCCCGTCAGATGCTCCACGCAGTAGGAGGTCTGCAGAAAACGCCTCCATCACTGCATCTTTGCAGCAGAAATATATAAACGAACCTCATTGATTTCTGCTGAAAATCAACATTCAAGATGCTGCACCGCCCACCGGTCTCCACCAGGGGGCATGCATACCAAAACGCGCACCCATTTGTTTCTCAGCTTGGCATCGTTCGCTTCGCCACTCGTAATTAGCCTGAAATGCATTTCATTCGTTTTGTTTGAACCAGAACTTTATTACTGTTAATCGTTGCCACGACGATATCCTAGAAGATTTACCCTAAATCTTGTATTTCTTTTCCGCCATCACCTTTAAATGCAATAAGCGTCACATGACCACAACTTTCTAAGTAAGATATGGGCCTCTAGTACCATCCAGCCATCCATCCATCCATCCATCCATCCAACATAGCATCCATCCATCCATCCATCCAACACAAGCATCCATCCATCCATCCATCTATCCAACTAACCAAGCATCCATCTATCCAACTAACCAAGCATCCATCCATCCAACAAAGCATCCATCAATCCATCCATCCAACAAACCATCCATCAATCCATCCATCCATCCATCCATCCATCTATCCAACTAACCAAGCATCCATCCATCCATCCAACAAACCAAGCATCCATCTATCCATCTATCCAACTAACCAAGCATCCATCCATCCATCCAACAAAGCATCAATCCATCCATCCATCCATCCATCCATCCATCCATCCATCCATCCATCCACTTGCTATAGACTCTCAAGCTCATGTTCCCAGACCAAGGAATAGTCGCCCCAGAGACTTCTGGGTCCACAGTCTCCTCCCTGTGGAACGCCCATGAAAAACCTCCAAAGAACCCTGATTAGATGGTTGAACAACCTCCACTGACTCCTTTAAATGCTGAGGAGCAGAATCTCTACTCAAGGTACTTCTCCAACACTGGAGGAAGCGCACTTGCGCCCACTTGAGGCGGGATCTTGTTCTTTCAGCCGTGATCCGTACCTCATGACCAAAGACGAGGGTTGGGATGTAGACGGACCAATAATCCGAGAGGTTTCTAGTTGGCACAGCTCCTTCGTTATAATCAGCGTCGTCATCACAATGTTCAGCAACAGATTTGCGAATATGTGTTCTCCTGTTTTCGTGTCATCCTGACTCGATTCTGGTCTGCCTCACAAGAACAAAGAACGCTGGTTTCTAAGCTTCGACGGCCCACCAGAACGGCCACAAGCCTCCAAGAATTCAAAACAGACAAGGAAAGAACGAAGTTCTCCTGAAAACTTCCTGGGCTGGGCTTGTTGGTGAAAAGACGATTTTTCTCAACCAGCGGAAAGCTGATCAACAGACGAGGTGCAGCTTGTATTGACTCGAGCCTCCCGACTGCAGGTCAGAAATAATGTTAACTTCTGAATTATTAACCAAATATTGACAATCTGTAGCGATCATCCCAGTGGGAATCTGGGTTTGTGGTCCAAAATGCTCCATGCTGAGGAGGAATCTGTGTCTGTCCTGCTGCTTCTTGGATTCAACACTTTTGGATGACAGCCTCAAAGCTCTGATCTGACGTTTTCATATACAGCTTTCCACATATGAGCCGTCTGCACAGAGAGATGAAAAAAAATTAAAAAAAAGGTGTCAAGTGTTCCCAAATTATCTGCAGCATTTTTACTTAGTGATGCAGAAAATGGTCCCAAAGAAAGGTGCTAAGATTTGGAGTCAACCTGCACTGTAAATGTGCAGGTCACTGCATTTATGCCGACTTCTAATATATAATATTAGGTTCTCCTGTTTTTACAGATTCTTCTCCATTCCTTTCAGAAAGAAAACTGAACGTCTTCATCTTCACCAGCAGCTCCGACGCTCACAGAGCTCAGCGAACATCCTGCTGTTGTGACCTAAATCCAAACCTCTCTGATTGGCTGGAGGAGGACCTGGAAGAGACGGAGGGGTATTTACTTTCATCCTGAGGAAAAAAGGGACTTCACGCCGACTTAAAGGTGACGTCTGCTTGTTTATTTGTTTAGGGTTGTGAGATGAAATGTTTGCTTTCCACCAGAGGAAGGAGCTGCTGCTGGATAAACAGCAGTTATATGAGAGAAGGACCTGTTGTAAAACAGGGTTTTATTATTATAAAAAATGATTCCAGAGCTCAAATTTGAAATCTTATACAAGCGATCAGTGAGGTTAACCAAGCTAACGTGACTAAAACAGCAGCTGGGGTGTTTATTTTTTAAAGATTTCCTAAATCTATATCAGTATTTCCAGGATGTTTAATTAAAGACAGGATTTGAAAGTTCAAAAGGATAAATGAGAACAACTTTTCTGTACTCGGCTCAGCCTTCCTGTTATCTGCCGAAAGTCTCGCTCTCTCTCCAACAGTCTCAATGAACCGCACGTCTGGATATATAGAGAATAAATTTTCTTTTAGAATAACTTATCACATCTTTGGGACTTTCAAATAACTCACTGATACTAAGAGGAACAGCTTTGAATCTACCTAACTCAGTAACAACTTCCCCACTGAAGAGTGTTCTTGTGAATAAAATGTAGCAGGTTATGGCGCATTCACTGATTGGGAAAATATCTGATTTCGGAGTTTCTTAATGGCAGCCTTGGGTCAGAGCAGATCAGGATCATTATTGGTTGATTTTTGGTGCGTCTCTACTTATTTTTAATTTTTATTCCATTTCAAATAATTTGTTTATTAAAGATTTTACAGAATTATTGACCAGCAACACAAACAACTGGTGCCATTCCATACACTAGTTGCTTTACAGTAAGAAAGATAAATACAGGACACCTTGAAAAAGATATCCACCCTCGCCCCCTCCTATCGGCACTTAGCCCCCAAAAAACTGAGAAATCTAAGCTTACTTTTTCCCTTAAAAAATAATTAATTAATAAAATAATAGTGAGTGGCCGCCCCGTACTATTAACATAAAACAGAGAAGGTGTCCAGGTCTTCTCAAAAGTGGCAGCTTTACCAGCCAGAAAACCAGCAACTAGGATCTTTGGAAATCCATCAATAAATCATATTCTTTCTTGGATGGATGGATGAATGGATGGATGATTGGATGGATGGATGGATCATTGGCTGGATGGATGGATGGATGGATGGATGGATGGATGGATGGACGGACGATTGGATGGATGGATGGATGGATCATTGGCTGGATGGATGGATGGATCATTGGCTGGATGGATGGATGGATGGATGATTGGACGGATGGATCATTGGCTGGATGGACGGATGGACGACTCATTGGCTGGATGGATGGATGGATGGATGGATGATTGGACGGATGGATGGATAATTGGATGGATGGATGGATGGATGATTGGATGGATGGATGGATGGATCATTGGCTGGATGGATGGATGGACGGATGGATGGATCATTGGACGGATGGATGGATGGATGATTGGACGGACGGACGATTGGATGGATGGATGAATGGATGGATGATAGGACGGATGGATGGATGGATGGACAGACGGACGGATGGATGATTGGATGGACGGATGGATGGATGATTGGATGGACGGATGGACAGACGGACGGATGGATGATTGGATGGACGGATGGATGGACGGATGGATGGATGATTGGCTGGATGGACGGATGGACGGACGGACGGATGGCTGATTGGATGGACGGATGGATGGATGGATGATTGGATGGATGATTGGCTGGCTGGACGGATGGATGGATGGATGGACAGACAGACGGACGGATGGATGATTGGATGGACAGATGGATGGACGGATGGATGGATGATTGGCTGGATGGACGGATGGATGGACGGAAGGACAGACAGACAGACGGATGGATGGATGATTGGATGGATGGATGGATGATTGGCTGGATGGACGGATGGATGGATGGATGGATGGACGGACGGATGGATGATTGGATGGATGGATGGATGATTGGCTGGATGGACGGATGGATGGATGGATGGATGGACAGACAGACGGACGGATGGATGATTGGATGGACGGATGGATGGATGATTGGATGGATGGATGATTGGCTGGACGGATGGATGGATGGATGGATGGACAGACAGACGGAAGGATGGATGATTGGATGGATGATTGATGAATAAAAGTGGCAGCTTTACCAGCCAGAAAAAAGCCAACAATGATTTTTGGAAATCCATCAATAAATCATGTTCTTTATTAAAGAAAATCATGACATCATTATGTGTGATATGCAGTGAAGATCACTGAAACTACCTTTATAGTTTCTTTAAACCTAAAATATGAATTCTGTCATTAACTAACCTGAACTGTGGTTCTCTTCAGGTAAAGTCTTTCATGAACATTGTACAGATTCACAGGCTTGTTTCTTTAGACGTGTGCAGTGGAGTTGGTTGGGAGCTCTTCGTGTGTTTGTGTTGGTGTGCATTTCTCTGCAGCAGAGAGCGACAGTGGACACCAGC
The DNA here is from genome assembly GCA_963556495.2 of Valencia hispanica. Taxonomy (NCBI): domain Eukaryota; kingdom Metazoa; phylum Chordata; class Actinopteri; order Cyprinodontiformes; family Valenciidae; genus Valencia; species Valencia hispanica. Next base: position 58,617,192 of record OY747701.1, read on the forward strand.
GCAGCTCTTTAAACCACTCGGTATGACAGCATGTTGGGCTGAAAGCAGAACAAGCGGCACGCACAGCTCAATCATTACGCAACACAACTCCGTTATTAATGAGCCAGGCCAGGTGAAGGCGGAGCCAGAGGCGGGACTAAAGCACCAGCTGATGAAAACTGATTGGCCTCTAAAGTACCACTTCTTTCTTCTTCTCTGATTCTCTCTGGTTATTACAGACAAACACAATCTAACATCTGCTTTCTTAAACATTTTTCATGTCAAGATTCAATATTTTCCCAAACTTCAGTTAACAGTTTCTTTTTGGCAAATTGTGAAAAATATAATTACAAATATTTACTGTGAATTTATGCAGATACAAGACAGGAGGACAGATGGATGGATGGATGGATGCTTTGTTGTTTGGATGGATGGGTGGATGGATGGATGGATGGATGGATGCTTTGTTGGTTGGATGGATGGATGGAGGGATGGAGGGATGGATGGATGCTTTGATAGATGGATGGATGTTTTGTTGGATGCATGGCTGGATGGATGGATGGATGGATGGATGGATGATTTGTTGGATGGATGGACGGATGGATACATGATTTGTTGGATGGATGGATGGATGGATGTCAGTGAGACAGAATTATTCTTATTATAATTTTATTCTTATTTTTATAAATATAGATATTTATCATGTAAATGTCGCTTTTCATTACAACCAGCAGAAAACATGAAGCTCTGTGTCGCCCCCTGCTGTTAGCAGATATTAAGCATTTTATAACCACTAGCTGTATTGTGTACAGTCAGCTCCAGTGTGGAGAATCTCTCTGGCCTCCTGTAACGTTTCTGAATCTACGTTTAATATTCCTGAACATATTCCAGTCCTTACATGGATCCACACTCGGAGGAAATGTTGGTTATGTAATAACTTTCTGGATTCATCTCTCTGCATCAGTTCTGACTAGATCGGGCATGCGTTGTGTAAATTATGAATAGATGCCATTTATCTTTCGGAGCCGAGCCGACAGCTCTGACCTTCCGGGGACCGGGGACACGGAGACGGCGATTTATTTAACCCGACTCAGAGCTTTCTTCTTCAGATCAATCTCCTCCACTCAGGAACAGATACACTCCAGATCAAAACACTGCAGTAAGACACGCTGAAAGCTGGAATCAAAAAATACGTTTTAAACTATTCTCCTCTGGATTAAGCAGAGAAATATTCGGTGTCTTCGCTTTTCCAACATAAAGAAATCAGAGTGCATTAAGGGATCACCAGAGGAAATAATAAAAATAGAGTACACAACACACACTTTCCATTCAGGAGCAAACATGTTCCTCCATTAGTCTCTGCGCCGCAGGCTGCAGAGGTGATTCCTCCGCTCCCTCCATCGCGTCTTCAGAGACCCTCCACTATATTTAGCCCCCCCCCCCCTTTCATACATGCTCGCCGCTCTCTGACGGATCTCCCTTTCAGACGCCGGGCCCAAAACTCAGCTGGAGTTTTTTCTTTTTTCTTCCTACCATAATCTCTCTTCACCTTCACATTCCTTCCCACTTCGTTCCTCTGCTTTCCTTTCACTAGGAGACAAATGTTTCCTCCATTTTTTTTTTTGTAAGGCGGCTCGATTTTGGTCTCCGAGTGGATCCATTTTCTGAAGAAAGCAAATTCTCACTGAGAACGAAATGGGGTTTAGTGGTGGGCCGATTCACTGTTGAATCGATAGTGACTCTAAAGTCTTTAAAAGCTATTTTTTTTTCATAATAATTGAAATGACAAAAATATGAAAGTCCGGCGTTGCCGCCTGGACATTTTTAGGTGACGGACCTGCGGAAACATCATGGCTGCTGCTAGTGTTTCAGCCATGCAGCGCAAAATTGACAAAACTACAGTTTGTTGTGTTTTATGTTAGCAGCATCGTCCATTTTTCCCCTGCTGTCCGGAGGCGTCCTACCCGAGCTGCAGCGCAGGGCAACTGCTGTTTACAAGACGTCAGCTCAGGTGGAGCTTTACGGACGAAGTGCTAAAGATGTTTCCTTCATCTCGTCCTGGTAGCAACTAATGTGAGGCGGAGTGCAGCGTGTTCATAGCTGCAGATTAGTTTCTGTGTCTGACAGGAGCCACAGATCCTGTTGGTCACACTGACGGAAAACTATGAAAAGGCTGAGAAAAGGTCAGAGGTCATCTATTAAACTGACAGACAAAAAACTAAAGACTGGAGTACAATGTTTAGGTGTCTTTGTGAGAATCCGGCTTTTTATTTTAATTATTACTTTCAAGGAAAGTAATACTTATTTTCTCAGAATTTAATTTCAGATCTTCGTGTAATTTCTGTCCTGTGTGACTTATAAAATGATTCTGGAGATTAGTAAAACTTTTTTTTTTATGTATTTCCAGAGATTTTAAAGTCATTTTTGTAATGGTTGACGTAAAAGCGGATCTGAAGTTGAGTTGATTATTCTTTCTAACCACATAGAGAAGGACTACTTTAAATATGTTTAAACCAAAAGTCTTTAAGTAAACAGAACATGATTGAAGTGTTTCAGGATTGGACCAAGTGTCCTCTTTTATGGAAATCAAAAATATGGCCACCCTATATTATAGTTCTAGTGTTACATTTCATATCCTTGCGCCTTGCAGCAGCGGCTTACAGCGGTGCTTTGTCGTAATGTAGTCCCTGGCTCCTACAGTTCCTTGGTGTCACTTATTATTTTCATTTTCCAATCGATATGATTATTGAGGTCACCAGGAATAATTAGGATCATTATTGAGTAATCTTTATCACTTTTGCACAAAAAATGCTAGCTGTTACCATTCGCTTACATTGTTTATGCTAAGCTAAAGCAAACGGACTGCTGCCAGATTAGAATGACTGGGCTGGTTACAAAATGCTTTTTCTCACTTATCTAACTGTGTGGAAGATGGAGACAGACTTTCACTTAGGGGTGGAAAATCCCTTTAAGAATTATGAATATAGCAGGTTATTATTACAAATATTTGGCCATCTTTGCTCTAAAATGTGACTAAATTATTTAGGTCTGGAACTATGGCAACAATTTGGAGGGTAACAGATACAGTGGCTTGCAAAAGTATTCAGCCCCCTTGAACTTTTCCACATTTTGTCACATTACAGCCACAAGCATGAATCAGTTTTATTGGAATTCCAGGTGAAAGACCAAAACAAAGTGGTGTACAGGTGAGAAGTGGAACGAAAATCATACATGATTCCAAACATTTTTTACAAATAAATAACTGAAAAGTGGGGTGTGCGTAATTATTCAGCCCCCTGAGTCAATACTTTGTAGAACCACCTTTTGCTGCAATTCCAGCTGCCAGTCTTTTAGGGTATGTCTCTACCAGCTTTGCACATCTAGAGACTGAAACTCTTGCCCATTCTTCTTTGGAAAACAGCTCCAGCTCAGTCAGATTAGATGGACAGCGTTTGTGAACAGCAGCTTTCAGGTCTTGCCACAGATTCTTGATTGGATTTAGATCTGGACTTTGACTGGGCCATTCTAACACATGGATATGTTTTGTTTTAAACCATTCCATTGTTGCCCTGGCTTTATGTTTAGGGTCGTTGTCCTGCTGGAAGGTGAACCTCCGCCCCAGTCTCAAGTCTTTTGCAGACTCCAAGAGGTTTTCTTCCAAGGTTGCCCTGTATTTGGCTCCATCCATCTTCCCATCAACTCTGACCAGCTTCCCTGTCCCTGCTGAAGAGAAGCACCCCCAGAGCATGATGCTGCCACCACCATATTTGACAGTGGGGATGGTGTGTTCAGAGTGATGTGCAGTGTTAGTTTTGCATTTTGGTCTCATCTGACCAGAGCACCTTCTTCCACATGTTTGCTGTGTTCCCCACATGGCTTGTGGCAAACTGCAAACAGGACTTCTTATGGTTTTCTTTTAACAATGACTTTCTTCCTGCCACTCTTCCATAAAGGGGAACTTTGTGCAGTGCACCACTAATAGTTGTCCTATGGACAGATTCCCCCACCTGAGCTGTAGATCTCTGCAGCTCATCCAGAGTCACCATGGGCCTCTTGGCTGCATTTCTGATCAGCGCTCTCCTTGTTCGGCCTGTGAGTTTAGGTGGACGGCCTTGTCTTGGTAGGTTTACAGTTGTGCCATACTCCTTCCATTTCTGAATGATCGCTTGAACAGCGCTCCGTGGGATGTTCAACGCTTGGGAAATCTTTTTGTAGCCTAAGCCTGCTTTACATTTCTCAATGACTTTATCCCTGACCTGTCTGGTGTGTTCTTTGGACTTCATGGTGTTGTTGCTCCCAACATTCTCTCAACCTCTGAGGCCGTCACAGGGCAGCTGTATTTGTACTGACATTAGATTACACACAGGTGCCTCTATTTAGTCATTAGCACTCATCAGGCAATGTCTATGGGCAACTGACTGCACTCAGACCAAAGGGGTCTGAATAATTACGCACACCCCACTTTTCAGTTATTTATTTGTAAAAAATATTTGGAATCATGTATGATTTTCGTTCCACTTCTCACGTGTACACCACTTTGTTTTGGTCTTTCACCTGGAATTCCAATAAAATTGATTCATGTTTGTGGCTGTAATGTGACAAAATGTGGAAAAGTTCAAGGGGGCCGAATACTTTTGCAAGCCACTGTAGATCTGATAGATAGCATGCTGTGGGTTTGTTATCGGAGCCACTGGCCAGACTCTCCACAGCCTCTTGTCTGTCTGCAGGATTTTCTTAAAACATCCGAAGGCCTTCCACCTGATAAAATCCTCTAATCAGGTTCATTCTGATGCACAACGACCTCCGTTTTTCATTATAAAGGGTTTTTCCCATCAGCAAGTTACTTTACATAGAGCAAGAGGGCGTGAAATACATAATATTCTGCAAAAAAAGGTACATTTGTTTTAGACTTAATAATAGAACTGCTGATAATCCCAGAAATGCTGAGCGCTTGGATTAACGCAGCTCTAAAATGCAACTAAACAACGTTGGTCTGGAGCAATGACGAAGATTAGAGCAACAGAACAGTTTTAGGTTGTTTCTCTGCAGGTAGCAGCCAGCGTTAGCAGCGTGGGTGACTTTAAAACCCGCTAACCCGGCTAACCTCGTTACTCAGGCAGGAAGTCCTGCTGGATTGCCCCCCCACAAAACCCAGAATAATTCAGGTCAATCTGCAGAAAAGTCTACATCCTCCCATTATTGTTGGTTATATTGATAAAAGAAGCAACCATTTTCTTATCCTCTCTGCCTCTGTATTTATTCTTGTTTAGTGAATCATTCGTTTATTTAGAAACGACTATAACAAATCCAGGCTTTGCTTCAAACGAAGCACAAACATTTTTCTCTGTTTGCTCGTCCTCTTCAGAGTCAGCAGAAATGGGGTCGTCATTGGAGTCTGAAAACACAGAAACAAACAACAGAAGACCTCCTCCAACAGGAATGCATCCCATCATTCCCAGAATGGGATGTATGGAAATGATCCGCTGGGAGAGAAACAACCTGATGTGTGAGTCACCGACGGCAGCGGGGGGCGACGAGCTGCCGCCGAGGTCAGACAGACTGAGGAAAACTATGGTTTCTGCATGTAGACTACGACTTCCTGCAGAACAGCGCCCCCTCATGTTGGAGGAGCTCTGTTGGCTCCGATTGGTTCCTTTTCTAGACTTTTGCTCATCATATTTCTGGTTGAGGCGTCGCTGTTTGGACGATTTTTCCCTCTGGGTTTGGATGAAAAGGATGAACGGATGTTGGCATCCTTCTTTTTTTTTTTTTTTACACCGTCAGACATTTATGATGCGTAACCATGGCAACAAGCTATTATTTTTTACAACCTGGAGCAGCTGATTAGCGTCTCGACCCCAAATCCCAGAGGAGTTGAGAAGGAGGCGTCATGGATGCGGAGAGAGAAGGAGGAAGTTTAAACAATATCTTCCAGCCATCATAAAAAGATCACTTCCCCTACTCCAACATCTTTTTATTTTTTAAGATTTAAAGAGGAGCGGCAAAAGCAAATGAAGTGGATTAGCAGAGCTAGCCAACAACGGATGGTGTCATCCAGGACTGTGGAATATCGTCTCTGCTGTCTGGATGTTGAGCTGCTAGCGTGTCATGAGACAGCAACAGTCTTCAGTCAGAGGCCTCTTTAGATTCGTAGCTAGACTGACTGCTACTGGAGGTCCTTTTCTGCCCGCAGCATCAGCAAGCACAGCGACTCTTTGAACATACATGGATGATATGCGTCACAATATTTACTTTACTTTTGAAATAAATGACGGATTCTTGAACTGACATTGCTGAAAGTTTCACTCGAAGTTACAACTGGTTTAAAATAATGCTGTAAAAAATAAACTGCAAGATTTCCTCAAAATATAAAACTGTCAATCAAATAAATTTAAATAGATAATACATTCTAAATAAAACCAATTCGAAATAAAAGGTAATTCTCTCAAAAAATAAATTGATACTTGTTTTCTGAACTGAGCCGTTGTAAATACAAGAAATATTAAAACGATGCAAGTTTTTACGTATTCCGCTACCGACGAGTCCAGCAGGTATCTGATCTGCTCTTTAAACCTCTTCCAGTCATTCCATGAACAGAAAACAGAGACAGAGCTGAAAAATTGACAGATTTTATTTCGCCTCCACTCAGCGAGCATCCGCTGGAGGAGGAGGAGAGACAAATGTACCGAGCAGAGAGAGGGGACAGTCCAGATGAGGAGCTTTTCTCACTTCCTCATCTCTGGGAATGTCGGATCGATGGTAATCCAATCGGTGGACCCTTTCCCGCAGCAGTGAATGAGGAAAGGAGCGAGGGGCTGTCACTTTAACTCAATAACCACACATAACAGAGACGGATGGAGGAGGGAGGCGGCGGGGAAGCGATGATGACGATGTCTCACATGTAGCTCCGACTCCATCGGTTTGAACGGGAGGCAGCGCCGTTGTAACTTGTTTCAGTGCCTGATTGGAGGGGGCGGAGCTACAGAGCTGTGACTCACACCGGGTCAAGTTTTCTGACAAAATGAGTCCGAATAACCGTGGAGACGAGATAAGGGAGGATGAGAGAAGAAATGAGAGGATGGAGAGAGAAAAGAAAGAAGAGAAAAACAGAATAACCCATATCGGAGGCATTCCCAAATTATTAAAATAAAATAAACCAATAAACAACTCATCCAACATCTCCATGCTTATTAAATCTGACCTGGAAACATCTGGATTATCAACCCTGACCTGCATGTTTTAGATGTTTCTGCCTCCACCAAACCTGATTCTAAGCCAACCATTTCTTCAACAGCTCATCTTAAAACACTGCAGCATCCTGAGTTCGTTTCAACATCAACAACATGGTGGCATGGAAAACCCTGACCCTCCTGCAGGGGGCGCTCAGCTTATGTTCCTCTCAGGCGACTCCACAAAGATGCCAGATTTATGACCATCGTTGTTCTCCTGAACAGGAGGGGGGATATTTAGTGATCTCGTGAATAACCTCAACCCAGTGAGCTCATTGGACAAGGCGCCGTCTCTTAAGCTCACCCTTTTCTCACACGGCACCGGGAACCCAAACCGTCCTGGTAAAGACACCACAGTCCCACGCATGCGATCAGATGCAATTCCCACTCTCTTCCAAAGGAGGGCGCTCACACGTGAGATTAATATGCTTTCTAAAGCTCTCCACACCAAAACAATGCAAGAATGCTCTCTGTGAGCCCTTCAAACCCAGAAACTCTACAGTCTGAACCGGCTTCTGATCCAGTCATGATTCATGACATTATCATATTTAGCTGAAGATCCGACGCCTCACACGTTTTATTAAACAACCTACAGCCTGAATGCATCCTTTCTTCGACACATCTGCACGTTCCCTTCACATTTAAGTCCAAACGGCCGCCCTAAAATAGGTAAACTGGGTGATGACTTGGAAAAGCTCCAACAGTAGCGGGTCTGAATAGGACCCTGCAGCCAGAAGCTTCTCTGTGACACGGCAGCGTAAAAAAAACCTTTTAAAAGTGTTTGTTAATCCAAAAAGATGAAATCAGATGAAGTCAGCCAGTCGTAGTGGGCGATATAAACGCTGTCAGGTAGAAATTTAGCCAACAGAGATTTGGACTATACCGGGCTAAGGGAATTGCGCTTGTTGTTGATGTCATCAAGCTGCGCCTGCTTTATACCAGGTACACAAGGAGGATCAGTACTGATGTTCAGTGTTCGTATTTACACCAGATGTTGTAAGTGTATAATTTGCTGTTTTCTATTTATTGGAAACGAAACCCGTCAAAGCATTTTTTATTTTTTTTTCAAATATGTGCAGCTTTATTTTTGTGCAATATTAAATCCATAAATCAGGTGCCAGGTTTGGGATTGTTGGGTGGTGCCTGCTCGGTGGCTCGGCGGGATGCGGATCCGGCGTCTCTGCTCGTTTGATCACCTGTTCTGTGCGCACTGTGCGTGGCCGGTTCATTGGCGGGTTGGACCGGCCCTGGCCCTTGTTGGATGCCTTGTCTCGGCGCCCTGCGTTGCGTGGGATCAGGACCCAGGAGCTGGTACAACTTAGCGTCCAGATGCATGGCTGAGCCCGGCCTGGGGATGCTGTCCGTCCCCTGCGGCTATCGGTGGGGCGCTGGGATGTTGGCGGTGGGGATTGGCCTAGGGTGGAGGCGGCGCGTGGCGGCCGGCCGCGGCCCCTGCAGTGCCGGGGGCCCCTCGCCGACCGGTCCCTTGTCGGGTCCCTGCTGGGGGGTGGGGTGCCCCTGGGCCCCGGCTCCCCCGGTCCGTTGACCGGTCCGATGACCGGCCCGCCCCGGCGCGGCAGGTTGCCGGCGGGGCACGTGGGCTCGTCACTGCTGCCCCCCGGGCCCCTGCATAGTGGCCGCTGGATGTTCCCCTGGGGTTCTGCTTTGCTCCTCTCTTGGGGGATGCGGTTGGCCCCGCCCGGGTCCGCCTGGGGCTCTGTGGGTCCTTTGGACGTCTTTGCTCCGATCTCCTTCATGTCGGCATCGATTCCTGGGAGACGGATTGATGCCTGCTCACACCAGCTATCGAACACTCTTATGGAGAAACCTTATATGCACCAGCATGCTAACACACACACATAGATGTGGGGTCTCTGGTGTTTAAGGATATATTCTTGGGCTGAGGTTATCATTACTAGAGCTTGATTAATCGGTACCATGAGTTTTTCTGTGACATTGTTGTTGTATTTTTATATCTATTTTTGTGTGATGTGGTTGGGTAATTCTTAGTTCACAATGTTTGGTTTGTTTTGTCGATGTTCCTTTTTCGTGTTTTGTTTTCCCCCTCTCTCTGCCGTCCTGTGGGTATGGAGGCAGACTTCAATGTCTTCCTGTGTTTTCTTTGTTCCCCTTCCTCTCTTGTATTTTCAACTCACCCTCTCTCTTGACTTTTTGCTTCCTACCTCTCTTCTTCATCTTCCTTCTTTCTACTCCCTAATTTTCCGTCTCCGTGTCCATAACATCAGGAAATAAAAACCCCCAACAATTCATAATAAAGATTTTTCACACATATATCAAGTGGAGGACTATAGCAAAAGCTGTACTGCTCCGCTTGTGAAAGTAAATCTGTTGGGCTTCTACTTGGTACTCAGACACCAATTCTGAGCTCCACACTGCCAAACAGGAAACGTAAAAAAAAAAAAAAAAAATCAGCAGTCAGGAAAGGAGGAAGAAATGTTGTTTTTCTTTTTACATTTTGCACTTCGCGTGTTCACAACATTTAGCTTGTATTTTATTTAAGTTATGAGAATATTTGTGTTGCATTGTTTGAAAAAAGATATGTAACACACCTTAGAATTACTTGAAAGGTGTTGTATTTTTAAATACATTTTGCACAATAAATGTTCTTTAAATGGCATTCTATACTTTTTCAAAGTCCTTGTTCTGCTGCAAATTATCCAGGTATGTGAATGTGTTCAAAAACAATCATTTTGACATATATTAGCAGAAGTAAATAATACATCGCAATAAATATAGTTACCACACATGCTTTAGACTATATCGCAATATAGATTTGAGGCCATATTGCCCAGCCTTATGAGTAAGTATAAAAAGCAGCTAATTATTTCACTCGTTAAGGGTAAAAAAGGTTCAAACCAACCAGAACCTGTGTGGAAAGTAGCTGCAGCAGAACCCAAGTATGCTTCAGTAGAACTTCACAAACTGATGGTTGGACATCTTCCTTTTAGGATTTTCTGCTAGAACATTTATTCTGAAAATGTCTAGATTCTTTTCACTTCTCCTGGCACTTGTTTGCCTTGAAAGGGGCGAGTCGATGGAATGCACCTTTGTTGTTTTTATCAAAGCAACCATCAGCAGAAGACATAATCGCAGCTCTTTCTGCAGACGACACGCGCAGCAGAGCGGGGAGTGACGTAGACCAATAATCCCTACGGTCCACGACTGAGAACAGACGTTCGGATGCATTTTGGGTCTACCATGCTGTTAACGTGATGAGCGAACACTGGAAGCAGCTCCGGTTGAATTGGGGGGTCATTCTGTACATGTGTTAATGCATTAAAAAAATGAATAGCGTTAATTCCACAAATTAATCAACCTGATTTAACGTGTTAGTTTTGACAGCCCTAATCATTATTAAACAAATCTGCAGAAAACTTTAATTTATTTACTTAATAAAAACCAAAATGCTAAACTGAATGAATTGAAGTGAAAAATAACAGCAGATAAAGCAGCAAATTCAACCACAAAAATGCAAAAACAAAACAGTGCGTTTTTCATGTCTGCTGAATCTTTTCGCTACGTCACTGATTTCACTTCTTCTAAAGAAAAAGTTGCTAAATGATCTGTTTTTATGTATAAAATAAGTATTGTTTATTGCTGGTTTAGGGAAATAAAAATGATTCAGCAGCTGAATACACGAGCGTTACCTCACAGGATCTGCTCTAACGTTTCTGACTGAGAAGAAAACCACGAAGTAGTGGGAATCTGCCGGCATCTCTCAGGAGAGCGAGGGGATGAAGACTTAAGAGATGGAAAAGAAAGAAAAGAGGATAAAGACGGAAAGAAAGAGGAGGGTAAAGGTACGTCTTTCTATTTTATTTAATCTCATACAAGTGATGATGATGATGAGCCTGGTGAGTCCCAGGGATCATCCTGTCTGAGTGGAGCTGATCCTGAAACACAGGAAGGATGAAAAAGTGCAGCGAAGAACTCAGTGAAGAGCCAGACAAACACATTTAGTCAAGTTTCGTGGAGCCCCAAGCTGCAGAAAGAGCAGAGTCATGTCACATGAGACTGAGAGGGGCTGGCCAGGCATGGTGGTGGCAGCATGATGCTATGGGGGCTGTCCCACTGTCGGGTGTTTCCGACAGACATCCGTCCACACCTGGACAACGCCGGGTACCATCAGGGTTCTGGAGCGGCCTTCCCACAGCTCCGAGCCCAACGTTAACCAGGCGTGTCCCAGGAATCCGACCAATGGGAGGAAACTCTACCAGCCGGCTGAGAAAGGCAACGAGGCAGAGGAGCAACGAACGAATATTTAACTCAGATCAGTGACGTTCTTAAAAAATCCCTGCGTGCAAAAAGGAACGGTCCAAATTATCAAAAGCCAAAAATGAATGACTTTCATGCAACATGGTTGGATTTATGTTAAGCTCTAAAATGATAGCTTAAAGAGCACCTGTCTGCAAAAGATATTCATTGCAGTTTGGTCCACATTCAGTCCCCTTCTTTGCTTGCTGTGAGGCTGAATTGATCGCAAAAAAAATCCCCCAAAAAATCACACTTTTTATTTGTCAAATTGTTTCATAAAGAGAAAAACTGCTAAATTCACAACATAATGACACTGACCCAAAACCATAAGCCTGGTAAAAATAGATTCTGTTCATGTCGACGAATTCAATGCAACAATAAGTGCGTTTTTATCTTTCAGGACGGAGAAACATTTTCATCAGTTGTTGTCGAGAGCGAACATACGGCTGCTTTCATGTCCAAATCCGAGGCCAGACATCAAAGCTCGGAGCCGGGCGGTGGCGGACCCCCGTCTCCGTCTGTCCTCGGTGCCGGCCTCTCGTCTCCCAGGGACATCAGCATACCCGGGAGGTCCGCTGTCTGTTTATCCAGTCAAAACAGCCGATGATGTCAGAGCGCTAACACCAGACACTTCTCATTAAACAAAATGTCAAAAAGCAGGAGCAGAAACCTGCAGCAGACAGAAGCCATGCGACTGCAGCGGTTGTCTTTAAAGTGTCAACTCTGCCACCAGCTGAGAAACAAAGCAGCGATGAGCTCATCCCTCCGCCTCCTGCTTCTACCTTTATTATCTGGGCCTAAAAAAAGAAACAACCCTCCTCCTCCTCTACTCAACAAATACGACCATTACCGGCGTTCAGGACGCGGCGCTCCACAGGAACAAATGATCCCATTGTGATCTGGCTGCTGGATCTACGGTCCGTGTAACGCTTATCAGTTACATTTTTTAAACACAAAACGGACATTTGGAAAAACAAAAAAAAATGGATTCAAATATCCAATTTTTCTTTTTTTTTTCACCTTGACAAGTTAAAAAATTGGATTTTTAAACTGTTATTCCAATTTTCTGTTTTTTTTCAGAGGATCAGAAATTTTGAAAATTGCAAAATTGCGTCTGGGCTCCAGTTATTCAATGCTGCAATGATATTCTCTCCCTCGTTCCACGTAGTTCTATTACGTTGCGCCGGTTGTGATAATGGGCATAGACATATATAAACATATATAAATATATATTCATACTAACCCGCAGGCTAACAAGCTGCAACCTAAGCTATAGACTGAATATGAAAACGCGATACAACTTTATGTATCTATTCTTTATATAGACGTCAGTCTGTAGATAGAGCCAGGCTGTATCTTCTACAGAATAATAATAATAATAATAATAATAATAATAATTGAGTAATTGGAGCCCAAGGACAGTTTTGCAATTTTCGAAATTTCTGATCCGGCTTTTGCTATAGTCCGATTACAGCTTTTGCTATAGTACTCCACTTAATATAGATGTGTAAGAAATTTTATATTAGAAACTGCTGTGGGTTTAAATTTTCTGATATTATGGACACGGAGACGGAAAGTAAAGGGGAAGAAAGAAAGAAGATGAAGAGAATAAGGAAAAAAAGTTACGCGGGAGAGGGTGAGTTCAAGATATAAGAGAGACAAAAAAACACAAGAAAACATCCTAGTCTGCTTCTGCACAAGCAGGACGGCAGACAGAGGAAAAAAACAAAAGATAAAACAAATCCAACAATGTGAACCGAGAACTGGGCTGCTGTTATGGTAGTTGTGCCCATGCACGGGGGTCAAGGACCACCAGATACCTCGAATAAAAACTCTTATCTGCCTTATATTATAGTTCAACCACCAAATATACCTTAATATGCACAGTAGAAACTGTCTTAGAACTACAGCAGAAGCTAACATCCATGCTCTTCCCTAAATTCTCTCAAGGGGGTACAGCAAATCAAACCAATGAGAACAAAAAGTGCCCCTCCTGGATTGGCTGCTTTGCAAATGCCAGCCAATATCTTGTTAGGCAGCATTGCACCCGGATATTTCAGCTTCATAAGCTGCATTTTGTTTAGAATATTTGATATGTTCTACAAAAAAGATCCTGAATAATTTGGAGTTACTTTCCACAGAAAAATCTGTGAATACTAGAGATGGAGCATCGGCTATCTGTCCAATACATGTACTATACCGTGTACTCGTACTCGTATTCACAAAAGGGCTCCGCTACTACACCTATACTTTGACAGACAGTATTAGTTTGTGCATAAATGCTCTAACCCAGTAAGCGACAGTAATGTACCATGAACTGGACGCAAGCCACATAAAAAGAAAACGACTGCGTAGCCGAGCTAAACAAACCACTTATAACCAGCAGAGGGCAGTAGAGGAGGGGCTACGTGGTGTAGAGATATTTCCAGGTGAAAGAAGGTAATAAAAGTATGGCAGACTGCAAATTTCACTGAACAAAAATCTAAACGTAACACTTTTGTTTTTGCTCCCATTTGTCATGAGCTGAACTCTAAGATCTGAAATGCGATCTTTTATGCGATTGTCTATGCTAGTATTGTACGACTTGGTTGGACCACAGGAAGACGAGTAATCACGTCGTTGGAAACTAATGGGGACCCTAATAATAAATAAACAAATGATTTTAATTAGCCAGATTTGAAAATAAGCAAGTTTTCATTTTTTACTGATATATTTGTTAAACTCTTGAATTCCGTCAAACCAAACTATTGGTTTATGACCTTATAATAAATGATAGCAGCGTTCAGCAGCTATTTAACGTTCTAATAACACCGATCTCATGTCAAACGGTAATAACCATTGAGCCTGAAAGGAACTGAAGTTTACCAACAAAACGACATTTAGCGAAATGAAAGACAGCACCACATATTGGATTATATGTGTCTGTCCTCGTGTAACACTTCAATTCATTCGGGAGAGAAGTTATCCAAAGGTCACGGAGCTATTTTTCTTTGTTATTAAATGTCTCAATCAAATTGAATCCCCAGACGCTGCAGAGGCTGACATTTAAAGCCAAGCAGCTTGTTGAGCTCTGCTGTGTTCGGAGGGGCTTTATTAGAAAACAAACATACAGAGGAGAGCCAATGATGAGTGGGAATTTCGGCAAAAAAAAAAACAAAGGATGGGAGAGCAAAGGGATTCTGGGAGATGAAGTTTTTGTTTCTTTTTGGTTTTAATAGAAGGGAAAAACAAAAGCTCATCCAAGCAGTGAAGGAAAGACAGATGGGATCCAGGGAACATCCCATCCCCCCCAACTACACACCAGTTAAACCACACACACACACACGCACGTCTTGCTATCCTTGTGTTGACATTGTATTGACTTCCATTGATTTTACTATGCATAACCCAGACACTTTCCCTAAACCTAACCATTAGTGATACATGCCTAACCCTAACCTTAACCTAAACCTAATTCACACCATACCTCTAAACCTAACTAGTAGAGTTTAATAGCTAGTTAAACATTGTGGGGACCAGGGAAAATGTCCTCACAACTACAGATGTCCCCACAATGCTGGTGGTCTGTCAAAGGTTGGTCCTCACAAGTATTGCTATACATGTACACACATACACACACACCGCACAGTCCTGTTCATACCCAGCCTCCCTGCACTGATTGGTTTTTCAAAGTGCTCATTCAACTCAGAGGCAGATAATGGAGCTCCACAACATTCATCTTAACCTACTTTACAGCAATAATCTACATAAATACTCCACAGTCTCCAAGGACAGGACCGGCAGAAGACAAAGTACGTCCCCAAGGCTGGAAACGAACCATGTGAGCGTTTTGCATCATGCTTCCAGATGGGACCGTTCGGAGTTCAGATCAAAAGAAATCCTGCCGGCGCGGCCGGGAATGATGCAGATGATTCTCTGGGTCGTGGTTACTTCGACGCAAATCCATCCAGCCTTTTAAGTTAGGAGCGCCGCCGTCTCTCTGACAGCTGAAGGTTAGAAACGGAGTGGGAATATGGGCCAGGTCCTGCAGACGGTTCTCCTTCAGAACCACGGACAGCTCCGGCAGCGTCACACGACGATCTGGAGGATGTACGGTTTCTACAAAATTACCACCAAAGCAACCCCAGCCACATCTGCTACTACAAACACACACACGAGGTGTTGAACCTGACCTGTTAGACCCAAATATCTCTTCCAATCCAACTGGGGAGGCTGAGACACAATTCCAGCCTATTTTAATACATTTTCCTCCTTAAATGTCTCCAATAAGACACCTTTCTCTGTGCCATTTGTGGAAAATCACAGGAGAAATAAGGGAACGAAGGCAAAACAAATACATTAAACACAAGAATTACATTAATACAAAGATTTAAGCATCACTTAAGAAGAAATAATAAAAGGGAACTTTCAAGCAAAATAGCTTAGACTTCATTAAAATAAGTTTAAAACAACCGTTGCTCTTTATGGGACGTTCTTCCTTTGGGGATCAGAGCCTTAGTGAGTGTTGATCTCTAATATTTCATTTTTAAAGATCAAACACAACAATGTCCATTTTACCTGCATTAAACTGGAGCAAATATTGGAATTCTTGGTAACATTGAAGTTGATATTATAGACACACTTGGTCATTATCAGCATATAGTAATACCCAAGTATTACTGAGTTCAGGGAGTGTGTAGATATTGACTGAAAATAACCCGAGAACAGAACCTTGAGGAATCCCACATTTTATTTTGGTGGGCTTGGAGTTAAAACTCATCAATGAAAGTAAAACTGGACCCAGTCCAGCATCGTACCAAGCAACTCCACCTGCTTTTGCAGCCTTTCCATCAGCAGGGTATGGAACGGCAAAATGCTCAAAATGCAATAAATAAAACCTTATGATATGAATGTCCACATGAATAAATAATCATGATCGATGCTTAAGCACCAGCCAATGGGCGTTCAGGTCCAACCCACTGACCTTGATTGACCTGCAGGTGAATTAATTCAGTTAAAAAGTGTCTGTTTGAGTTAAATACGCCATCATTATGAAATTAAAGCTGACATTGTGAAAAAGACGTTTCAGAATAAAAACTGATGGAATTAAATGTATTAAATAAATGGATAAAAACTAAAATTTAGGAAAACATTTAGAGTTAATGTTTTTTATTAATAAATACATTTTAATGAGAAAATAATTGATATAAATTCAGTTTATTCAGAATTTCATTGTCACATTAGATACTTGTCTATTATTTATTCATGTCACTATTTCACGAGGTTGTATTTATTTAATTTTGAGCATTTTGGCATTCCATACAACGCAACACACGGCAAACGTAAAAAATCCACAGTGGCGTAAATAACTTGTCTTGGCGTTTTATGCATATAATATTGTCAAAAGATTGTCTTATTAGTGCCCAGCCACTAGATTTTAGAGCATTTTACCAAATCAGGACGGACACAACCAGATCTGTAGGTTGTGTAATCAAATGCTATTGTCTTCTCAAATATATAAGTAATTGCCAGTTAAAGACGACGTCTGATGTTTTAGTGAGTAGAGTGAGTTGAATGTCATATCAGACTTAATGATGAAACTCGAGGAGCAGAAAGGACTTTCTGACATTTCCCAAAGATCAGGGAATCTTCCGGTTGATAAAGGGAATAGTCGTATTGATCGATATCGATAATTATTGATAACTGTCAAAAAAAGTAGTAAATATATCTGAAGTGCATCCCTGGTCATTTTATACTATTCTTTATACACAGGTTTTTTTTTGTTTTTGTTTTTACCATAACTGACAGTTTGTATGAAACAAAAACAAGACCTGAGTGACATCAGTAAATACAAAGATAAGTAACGTTACTAACCATTATAGTTTAAATCTTTTAAAATTATGCAAGTAATTTAAATTAAAGGCTCATCTTGATGCTTTTTTAAAAATATCTTTTAAGCATTTTATGACACTTTCTTATATTAATGGCCCAGAGCTTCAGCTCAGCTGCTAAAGCTAACAAGCTTCTCACCGATGGCTGAGTGTAGACGGAGCCCAGAACACTGGGGCCCAGTCCAGTGACTGAGAACTGAGTTTTTCTCTTCTGAGGAAGCGGGTGGACATGTTAAAAGCCGCGGGCGTTGTTAGCAGTGACCAGGGTCTGTTGTGCCCGTCTCTGTGCAAACGTGACAGCAGCAACAGCAACTTTGCCGACCGTAGAATTTTCTGTATTTTATTTAGCTCATTATTGTTACGTTTAGTGTTGATGTGCGTCGCGACATCTTTCACAGTTCAAGTCATTCGTTCTTTTATGTGGTTTTGAGAGGCGCAAGGGCTCAGTGACGGAGCTACCTGGGTCTGCGTTTGATTGGTTTGGAGTAAGTAATGACTGTTGCGGACACACAGCCATTGGGTGGCGCTAACCCACATTGTAGCTCCGACAGGAGAAGAAGAGGACCAGAGGTTATACAAGGCACCGCCGCAGACCTTCACGCCCTCTCCAGTTCTGGCTTTCACCAAAACAGCGCCAGGAGAGCTCCATGTTTCCTTCGCTGGCTAGGGAAAAGATGCGAGCTCTGGGAGGAACCCACTTCAAGGACAACAGGACTGTTGTCAATCAGGTGAATCGCAAACCCAGTGTCTTGAGACAAACCCCACTGTTCTGCCCTGAGCCCTACAGAAACTCTCTGAATTTCAGATGCTACCGTGAGCGAGCTGCTAACCAGCTACTGTTGCCGCAGAGGCGAGTCCAGACTACAGCCGTTACATCCACCGCCGACGGAGCTTATGCGAGATGAACGCTGTGCTGGAAGCTGCCAACTAAGGTACTTTCAGTGAAAGAGGGTAGAGCTGATCGCTGTTTAAGGAAGCGGGAGAGGACACCTACCGCTGCTAACCGACCGCAGCTATTGCTGGCCTGCCGGCTAACGTTGGGTTAGCTTCGCCCATCATCCACGGAGCAACTTGGAGAACTTTAACCGTTCAATAAGGTCCGTCTGGGCAGACGCGAGATTAGGTTAGTTTAAACAAGATTAAAAGGTTGTTTATTTTCACTGTGATTTGTTACTTTGTGTAACATTTCATTTATTGTTTGGGTACAAACAGGTCGGTCGGCCTGGAGGTTTAAACAGTGATTTTCGAGGTTTCCGATGGAAAGTCGTTTAATGTCCTGCAACCTGAGTTACTCAATCCAACATTTTTTCTTTGTTTGATGTTTAATACATGATCCAGAGCGACTTTAAGCAGCTCCACGTGAGTTAGCTGTAAGCTACATGCTCTAGCGAACCACGTGGGCCCGCCATTGATGGTATTTTACTCATGAACAATAAAGACTGCCGTTAATGCTATTCAAAATAGAGATAGACTTTAAAACGGATAGTTTAAACACTAAAACTAATCTTTTAAGTCAATTTTGAGACCGCCTTCTTGGTAAGTCAAAATATTAAATTAGATTGACATAATTGGTACTGCCGTTAACGTCAACATAAAGTCTAACTATTAATTTAGATCAATCACCGCGGTGACCGATCCATTAAACAGAATCAATTATCTAAAGGTTATTGATTTCTAATTCAGCAAATGGTTTAATGAAACATTGCTTCTTCCAAACAATGTTTTTCTTCACTTCTGCTTTGCATTGTGAATTGGTGGTTTGAAAACAAACCAGAATCTGCTGATTAGTCTTAAACTAATCGCAATTAGTTTAAAACTAACTTAGCTTCATTCCCAACACTGTTCAATACAAGCCTTGTTTTTTGAGCAAACATATTAATTTTGAACTGTGACATCATTATCAATTTATTGTTAGTTTCTATTTCTGTGCATTTTTATCACTTTTACTGTTTTACTTCTATGTGAGTTTTATTATCATTCTTTTCTTAGTGGTTTAGTTGTGTGTTACTAGTTTGGTGAGTTTGTTGATTAAAGTATGTTAACTGAAAGTGAATTCTCGTTGTAATAAACTCTTGTATTTTGGAAAACTGTTGTTGTTATTTCACCTACATGTGGAGTAACTTGCTGTTCAGGTACGCCAAGAACTTATTCCTTCATATATTGTTTAGTTACCTCAGCCTTATCAGGCAGGTAATCATAAATATAAACTGAGACTGAACAATTTGGCTATTGATATTCCTGGAATCCAGGTGGTGCCCTAAACTTGGTACATAAAATTATTAATCTGATTAATAATTGCCCTAAGCAATTATTCATAATTATTCATAGCCAAAACCTACCAATCTGTGGCACAACATAACTCTAGTATTAAGCTACCTAACCCTTTTTTTTCCCATCGCACCACACGTCTATCGATTAACAGATATCGTTACTGAATTATCGTCCAGCCCTACTACTGGTGGGCTCTCCCGGTCCGTTGACCGGCCCGCCCTGGCGCGCCCGGTTGCCGGCGGGGCCCGTGGGCTCGTCGCTGCTGCCCCCCGGGCCCCTGCATAGTGGCCGCTGGATGTTCCCCTGGGGTTCTCCTTTGCTCCTCTCTTGGGGGATGCGGTCGGCCCCGCCGGGTCCGTCTGGGGCTCTGGCGGTCCTTTGGACGTCTTTGCTCCGATCTCCTTCATGTCTGCATCGATTCCTGGGAGACGGATTGATGTCTGCTCACACCAGCTATCGAACACTCTTATGGAGAAACCTTATATGCACCAGCATGCTAACACACACACATAGATGTGGGGTCTCTGGTGTTTAAGGATATATTCTTGGGCTGAGGTTATCATTACTAGAGCTTGATTAATCGGTACCATGAGTTTTTCTGTGACATTCTTGTTGTATTTTATATCAATTTTTGTGTGATGTGGTTGCGTAGTTCTTAGTTCATAATGTTTGGTTTGTTTTGTCGATGTTCCTTTTTCGTGTTTTGTTTTTCCCCCTCTCTCTGCCGTCCTGTGGGTACGGAGGCAGACTTCAATGTCTTCCTGTGTTCCCCTTCCTCTCTTGTATTTTCAACTCACCCTCTCTCTTGACTTTTTGTTTCCTACCTCTCTTCTTCATCTTCTTTCTTTCTTCCCCTTAATTTTCCGTCTCCGTGTCCATAACATCAGGAAATAAAAACCCCAACAATTCATAATAAAGATTTTTCACACATATATCAAGTGGAGTACTATAGCAAAAGCTGTACTGCTCCGCTTGTGAAAGTAAATCTGTTGGGCTTCTACTTGGTACTCAGACACCAATTCTGAGCTCCACACTGCCAAACAGGACACGTAAAAAAAAAAAAAGAATGAGCAGATTTGCACAGCTCTCACTATTTCAAAATAAGATTTTCCATAGAAAAACTCAGCTCTTAAAGTACTGTTTTCTCCTCAGTCTTCCTCCCCATATCAAATTGAAAATTACTTTATTAATCCCAAAGGGAAATTAAATGTTGTTGTAACTCATTATCCAAGTGTCTTTAAAGATTTGTTGTAGATGCTGATGGCTGTGGGTAGGGATGATCTCCTGTAGCAGTCTGCAGATCTGAAGAAGCCTCTGACTGAAGACGCTCTGTAGTTGTATGACAGTCTGATATAGAGGATGCTCTGGATCTATGGCGTCTTCTTTTCAACTCATCAGGGTTTTCCATAATGTTCATTTTATGAAGAATCCTTTTTTGCACAATGATCTCTAGAGGGTCCTCAGCATCAAACCTGTTTGCCAACGATCTCACATTGCCCAATATGATTGATGGAGATGTTATGAACTTCCTCCTTTTCTCTCTCTCCACTTTGCTCCTGCTCTGTATCCATGGCATCTCCTTTTCAACTCATCAGGGTTTTGTGGCTGCAGTTGGGGTGTCATAATAGGGGCATATCACACCTACGTTAAGATTTAGGGAGATCATGTAATTCAAGTCAGGTTTAACATAAAACAGAAGAACTTGGATCTCATGCTCTCCACCTTTACTGGTATTAAAGAGCAACATAAGGAGATGTTTATTCACGAAACCCGTCTCTGTGTGAGCGAATCAATGAGCAGAAGAGCCGAGCCGTGCTTCTCTGCAGAGCGCCGCACGGCTCCGAGTCGCAATCAAAGGACTCGGCACGCCGCGGCTGACTGACGCCGAGGAGCTCGCCGCCAGAACCTCTCTGAAAGACGCGCCGCTGCAAACCCGTCTGAAGCTCGCAGCGCGGAGCCGCGGATGCAGGTTGGGCTGCACTGAAGTAATTTCAGCAGCGGTCGGTTCTTCTGCTGACATAACTGGGTTTCTACTGACGAGCTGGGAAAAAAACTGGGACACACCGCCAACCGCTGCTAATCTGCATTATGTTAACATTCTACAACCCTTCGTTTTCATCAGTTTAACACAAAAACGTCCCCCCCCTCCTTTTTTTTTCCCCATGCAAGCATCCAGGAGAGAGTTTTATTTTATGTCTGAGAAGATCTCTCAGCTTGTTTCTCCATAATTCAATAAAAACCACCTCCAGAGGAGACAAAGAGATTCCCTAAAGCCGTAGCAGGAAGTGATGGAAAAGTGGAGCAGGAGTTCATTCTCAGCGTGATGAAGGGGGGTTTATGAGAAAGGGGGTTTAGGGAGTTTTCAGAGCTGCAGACGCATGCATGCAACGTGGTGGTCGCTGAGTCGGTGTCGGGGCATGGGGGTTAAGCTGTCATTGCTCCACATCCCAGCAGTCCTGGAACAAATGGCTGGATGGAAAAGGGAAGCGGGAATCAGGTTACAGGGGGCTTGATCCCAATCCGATCCCTCTTTGTGAGGCTGAAACAAAAGCAAATCCTCAGAAAAACAAAAAGTCCTCCATATTGGCCTCTTTATTTATCCCCACCCCCCCCAAACTGCACACGGCTGCAGTTTTCTAAACCCCCCTTCCTCCAAGTGGGATCCTGCTCTGGGTAATCCCTGAAAAGCCGAGCAGAACGGCAGGGAAGACGATTCTGGGATTGATCCAGCGGGGATTTCTGCTGGGAATATTCCAATATCACAGCAGGAAAAAGTCCTATTTTACAGCCGGGATGTCGGATAATGATCCGTCTCAGTCTGCCAGGGGACACCGACGCGTCGCTCTTCGTTTCTCCTGCTTCTGCAACTCAAAACAGAAACCAGAAAAACACGTAGGACACGGTGAACTCAGTCCCACTTTATTGTTTTCTTCTAAATGCATCTTAGAATCAATTTAATTTCCATCACAGCCGAGTAATTAACTGGAGTAACTGTACGCCAAGGGAGGAAATAAGGCAGAACAAAGAGTTTATAACCCAATAGATCACCAAGATCAGCTCAGTTGATGTTTGTTTCTATGTTTTTATGTTTGTGACAAAAACTGTGGCCAAAATCAGCCTGAGTCTGTCCTCCTCTGCAGTTTGTCTGATGACTGCAGCGCCAGTCATACCATCCAGACGAATAATAACGAGTCTGCACGCCGTTTGTTCAGCTGACGTGAAGTGGCAGATCCCGAGCTCCCTCGTCTCAGACGCACCGCTGACGTCAGAAAACAGAAGCCCAAAGTGGAACGGAGACAGCTTCGAGAAAAACACATTTAATATTCATTTTAAAAAGTGCAGAACGAGGCCGAGAGCCACAGCAGCGTCGGTGTTCCTCTTTAGCAGCAGTTTTAACTTTCCGGGGGTGTGGGGGGGATAAAAGGGGGTGAGCACAGGCTGCAGACTGCTGCAGAGCCAACAGCCTGCAGCCACGCTTCATGCTAACACACACCGCCGGCTAAAAACACAGCTGCTGTTTCACAAGTCCAACCACCAGGCAGCCTCAGCTCCAGGCTAGCAGCTTCACCATCCTCCTGGGCGGCATGAACACTTTGGGAAGAACCAGTGAAGAAAGTAAAGTAAATACACTCTTCTATCCCACAATGCATCAGTTCACTGAGGTTCCTTCGCAGCATTTTAACCAGGTTGAGGGCTGGACTTTGACTAGGCCCATTGGAGGCACCCTTGCTGCTGCGTTTGGGATCATTTACCCGTTGATGACTCAGGAGTTTATAGCCGACTTCAGCGACAGCCTGCTGCCTCTTGGGTGCATGAAGGAGCGTTATCGCAGATCCTTCCTCCCAGCAGGTGTTACCCCTGCCTCCCACCGGACGCGGAAGCGGCACGTAACGTAATAGACGTGTTTCAGCTCAGCACCGCGTGCGTTTTTAAGACGCGTATCACTCGCGAAAGCGTTCCACCCAGCTGGTCCAGGGAGATCACGAAATCACAGGAGATTTGCAATTGCATAACTTCCAACTATGCTGAACAAAAATGTAATTCTATGTTGGTAAGTATCATAAACTCACCATCCACTCCCAAAACTGTAGATGTTTCTGTCCACGTCTTCTCCTTTTTCATGTTGTCCTTGTAAAAATGATCAGTGGTATCATATAAACTGGGGGATTCTCCCTTTCAGGAATTGATGAAAACCAACAAATTAGACCAACAGACCGACTGACTTTAGACCTGGTGTAACAGGTAACGACGTTTCATTATTTACTTTTTTCATAGTTAAGCAATGGGAAATCTGCACGTCTTTTATTTTGAAATTTGCCGGCTGCTCTATACTGCTCCCGTGTCTGATTTCCTGTCTGGTCCGATCTAAACTGCTGGGATTGACGTGTTCTGGAAGAGTAGCGAGCGGGTCGTGAGTCTTCAGGGATGCGTCTGATTAGCGGCTGGTGGAAAGCAGGTTTAAGACTCTGCAAACGTCAATGCTCCCAACAGATTCAGTGAATTTTTCCATCTCTGCGCCACGCCTAAGGCAGATTATAACGCCCGTGTAATTAAGTTGTAATAATGCAATCTATTGACTCTGCTCCACACTCCATATCAGTCGGAGGCCGTAATGCACCTATTTGTTATCAGCAGGCCGTTTATAAACCGAAGAAGAAAAATAAATGTGCTGTGTGATTATTAGGCTAACTTGCAGGCTAACGGTAGTTACACACAAGGAAGGGAATTATCAAAGTTTTGAGCGGCAGATGATGTTAGATTTCAGATATAAGACTTGTTGTGGACTAACTATTTTAACGAAGGACATTAACTGGACCGGTTGAGATGGCTCTGTTCTGGGTTTTTAAATGTCTCTTCAGACGGTAACGGTGCGTTCACACCGAACGCGTTTGAAGCGTCAAGGGCGTCAGGTTTACATGTAAAATCAATGCAAAAGCGTGCTAACGCACGTCAGGGTTTCTGCGTCGCGAAAACGCATTTCTGCCTCATTCGCACGTCTAATTCATTGGCACTACTTCCACCCACAAGTTGTTTATTTCCGGCTTGACGCACGTCGAAATATACCATTTGGATGCGCGTCCAATTCGCTTTGGATGCACGTCGCGGTGCTAATGTTCAAGTGTCAAAGTTTGGCGTGCGGCGCGTTTTTGACGCTTTGGTGTGAACGTACCGTCAGTTGTCATTTATTTGCTTTCTGAGTGGTTTTACAAAAGCGTGTACTGTGTTTAGCAGTTGATAGGATGGTGTTGAAATTCATCCCGGGAGCTTGGAAGTTTCTTTACCTCCGGTGGGTTGTGGATCAGAATAAAAAAAATAAACATTTTCCATGAATATCTCAAACTTTCTGGCGCCGAGGCGACCCTATATTTGGAAGCACTGTGAGGTTGTCGGCCTTTCTTTCAAAGCACAAGAGAGCTACTGACGTCTGGTAGCATCTAGCAAACAATATAAAAATAGTTGACAGAATCAAGCGCAGCAGCGAGAGGTACTAATCACTTGCGGCTGCACCAGTAGCACTTACAAAGA
This sequence comes from Valencia hispanica, assembly GCA_963556495.2. NCBI lineage: Eukaryota > Metazoa > Chordata > Actinopteri > Cyprinodontiformes > Valenciidae > Valencia > Valencia hispanica. The sequence goes on from OY747701.1 coordinate 58,642,342, forward strand.
TCTTCGACAAAGGAAGATGCCTCACTCAAGTACACAAGCAGACACAGCAGGATCATGACAGTGGCTCAACCGCAGCTGCTTTTGGAGTACAAAGACAAACGTTCTGGCCACTGATCTAGAGCAGACCGACCGTTCAAAACTCTCGAATCTCCCTCTGGCCCCTGAAAGAATCTCAGCTTTCAAATGATGTATAATATGAATATGTACATAAAAAGGGTGTCAAAAAAGGCACCGGAAGTATGCAACCCTCCACCACTCAGGTCTTCTAATTCCAGTCTATTAATCATCCCTAGGATTAGAACCAGCTTCTATTCTCCTCTTATCTGGAATAAACTTCCAGACCACTGCTGAAAAACTGACTTCCTTTAAATCAAGGCTAAAAACCAATTAATTGATTAATAATATCTGTGTTGTATGTATCTGATGATGATCTCCATTTTTATTGTTGTATTCCTACTGCTTTTATTTGTTTCCCTAATCACCCAAAGCACCTTGATTTGCCTTGTTGCTGAAAGTGTGCTATACAATAAATTTGCCTTGCCTAAGATGGGCAAATGTAAAGAAAGCCCCAAGCATCACCCCTTCACCACCGTGCCTCGGCGAGGCCTTCTACTTCCTTACCAGCCATACTTGTCCTGCTTCTGTCCCCAAACATTTAAAGACCTTAAAGCAGGATTCAAAGTTGTGTTACTGTGGTGTTTTAAATCAGTTTTGCTAAATTAGTGTCAATCAAAAGGGATCTGTTAAAAAATATTGTTTATTTAAAAACCCATTTATGAGTCAAACATGTTTCTGTTTTAATAAATGAAATTTTTTTTCATATCTTCACACTGGTGAGAATTTCTGTGAAGAAAAGGATCTCTTGATGAAATGAAGACTCACTAATCCGTTTATTTCATAATCATTCTAATGACTTCCAAATCCCAGACCGGTTCCCACACAAGCAGCCCGGCCACCTAATGAAAGGGTAATTTATTCGTCTCATTCTAAACCAAGCAGTAATCTCATTTTATTCCCCATCTCAGGTGGATATTGTCCTTTTTGCCGCCCGAAGCGCTCGGGTCTCGCCGCCCAGATCGGGTCCAGTTGGTGCGTTTTTACCCGCGTTGCAAGGGGATTGGAGATGAAACCATCAGCGAACGGGGCGGTGTTATAAGCCATCAGCAGCTGGAGAACATGCAGGATGCTGCAGGAGCTCCGGGGGGAGACGCTCCAGCTGAGAATAAGACATTATTTATTCATCAGAGATGTGTGACTGCAGGACGGCTGCAGGGGCCACAGGGCGTCTATGAAAATGATGAAGGCCGGAGCATTTTAATAACTCCGTTATGTGAACTGATACGAAACAAAGGGAGAGGAACTTCGTGAAGCGAGAACGTTTGGAGTCGGAAGATAAAACGACATAAAACTCAACCTCAAGTGCAGCTCATTAACCAAGACAGAACCAACCTCTGATGATGCTTACACATCTCATGTTGGTTCAGGCTTTTACCCAGCAAATCAGCATGAATCATTTTTGCTTATAGTCACAGAAATCGACTCTCCCTCTCCTCCGATTGGCTGGAAAAGCACCTGTTATGTTCTCTATTCATGTGTCCAACTACAGCTGATGAAATGTGTGCAGAACCGGCACCAGGCCTTCCACGAGGGCCTGGGATGTCTGCTTCGAGGGCGCCCAGCTGTGAGGAAATGAAGAAACTCGACGGGGGGCCGACCCGTCTAACCAGCAGCCTGCAGGCGGGATAAACGCCTATTAGGTTGTTAAAACATGGTCGCGCTCCCTCAGCACCTTCCTGCCGGCTGAAGGAGCGCCGCTGTCCTTCCGAGACGGCTGGAAAACCACCGAGCCGCTGCGTTCACCGCTTCAGATCCAGGAACCATCAGGTGTTCGTGGCAGAAGCTGCGTGAACGACGATTTCACACGTCAAATATGGAGACAGGATAAATAAGTTCCAGGATTTATTGGTACTTCATTATTATTCAATCATTTAAATCTCTTTTTTATTATTAACAGATTTGTTTTTTATTGTATACCCCCCCCCCCCCCCTAATTCCAGTCTACTCAACATCCCTAGACTCAGAACCAAACATGGAGAAGCAGCTTTCAGTTTCTATGCTCCTCTAATCTGGAACAAACTTCCAGAAAACTGCAAAGCTGCTGAAAAACGGAGATCTTTTAAATCACAACTAAAAACTTATCTGTTTAGAGCTGCCTTTGAGTTATGCTTTCATGTATCATATGTTTTATGTGTTCCTCTTGCTTTATTGCTGCTATTACTACTATTTTAATTTTACCTCTTTAATCATGTAAATCACCTTGATTTACCTTGTTGTTGTTGAAAGTGTGCTATACTAATAAAATTGCCTCGCCTTCCCAAGAGGGGAATTGTTTCACTTTTTTTTCACTGATATTGACGGCCATCCAGTACTCACTTTTAACATTTTTACCTCATAGTTCACACAGACTAAATTAGCTGATTTGTTCCGTTTGTTCCCATAAAGTTCAATAAATCCAAGTTCAGCCACCAGAATGAGAAATATTCGAACCAAAACCCTGAAAAGACCCAAGAAATTTTCAAATCAATCGGCCGAACCACCAAAACGAATCATAAGAAAAACTTCAGTGAAGCTGATCCTAAGGATAAAGCTTCAAGAAATCTACACTGATTCAACAACTCGGAGCCTGCAGCCACCCATTAAGGAGAACATCTTGATACCGATGCTTGCTCTAATGTTTGTGGTGTTTAAACTTCCTTCCCCACCCACCCACCGTCATCCCCCTCTGATCGATGGTTTAATGAGACCGTGATCAGTCTGCTCTGGTGGATGGATTAACGCCACTTTGGCCCTAATGGCTGCTCCTAAATCACTGCCGTCAGAGGGAACTGAACCCCAGGGGTGCGATCTGAGTCCTGAACACAACAACACAACCTAAAAACACATGTCACAAACACATCATCTGTGGCTGGATATGCAGTTAAAATAGACCTGATGTGGAGACCGTTCAGTAAAACCCAAATAGTCTGTGCTGATATGTTGTGCATCAGTGCCAAACATCAGGAAGAGATCGACAGACGGACTGGAGCTGCGTCTGCAGTGATCCGAGCGCTGGAGAGAGGGAATTCTGGGTCTCTATGTTTAGACTGCTGCCTCTATATGTATATATGGACGGATGTACTGGTGTTAGAGGCGTAACGATCCCGGTTCGATACGTGCCCTGGTTTCAGCTTCACGGTTCGGTTCATTTTTGGTACAGCCAGGGAACAAATGACATTTGAAAAACCTATTTTTACTCACTGCCATTTAACGTTGCTTTGTAGTTTAGGTTGCATTCTCTGTATGCAGGTAGATTGCTTTCCCCATTGTACTTCTTTCTTTTATTTTTTCCTCCTTATCCTGCATTTTAAACTTGTGTTGTACAGCACTCTGCTCGGCCCTGGTTTTAAATGTGCTTCATAGATAAAGCTGGTAGGGTACGGTATTAGTATTTAAAATCAAACTGTACAGTGAATTTCTCCCAAAATAATTGTTCTTAGATTACATAAAAATGCATGCAATAAAATATAAAATTTAAAAATTACATACCAGTTTAAATATTTTTGTTTTTAGGAAACAGCAACATCAATACTTTAGCTTTCTGCCAAAGTCGACACAATCTGGGATATGAAATAAATATTTCAGACGGCCCTACTGTCTGCGTTAACAGTTAATCGGGGGTTAAGCTGTTACTTGAGCCAGATGACAGGATGTTGAAGGAGTTATACAGGTGAGGTGGGCGGAGTTACAGCGCACTGCTAGTCTAATGGTTTAATCACCGCTTTTACCTCCGGAGTTTCTCTTGGTTTCATCTGATCTGTTTTTATCTGGCCTTTTATAGCCTTTTGTATGCGTGAAAACAAAAGATGATATTAGATAAATAACTTTATTTTAGTATTTATGTGGGACACTGTGGTGGGGGGCGGTCCTCCTTCCATTCAGCTTCCAGCTGCTGCTGCAAAACAACACAAACGTCACTGACTAATTCCTGGAAGAAACATTTTCAACACACATTGTTACAGTCAAGTGTTCCCAAACCGGGGGCTTTAAAAATAGAAGTGGGCATTCAAGCTCCTGCTCTCTATTTATAAAAAAAGTTGCTGGTCGTAACTTCTGCTAGCAGGAGGCTGTATTTGTTGCTGGCTAAAGTGCAACGTGTGAAAACTTGGTGCACCTCTGTGCCGAATAATCAGAGTGCAGATCCATATACTGTTACACCCCTAATGGCTGGATGGATGGATTTCTACTCTGTCCAGAGGATATTGTCCCAGAAATCTTGTCCTTCAGAATCCTGCTGTCATCTTAGTTTTAGAGAGAAGAGCCTTTCTCCTTCAGTTCCTCCAAACAGCCATACTGGTACAGTGTGATGACCTTTAACCTGCTAACCGAGGCCTGTAGAGTCTCTGTCCATCTACATGGTCTGACCCTGACCTAAATCTGCTGGGACATCAACTCCTGGGAAGACGATCTTTCTCTCCATAAAACTTTGGACTTTACAGAGTTCCTGTGACTCTTCACGGTTGGTGATGGAACAGCAGCAAACCTTCAACCAGCCACACCTTTGTGGACAAGGACCTCCAACCACCAACGGGTCTCTAGATCTCCAGATGAGCGGGAGAATAAAAAAGAAGTTTCTGTTTCAGCTGGGTAAGTCCAGCCTAGAGGTTTAGAGATTTTTCCCAAACAAAGAAATTATTGTTCATCAGTTGTTCTCACTTTGAAATATCAGCATCATCAAACTGGGAAAGATGCACTAAACCCATCTGGGTCCCACCTGCAAACTCCCAAAAAACTCACTAGAGATGATCAGTGAATCAATGCATTTGATCAGCAGCACCCCAGCTGCTCCTGTCTCTCTGAAATCATATGAAAGCAGCAAGGGTGTACTTAGTTTTTCCACATGCATCTTCTGCAACCCCCCACCCCCCCCGAAACATCCTGATACATAGAACCGACTTAGTGTTTGAAATGAGCTACGACTGAACCAACAGTTATTGCTTCATCTGCAGAGTAGGAGTCACTCCTGTCAGTGATTGAGGGTAAACTCAGCTTACAACAGCTGGAGGCCCATAAATCTGAGTGTCTGCGTGATGAGACAGCTGCAGACTGCTCTGTATCGAGAGCACGATTATGAATCTGGAACTGTAAACAACGACACGTATTTGTGTCCGTCTGCCGCGCTGCCAGATCCAGATCCTCTTACTGGGACAGAGAGTGAGTGGCAGACTGTGGTAAGCCTGAATGAGACGGAGAAATCCTATTAGACGGACGTGTGTGTGTGTGTGTCTGCTGATGCTCTGCAGCTGCTTTCTGTACAGACAACACACCCACACACACGTATCCATGCTGGGGAAAAACTTCCCGATTCCCAACTCATCTTTGTTTATAACCGCGGACCCATCAACAAGATCCAGCCGGGGAGGGGAAAACCAATATCTGGGGAAAACGCGTCTCTCTGTTCCAGTTTCATCGCCTTCGTCTGATCGCATGAAACAGACTCTGGAGTCCCTACTGGGACAGGTGGGGACACCCTGGACATGTCGTCAGTCCATCCATGCACACACTCGTACCTACGGGCAACATATCAGTAATTAGTTAACCTTGCAGTCTGTGTTTGACTGTGACCGAATGTCGGAGTACCCAGAAAGAAACCCACCATCCACGGGGAATTAGGAGTGTAAGGGTACGCCAAAAATCCTGGAACTGAACATATCTTGGTTCAATTTGACAATTCGGTTCAGTCAGGGAACAAATTAAATAAAAGTATTAGTTTGTTGTGAAATGACATTTCAAATCAAACTATACTTGCAGTACATTTTCCAACAAATTGCACTCATAAAAATAAAAACGTATATAAAACATAAAATAAATAACAGTTTTTTTAGGAAAATGCAGCGTCAATACTTCGGATTTCTGCCAAAGTCGAGACAATCTGGGATATGAAATGAATATATTTCTGTCTCTGTTAACAGTGGTAACAAGTTCATCTGGGGTTAAGCTGTTACCTGAGCCATCTGACAGGATGTTGCATCAGTTATACAGGTGAGGTGGGCGGAGCTACAGCGCTCTGCTAGTCTAATGGTTTAATCACCGCTGCAGAGGAACCGCGGTTTCTACCCCTAGAGTTTCTCTTGGTTTCATCTGTTCTATCTTTAGATATTGTATATACCCTTTAAATGCGAAAGAAAATATCGATACACCGATATAGCGCAATATTTTATGTCACAATATTGTATTGATATTCAAAAGCAATGTATCGATTTTTATTTTTTAGGATTTGAATGGAGCCATTAATGATGAAAGTAATTTGCTCCTTCCGTTCAGCTTCCAGCTAATGCTGCGAAACAACACAAACGTCACTGACTAATTCCTGGAAGAAACATTTTTATCACACATTATTACAGTCAGATGTCCAGTCTACTTTATTGTTTACATTAAGAGAACGGCACCAACCAGGGCAGCTAAGCGGGGTCCTTCGGCTCAGTAACATCTGTGGTAGCTAACGGTAACCGACGCTGATGGAAGTAACCAGTTAACATAACTTCTGCTAGCAGGAGGCTTGATTTGTTTACAGAGTGGCATGTGTTGCTGGATAAAGTGACAGTATGTAGTTTCCCTGGCGATAGGGGGCAGTACACACCTAAATCATTGCAAGCATGCTGTATTCTTGTGTTCGTGTCACGACCTTACCAACGAATGGCCATAAAGGCCAAAAATCCCTGGGAGTGTCGTCGTGCAATTTTCGAACGAATCTAATACATCGCCAGATCGTTCAACCTCCAGCAAAATCATATATGCAGCAAAATGAGAAGCACATCAGACTCTCTTTCATCACTGGCAACGAGCGGAGAGGTAAGCGTGTAAAACAGCATTTATGAATGGTGAACGTTTTCAGCCTTTTGTAAGCTAAGCCTAACATGTTGTAACAGCTGTAATGGAAGAAAATACTTCAGGGTTCCCAAAATAAAAGAAGATTGCGTCCCAGAAGGTGTTTAAGTATTTAATTCAAACATGTCTGGCCAAAACATGGAGGGGAAGGAGATTACTCTTACATCGCCCTACCCAACCTCTCTGACTAACAGTTTAAATCGTATTCAGCAATCATCGTTTGTCTCTGCAGAACGTCTTCTCCAATCTTCATGTCCAGCTTCCGGAGAACTGCTTCATGCCAGTCTGATAGTAAAGCATGAACCAGCACATCCCAGATCAGTTCCGTAGTTATCTTGCTGCCCCGGCGTCTGTCTCTCTGACACATCTTTATCAGGAACATTAAGCTGGAACAATAACCTTGCTTCCCCTAACTTTGTCATCTTGCCCTAGATTCATTCAACTGACAGAGAATATGTACTTAAGTCCTAATTACATAGGAATATTCCCACAACACAGCGGTCATTTCTTTTTTGTACACGAATCTGGCTGCTAGCATTGCTAAATTTTACTATCTTCGGTTTCTCTTCTCATGTCGATATTTTACATGTAGATTGACAGCATCCCTTATTCAAGAGGGAGAGTGAGAGGTAGAGTCCGGTCTCGTGGGCGAAGCACGGCTCCTGGCCCGGGACCGAGGACACCGATTCAAGAAGAGGATCAAGTGCTCGAGTTACGGAGACTCCAGCAAGAAAGAGTCAGTAAATGCATTTTGTCCACAAAAGCTCACGTAGAAGGAAACATGGCGTCCCCCAGAGACTTGGTCCCGCGCCCATGTATTTTAGACCCAATTTTTATGGTTATACGTTGCAAAGCCGCCAATATTTTTCAATGACTGGGCATCATTTCATTCATTTTCAACAACATTTCAATGGATATTTCCAGAGATAAATGGTAAAAACTATACATTGTCACTTTAACAAATATAATTAATAAATGTGTTTTCTAGCAAAGAAAAAAGTTAGGACACCCTACCCTCTACTAGCTAGTGCTACCATTCACCAGAATGAGACATCGGTCTCAGGAAGGTTTGCTCCACTCCTCTTTCAGCTGTAAAATATTATTGAGTGTTCAGGCACTTCCAAGTGACCCACAACAGCTTAGTCAACATCTGGGCTTTGACTGGGACTAAATTTTTAGCCAGTCCTTGGTGGATTTACCGGTATGTTTTGTGTCATGGGTCAGGTTGCAGGGTCAAAAACAACCTCTGGTGGTGTCCAAACTATTCAGCTTTGGACCCATCAGTCCAAAGAACATTATCCAGCCGGCAAAACCCTACGACCCCCTCCTCGCAGTGCCTACCGATAGCAAAGCTCTAAGATCTGACCTTGTCAAACGGTGGAACAACATGAGGAAAGAAGAACAGAAGAAGTCCAAAGAACATGAAAGCAGGAGTTCTGGTCAAATCAAATCAAACTTTATTTATGAAGCGCTTTTCATACAAGAAGTTGCATCACAAAGTGCTTTACAGATTAAAATGACCCCACATAAAACCACCTTCCCTTCCCTCCCCCACAGATTTAAAAGCATGGTCACAGTTATACCCCCCTCCCCCCAACCCGTCTCCCATGCACACACACAGTTAAAAGAAAAGGTAAAAAAGGACATTGGGCCGAGTGCAGATGAACCATGCAAGGAAACGCCATCAGAGGAGCCATATGCCCCGGCAGCAGTAGATTAACAGCAGCAGCCGAGGCACCGACACAGGGCACCCAGTGGAGGCAAGGCCAAGACCCCCACCTCCACCCAAGCTCCACCTGGAGAGCACCCAGGCAGCCACAGCCGACCACCGTTCCCGGGGCAGAGGGCTCCCACAGAGGAAGCACTGGAACGGGGATTAAGATAAATTAAAGTATAAAAAGAAACGGTAAATTAATGTGCTAAGATTGAAAAGTAAAACTGATAAAAATATAATCATATAAAACATCCAAAGCAATTAAACAAACAGTGATAAATAATAATCAGTTAAAAGCTAGGCTAAAAAGGTGAGTCTTGAGCCTGCTCTTAAAAACATGAATATTCTCTGCAGCCCTGAGGTCCTCTGGCAGCCTGTTCCAGAGGTGAGGGCCATAAAACTGGAAAGACGCCTCGCCATGCTTGTGTGTCCTGACTTTTGGGGTGACAAGGAGACGGCTGCCAGAGGAGCGCAGAGACCACGAAGGTTCATATGGTAAAAGCAGTTCAGAGAGATAAGAAGGCCCAAGACCATTAAGACACTTAAAAACCATTAAAAGAACCTTAAAGTCGATCCTGAAATGTACGGGGAGCCAATGCAATGATTTTAAGACCGGTGTAATGTGCTCCCGCCTCCTGGTCTTAGTCAGGACACGTGCTGCTGAATTTTGTAGTAGTTGTAAACCTGATATACTCTTTTTGGGAAGACCAGAAAGCAGGGCATTACAGTAATCAATTCTACTGGAGATAAAAGCATGCATCAGTGTCTCCGTATTGGCCCGAGACAGAATGGGGCGGAGTCTGGCGATGTTCTTTAGTTGATAAAAACCTATTTTAGTGATATTTTTTATGTGAGGAATAAAAGTCAGCTCAGAGTCAAAAATCACGCCCAGGTTCTTCACTTGTAAAGAGAGATTAAAAGACAGTGATTGTAGTTTTGGTAAAAGTTTCTCTCTCTGAGCCTCAGGACCGATGACTAAAACTTCAGTTTTGTCCTGGTTGAGCTGGAGAAAGTTTTCTGCCATCCAGGATTTAATGTCTAAAATGCAGTTAAAAAGTGCATCCATTGGCCGTGTGTCATCGGGAGACATGGAGATGTATAACTGTGTATCATCAGCATAACTGTGGAAGTTAACTCCATGTCTCCTGATGACGCTGCCAAGAGGGAGCATATAAAGGTTAAAAAGCACTGGGCCTAAAATTGAACCCTGGGGCACACCACATGTAATCCTATGGACCCTAGAGGAGCAGGTATCTAAACTTACCATAAAAGTCTTGGTCTTGGCTCTGACCAGACATGAACCTGCTGTAAGCCCCATGATGACGGTTGCAGTCTGCTTTCAAGGTGTAGTCGCTTGGACGGCCAGACCTGGACATGTTGGCAGGTGTTTTAAATGTCCTCCACTTGTAGACGAGTGAAATGGCTGATTTCAGATTTATTAGATCTCTTTCTCACTTCGACAGTCAGGAGCACCAAACTACAAATCTGAGGTTTAAACCGGTAGAACCTCCTTCTAAATGCTGACATGTGAACCTGATGTTAAACGTGTAATTTTAGTCATTTTACGTGGGAATAAAGTGGGCATGTCTTAATTGATTCCTGCCATCAAAGGAATTTTTATATTTTGCAGAAATTTCTAATTGTTTACCTTGATACTCATAACTATACAGAACCGTTCTTAGGATGTCGTGTTCTTTTCATGACCGTACCTCATTTTAGAAAGAAAAAAAAAAAAATCAAACATTGGAGAAGACGTTTTGATTTTTCTAGGTTTCTTTTTAAAACAGAACTGTTATTCCAGTTAGGCACAGCTGAGGCTAAACTCCTGGTGCAGATATTTGTTGGAACGATGCCTTAAAACCACAGATGTTCTCCAATATCAGAGGAAGAGGCAGCAACAAATCATAAAACTGACAAAAGCCACGGAGACGAGCAGCCATCCTGATCTAATCCAGTTTCAAAGAGCCGTGGGGTCACTCACAGGCACCCAGCTGCTGGTTAGTTACATCCCGAGTTGTTCTGTGGGCATTGCATCTGCAGGTTGGTGACAAATCTGCGGTCTGTTTCTGAGGTGGTCCTCTTCAGTCTCCTGCAGGCCGAGTCCTTCATCAGCCTGACAAGAGACGATGGCGGCGTCCCGACGACGAGGCCGGCGGCTCTCATCCCTCATATCCCTGCCGCCGCCTCTCCGTCGCATCCATCGCCCTCCGGTTCCGATCCCGCTCTGACGAATCTACCAGTCTGGAAAAAATTACTCCATTTTTAACTCGCCGTCCCTCTTCATCAGTCTACGATCCTCTCTGTCACATCGCTCTCTAACCCATCATCAGAAATCAAAAAAAGGCTCCGCTGTGTGTCAGCCCCGTTTTTTAAATTCAAGCCTCAGCTTGAAGTCATCTCGTTTATTTTAATGATGCGACATAAATCTTTAAAAATTCCCCCATAAATATCCTGGTTCTGCTTCTATGTTAAAGTAAGCAGTGAGTCTGGAAGGAGTCTGTTACAGCTCAGTGAAAACCTTCTGGGTATTCCAAATGTTCTATTCTAAATCTCTCCAACAGTTTCCCTAACATTCTTTCACTATTATCTGGTCGGGTTTTATTACGAGCATTACTGAGAGGCTGGTCTGTTTTGATACACTTTTTTGGTTTCCACTTTAACATTTCTAAGAGTGAAACTTGTTTTATCTAGACAGGTTATTCCCAAACTAAAATACAATTCTCTAAAACACACATTAGGATCTTGATGACAACTTTATATTGTTTGTAAAAAGTCCACAAATCTAACATCCTAATCAGAGCCAGCCTAAGAAGATGGGTCCATTTTACAAACCCTGATCCGGGGACCCAGGGGCCTGAAAAGCAGTTTGAGCGCTTAATTTTTGATCTTTTTTTTAAACTCCAAAGTAAAAAAAGTTGTGACATAGCAAATCAATGTAGAAAATCTTTAATTTTATTCATTTATTGATTTTTTTAAATCTAGTAATTTAAACTATTTCCATGCTTAATGTAGATTTCTACATAATTATCCAGACAGTAAATGATCCAGGTGTTTCCAGGCTTTTTAAGACCTAATAGGAACTCTGACATTCAGATGAGGTTTCTCACCAAGGACAGATCTTTGGTTGTTTTTTAGGACTGCTCCCTTTTTATGACTTTGGACACCTTGCAGGACATTTCTGTTTGACTTGTTTCACACCGATTGTCGTCTGTACCCAGAGAGAACCCACACATGCACGGGGAGAACATGCACACTCCATGCAGAAAGACCCCCAGGCTGGGATTCAAACTCAGGACATTCTTGCTGCAAGGCATCACTGCTTACAACTGCATCCCCATGCAGCCTGAGTAAAAGACAAATAAACTTAAACAAATTTTCTCCCAAAAGACAAAATATCTACATGCTTACAAGCAGAAATGGCTTCTGCAGAGGCTGACTAAAAAGACATATTAGAGTCCCTCCAGGATTTCGCTGCACTTTTTTGTGATTGTTGCAGCCTAAAATGCCTGATGTTGCAGCAGCTTTAGTGAAAAGTTGCAATGTTTTTATTTGTGAGTTTCTTTTCTCCAAATCACTTGAAAATGGTTTCAAAAAAATCTATTAAAAGTTACATTTAGAAATGTCAACATTTACATTGTAATAATTGCACTAGAAGAACACTTGACCGCCCACCAGAACGCTCTTTAAATTGTAGCTTATTCTTGAGCAACAATTCCAGGTTCATAGAACTTTGGAATACAAAAACAATAAAAGTGTAAAAGGTTTTTTCTGAGTCTTTGACAAAAAAAATCATTAAACTTGAGCTGACACAACAATAAATGCAACGTACTGTACTCTAAAAATTGAATACAAAAAATATGTGAATAAAATTCTGCAGAACAAAAAAAAATGTTAAATGCTCAAACGCTTACAGTATACATTAGTCTAAGATGAAGGGTGCCAATAAAAGAAAAGTTTTCTTTTAAGTATGTAAACATTATCAAATTAATAAAAGAAACTCATGAACTCTCATAAACCCAGTTATTTATGTGTGATACAGGAATAAATAACAAAGGTAGATAAAAATTGCAAAAATACTATAAGCTGATTAAGGGCCAGTGTCATTTTGACCACTGGGATGAAAGAAAAATCCCATCATAATCCTTTTTTTACCCATCAATTTTTAGATGATAATGACATACATAATAGTATTTAGTTTTATTCATTTGAATGAATATTTAACCCGAATAAGCTGAACAGATGCAACTTTTTCCCCGCAGTGACGAAAACCCCTGACTGTGGCCCCAGTAAGTACATCTGGTTTCTGGTTCCTGTTAAAACCAGGGAAATCATCTCTAAGCACGGAGAGAGAGTCTTATTTAAAGCTACTGGAAACCTCTGAGCTTTATCCCTAAAAGCCACAACTCATGATGGCAGATTTCATGTTTTTGGTGTTTGTTGGACGGATTCAGGCTGACCTGGTACTGAGGAGCAACGATCGACGAGCAGCAGCTGGCGAAGAGACGCCGAGTCTGGTGGCAGATGGGCAACAAACACACCAGTGAACATTCGAGGGTCTCTTTAAATAATCGCTGCCATCCATGCATCAGGCACCATTACGTTTTACTCAATTACAGTTAACAAAACCAACAACCATTAGTCAGCGCATGAGTTTGCGCTTCATCACTGAAGACGTTCGGTTGAGGGGAACAGCACGTCTGTCGGGGGGGCAGCAGCCCGAGTCACATTCACGCAGCTTATCTGTGACTTTAATCTGGCCTCCTTCACTAAACATGTCCAGAAAAAAACAACAACACATTAACAATATATTTAGCATACATAACAATATTCTATCTAATGATATAAGAGAAATACTATTAATAGTTATTGGAAGTAAAGAATTCACCATCAGTAAATATTCCTAAACATTTTAAAAGATTCTATTTTAGGTATAGCATGAACCTTTCCCAACCATAATCTCTTTATGACTAAAGCCAAGTACCTAGGTTAGTGTTGCATTATGGGATGTGGTAAACAAATGAATAAAAGCGGCACATCTTTTCCGTAAAGCCCGATGCCACTCTCAAAACATTTTAGTTTAAAAAAAAACAACAACAACCAGAAACAAACTAAAGATCAGATTAAATTCTCCATGTTTTCTGCTGGGTCAGAACACAGCAGTGTCTTCCTTTGTCCACATTTGGAAAACGTGAAAAGCCTTTGACACGACTGACCAATATTTGAAATTTATTTCATTCGAGAGGATAACCCCTTGAGATGCAACATCTCGTTCTCAAGAGGGTCCTCAAAAATCTCAAGAAAGCAAAGCACAAAAAGAGATACAGCAGTACAGACATAGAACCAAAACAAACAAACAAAGAAATCCTTAACATACATCTAGTAACGCCTACACCCACACACCTCCAATCAAACCACCACACACACACACACACACAGCTCTCAACTTTGAACAATCAATTACAATTTTAAAAGCAATTACAAGTGGTTTGAAAATTTTGCAGGACATTTTTATACGTTTGATAGTAGGTTATAGAGCAGATAGAGACAGCTTGATTATCTTAATCAAAAGGTGCTTTCTAATTACATGAACTTGAGGTACAACAAAAAAGATTGGATTTGCATGTCTTAAATTACAAGAAGAGCTAAATGGTATTAGATGCTGTCTCAAATAGTCAGGATAGCTTAGATTAATGCATTTAAATATAAATAATATCTGGAGGATGGAGTTGCTGATACAGTAGACAATGATGGGTTCTGAAGGAACAACGGAGAGTAAACCTACACAGACCATTATAAATAACATTAAGTGGCTGAAGATTAGTGCCAGTGGTATTTTGATTGACTACATCACAATAATCAAGAACAGGAAGTAACAATTGAGTGACAATCCTCTTTCTCACTGAGAAACTAAAGCAATTAATTGATTGGTAAAGTAATTTCAAACGATATGCAATTTTATAAATAAAGAGACTAGACGTCCTCGCCTGGTTTATACTGACAGGTTGTCGTTTGCTTGGAGTGTTTATCTGGATGAAAACAAGAAACCGAACCACCGGACACAGCTTTAAGTTAACAAACCCATTAACTGATTTGGACCAAAGTAAAAGGAACTTCAGGTGTGAAAACATCCCAGAAGTAACCAAGTTGTCCAGCTGTCTAAGAGTAACCAAGTCACACCTGTCAAGATTTTGATTTGAAAAGAAGGGATATCCCACCACCAGAACCAAGCTATGGTATTTATGAAAACTCACACTTTCACATTTGCCATTTTTGTAACATGTACGACAATGTACCGGCGTGCTTCAGATTTGTATCCATTTAATATCGGGTATTGTAGTGACCTCCAACATTTGCATATTTTACACTGTAATTCTTTGCCCGCCACACTGGCAGACGTGGGAGCGTCTCAGACAGGATATTGTTCAAACGTGTACGACAACGTACTCTCATGTTGCAGATCTATATCTATTAATAATGGCTACAGGCTAGTATGTATTGTCTTACATGTATATTGTTATTCTTACTGAATGCTTCTTAAATTTAGTAAAGAATTATCTTTAAATGCAGATGTTCACTATTTAATACATTCTAGAGCAGCAGCTGAGCTTTACTTGGTACTGAATAAATCAGTCAGAAAGTTAAATGAGACGTTGATTAGTCGGTGATTTTAATCCGGCCCTGTTGACTGCAGCAGCTCCTCCTGTTTAGGAATTATGAAGATGCTACATTATCACTTCATGTGTAGATAATATTTTTAATGAATGATAAGGAGAGAAACAGCTTTAATTAGTTAGTTATTTATGTGTTTTATGTATTTATGTTGATGTGAATCTTTGAACTTCATGTTGTGAGTCTGATGTCTGTCACTCAGTCTAGGCCCCGCCCCCTGTTATATCACAGCCCTCCTTTTATTTTGGTGCGACTCCCCAAGATCATCCCTGGCCCCCATTTAGCCCTCTTTAAAAACTTCCCAGACACACCCCTGCTCAGCTGTCCTAATGAAGTACTTTTAGGCTTATAGAAACATTATTATTTAAGCAATAATACCTATATTCATTTTGAATATGAAGCACTGAATTAAACTCACTTTAGGGTTAAACACAGCGGGTCGAATGCACATTAATAAATACCGTTATTAATTAAAACGCTCAGAGGAGTCTCTACCTCTTTCAGATTTTTTCTCCTTTGTTTTGTTTGTTCTGCTGCTGAAAGATCTCCCCATAGCTGAAGTCCATGAAGCTGCTTTGTCTCAGTGTTTCACCGCAGCGAGGCACAGATGAGCGGATGTAGTCCCAGAGAGGTGGAAGCAAAGCTCCATCTACATGGCAGGACCAGCGGCTACGGCAGCGCACCCAATAAAACCCAAACGAGCATGTTTCAGAGCTTTGCACAGAAAGTTCTGGTGAAGTTCAGGGAG
Source organism: Valencia hispanica (assembly GCA_963556495.2). Lineage (NCBI taxonomy): Eukaryota > Metazoa > Chordata > Actinopteri > Cyprinodontiformes > Valenciidae > Valencia > Valencia hispanica. The sequence goes on from OY747701.1 coordinate 58,658,397, forward strand.
AAAAGCAAACCGCCGGTTACAGCCGGGAGCGAGCTTGCAATGAGCCCATGAATTTCTTGGATCCGGGGGGATGAGGAGCTGTAGTGAGGCACGGATCAATGAGGAGACGCAGACGGACGGAACACAGTGTTGTTGCTTTTTTAATGGGAATCGGGAGCTTACGTCACGTCCATCTACCTGCGGTCTAAAGGTTCCCTACTGTCCAAAAATAAGAATTGGAGTCAGTGGAGCGATAAAGGTTATTTTCTGTTTCAGTTTGAAATGTTTTGATACTAAGAAAGCACAATTTTAAAAATGCATTTTAGGTTTTGTTTTGAAAACACATAGTGGACTACATCTGTTTGTCTCACAAAATGTGCGTCACCAAATCACAAGGAGAAGAAGAAAAATGGCGGTGAGTTCAGCGAGCGTCGCATCTTTCTTCCAGGACGAAGGAAGGTGCATTAAACATGGAGAAAACCACGATAAATCTGGAACAAGCTCTGCAAGGTCTGGGTGAGTATTTCAAGTGCTAGCTAATGTTAGCTAACGTCATACACGCGACTTCTGATTTGTATTCATTTTAATTACGGATTTTTACAAGCAAATAAATCACAAATCACATGACAAGTTTAAATTGAGGTACAGCACATGTGTGATTCAAAGCGTAAGGCGAAGCGGACCAGAAAATAACTTTTATTGCTCCATTGACTTTCATTCTTTTTTTTTTTTTTCAGTCAGGAGACCCGTGGACCGACAGGAAGGGGAGGAGACTTAGGCCCCCTATATATTTGCAAGGTTAGAGGAGAAGCACATTGGTCAGCACGTCTGACGATTTGAAGTTTTTCGCCGGTCAATTTTTACTTATGTCATTAATATCCGACATGTTTTACTCTGCCACTTGTCAACCACTTACTAACTACAACAGCCTTCTTTACAGCTGACGTCACAATTTAGCCGCGCAAATCCTACTTAGTGCTAATGGTAGGCAAACAGACCGCATTTACCGATTGAAAAAAAACTCATACCGAACGCTTGGACGTCAAGCTGGAGGCAAAAATTGTATGTGAAATTTAAATGCATCTCACAGATGATCAAATATAAAATGGAGGAGGTTGTTTTGACAGAGAAAGACACACCAGGGGCTTTTCTTGATGGCGACCCTGCTAATTACGGATTGCCGAAACTGAAGCGGCGGCTCGAATGTTGCGGTCAAAGTAAAAACGTGTCCCTACGAGAGGCTGTTGAAAAGATGCGGAGATGTATTGCAATAAAAAATACAGGTGGTGAATGGTTATGAAGTGAAAAATAAAGGAGTCGCTAGCCAAACGACAGCCGTTAACGTGACAACGCCTGACAGCGGCTGGTCCACAACGTGACAAAAGGTTCATTTGACATATAAAATATATGTGCTTTATGTTTTTTGTAACCTGTTTTTAAGAATTATTGTGTTTTCTCATTACTTTATGATTTGTTTCTCATAACTATCTCCCCCATCCAATCTGGGTATCTAGAGTCCGATTTGAACAACCCCCCCGACAGCAGTGCTCAGTTCCTTCCCGTTTAAACATCTTTAGGAGACGAAACTATAACTCTGTGACAATTGGAGGCACTCTGAACCATAGGAACACATGCAAAATGCAGGCTTGTTTGTCTAGGGCTACCTCCCAGAATGCATTGCGTCGTTACGTCACGTTGTATTTTTAGCTACTGTCAAGTGATCCGAATCTGATACGCCTTTCTTTGTTGACATTCAAATGCTGCGCCCCATCCTGCTCCTCTGTAGGAAAGTAAATGAGCGGTCCCATTTTTCCACATATTTCCAGGACTTCTTCTTCTTCTTTGTTGTTGTTTTTTTGTTGGCAGGAAGGACTTGTCCTCGATCAGGTCCACTCATCTCTTTGTTGTTCCCGCTCTCGGCGCTAGACTTGCAAGAACTGCCACCCAGGTTACTGTAGGTGGCGGTTCTCGCGAGGCTAGTGACAATTTAGTTTGGAGAGGCAGAGGATTTATTAAAATGATATTAATATATGGGAGATTTAAAATGCGGTGGTTTCCCGGCCAAAACGGGAGACTTGACAGCTATGAACCGAGCGGTCCAAGACGGTAAATCTAAGCACTGCAAATAAAAGCAAAGGTGATGGGATCAAGTAAGTGGAACATATCAATAATTAGGACGTTAATAACTGTATTAACCTGGAAGTAAAACTGGGTCTTTAAACCAATGAATAATTAAGGAAAAGAAGACAAAAGCAGGAACAAGATGATTAGAGGATTAGATTCCACTTAGCTGTTGTTTACAATAAAAAGTATCAAACCGGTACTTAACTGATTGATTCATTATAGTCCAATTTTATGTCTTATTATTATTGTTGAAATGTGTTATAGATTGATGTATCGGTTAAATTCCAACCCAGTTTCTCTTATTAAAACTCAGGGCTTGTTGGTGATAAAGTGACTCCTCTGGTATCTGAAGACATGAAGCATTGTGTTGTTCAGAGTGAGATTTATCAGCCAAGCAGACCTTACATTAAGGATAAAACCAGAATAAGGACTGAGATAAATGTTCAGCAGAGGCTCGATGTGCTGACTGTGAATTCGGGTCACTGAAGAGCTTCTGTCGACCTCAGCAGTTTTATGTAAGCTGCACGTTTGCTTTAATCATTTGTTTAATTCTCTGAACAAACTGCAAACAAAACCCTAAATGTTCTGATTTTAAACTAGTGAAACATCTTAATTTAGATGGGTAAAGTATGTGTTTTGTTGGGATTCTATGAGGGGAAAAAAAAAAACCCAGTCAGGTTGCATACGGTGACCTATGCGGTGATGCTATATGCGTGAGGAAACGGGGGCCGGCGCCGTTTGACTGTCGGATGTTTGCTGGAGTTTTCTCCACCCGTAGCTCCAGCTGTGGAGCCTCTCCAGCCGGTTTCTCCAGCAGTCCCTGACAGGACACGCACGGCTGGCAGCTCGACGCCTTTGTCACATCCTGTCGTCTAACTGGATGTGCCGCGGCGCCTATCAAACTGTAATGAGCAATTTTGAGCAATTAGAAATGATGACATCATTTGCTGGATGATGTTTGAGAGTTGGATCACAGCCAGGATTCTCCTCCTCCTCTTCATCTTCATCCATCTCTTCGTTTAAACATGCTTTCAGATGTGCTTCGGCTTGTTTTCTTTATTTTTCCCAGAAAGCTCCGTGCTTCATCCCCCCTCCTCCATGCCTTCTTCCCTCTCCATCCCATCCCCCCGCAGGCTCCTATTCATCCTCCGCCACATTTGTTTCTCCCCCTCTTCCCCTCTTTCACTCCATCCACTTCTGCGCTCCGCCCACCTGCCTCTCCACTTCCAGATTCGCTCGCAGCGCCGTCTTTGTCTGCGTCCCGTGTGGCGAGCTCGGCTGGCAGGAGGCCAGCGCTGAAGAAGCCTTTACGTCTCTCTCAGAAAGCGCTGCCTCGTATTTTTAGCCGGGCTTCCTCCTCGGAGGGTCCAGGGGAGCCGACCGACCTGCTCCTGCAAACCTCCCCCACAGCATGTCCCTCTTTCCCAACACCACCAGCACAGCCACTGGTGAGAAAACAGGCAACACTGGGAAATGTTCAGTACCTGGGAATGAATGAGTTCAGCTGCTGTGGAGATATAATGATTCAATCACACCGATCTAAATGGAAATAAAAAACATCTTAATTTAACATTTCAATTAGCTATTGGTCTCCATGAGGTTTTAAAATCATTCTACTATAAATAGTAAAACAATTAAAGGTTTAATTGGTATCTGATCCATTCTGTGTATGTTGTACTTGTGTTTTTAGTTTTTTTTATTCATTAAAATATGCATCTATCGAATGTGGGCGTCATGAACTTCTACCATCCTGAGAGACATTTTTCTCCTCGGCGTAGCCGAGTAAAATCTGTTTAGCGCCAAAAGAGCAACATGAAACAAATGATTTTATTTTTACAATATTTACAACAATTTTAAGTTTGGCTTTAGGTTTTAACTTGAAGAAAATAATTTCCATTTAAGAAATGCAAACATCGTCTTCAATGGAATGTCTAAAAATTTTTAAAAAAAATGTATGGTCACATGTCACTTTCTTCCTCTAATCAATAATCATCTGACCATCTTGGGCTGAGAGTTTGAGTTCTTCAAAGAGGTCAAATGGTTGTGAGCTGAATGGTTTAGAAAATGAAGCCAAAGGCTCGTCCATCATCGCCACTCCATGCGTTCGGCATGCAGAGGCGAGTCAATCTTACTCAGCACAGATGAAGTGTTTGCCGATGTTATCATGAGATACAGGAACGACCTGACATCATCAGACCATTGCTGCAACATGGGCAGAGGGCTCAGCAGAGAATATTTGCAGCAAATATGGTGTCACTGTTATGCAACTCTGTGATGCAGGACTTTATACATTATACTCTGCCACAGCCTGTAATGCTACATCATAATCTGCTAAACCCTGCTATGCTACATCATAACATGCTACAGCATGCTATGCTACATCATAACCTGCTAAACCCTGCTATGCTACATCATAACATGCTTCACTGTGCTATGCTACATCATAACATGCTTCAGCGTGCTATGCTACATCATAACATGCTTCAGCGTGCTATGCTACATCATAACATGCTTCAGCGTGCTATGCTACATCATAATATGCTACAGCGTGCTATGCTACATCATAATCTGCTAAACCCTGCTATGCTACATCATAATATGCTACAGCGTGCTATGCTACATCATAATATGCTACAGCGTGCTATGCTACATCATAATCTGCTAAACCCTGCTATGCTACATCATAACATGCTTCAGCGTGCTATGCTACATCATAATATGCTACAGCGTGCTATGCTACATCATAATCTGCTAAACCCTGCTATGCTACATCATAACATGCTTCAGCGTGCTATGCTACATCATAACATGCTTCAGCGTGCTATGCTACATCATAACATGCTTCAGCGTGCTATGCTACATCATAACATGCTTCAGCGTGCTATGCTACATCATAATCTGGTAAACCCTGCTATGCTACATCATAACATGCTTCAGCGTGCTATGCTACATCATAATATGCTACAGCGTGCTATGCTACTTCATAATATGCTACAGCGTGCTATGCTACATTATAATATGCTACAGCGTGCTATGCTACTTCATAATATGCTACAGCGTGCTATGCTACATCATAATATGCTTCAGTGTGCTATGCTACATCATAATATGCTTCAGTGTGCTATGCTACATCATAATATGCTACAGCGTGCTATGCTACATCATAATATGCTTCAGTGTGCTATGCTACATCATAATATGCTACAGCGTGCTATGCTACATCATAATATGCTTCAGTGTGCTATGCTACATCATAATATGCTTCAGTGTGCTATGCTACATCATAATATGCTTCAGTGTGCTTTGCTATATCATAATATGCTACAGCACGCTATGCTAAATATTAATATGCTACAGCATGCTATGCTAAATATTAATATGCTACAGCATGCTATGGTAAATATCAATATGCTACAGCATGCTATGGTAAATATTAATATGCTACAGCATGCTATGCTACAGCATAGTCTAAACTCAGTCTAAACTCCCAGGAATACATAAAGGAGTGGGGATCAAACCCTGATTTAAAAGGCTGGTTGAAGCTGTTTATTGGAGCTGTTACTCTAACCTACTGCCTGTATTGTAAGATTGATTTTTCTTCCCACAATTAGTGATATAAAACACATGACAACTCAAAAACCTACTAAAAAAGCCAAAACCTTATAACAGTTCCACCCCAAGCACACTGGCATCAATGGTTAAAAAGTAATGTATTCCCTTCTCCATTACAATTACAAACACATTATGCAAATGAGGCGATGACGTCATTTAGCGACTTCTAGCGACTTTTGGGACAGCCAATAGCTGCTTGCCATGCTGAGGAGTCAGCAACACTGGAAGAGAAAGACGGACAGCAAATGGAGGAGGATTTGAATATTGAAGCGGCGGAGCCACAGACCCATTTGAGCCGGGGACACCGGGGACATGTCCCCAGTAATATTTATGATTGACTGTTTCGTCCCCACCGCTTTTAAAAACCTGATGTGGAATTTCTTACCAGCGCAGATCCAATATCCACTTGCGCTCCCAGGACAATTTCCACATAATCAGCATCTGAACGGACTGTTATTTAAATCACTCCATTCCACTTTCTTATTCAGCCATGTTTTATTTCTGTGCAGATGCTGACACACTCTAAACCAGAAGGTGGCGGTAATGCGCGCCAACTGCCATGGCAAACTGAGAAGAAACTGTTTATATCTTATTTTTTAATTATTATTATTCCACAAACCACATTATGCTTTCTGTACACCTAGAGACTTTGAAACGATTTAGAAAAGATTCTTAACCATCTGATATTTGCTTCAGAAAGAAGTGGGGCTTGTTTTTCCAGTCTGCAGTGTGTGACCGGAGCGGATTCAGCCTCATTTATGCACAAGCAGGTGCGCAATTCACGTCCATGGACCATGAGAAAGTTGTGCGTTAAAGCTACAACAGTTAAAATGTTCATATTTAGTACATATTTTCATCTTCTCCTTGTGTGATGGCATGATGGAGATTCTTTGTTCAGGTTGTTCAGAATAAAATTATATTGAATCTCTTCAAATTAGGAGATCCCTGATTTAATGTACATTATAGCACAAGTAATTATTTGTCTTTTATTTCTCTGGAATATTGCACAGCTGGAGTTTATTGGATGCAGAGATCGCTGTGCAGAAACAAAATATCGTCCACAGTCCCTGGCTTTAAATGTGTTCTCCGTTCCTGAATCGCAAATTCAGCCGCAGAAAAGTCTCTCTGGCAGAATATTCCGCCATCAGCGCAACGTTGGGAAATGTTCTCTCATGTTCTTTACACCAACACAATATATCAGCACGATCCTCTTTGGGAGTCTTAAACAAAACATTAAAACAATTTTATTTTCTCACTCGCAACCCGCCCGCATTAAAAAAAACGTCCTCCCGGACCCGTCAAATTTCATTTATGTATTTTTCCACCTATGAAACAACTTTATGCGGGTCAGCCGTCCCGTTGCAGGACTCTGAACTGTAAGTTAAAATTTAAGTTTCTCTGCATAGAATGGCAAGAGTATGTGTTTTATAGTTGCGCATATTCTTCTGATTCTTGCAAGCCAACAGCCTAATGATGGTTTTCAGTGCAGTTTGAAAAACAAAACACATAAGCTTATGTCTTTAAACTTTTATTGATTGAATAAAGATATGATTTTCAACACCTGTTTATACACTGCAGTGCATTTTGTAATGAAACGTGAAACGGATGAATACTTCTAGGCTATATGAATAATTAATAATAATAATTGTCCCCTGCAATCTTCAAACCACACTCAAGTTTATGGTTATTGTCCCCAGCTATTTAAAAATCTAACTCACACCCTTGCACAGCCCCAACTACTAAGTTTGTTTGTCGACGCTGGGGTAGTTATCGTCCATTTATTGTTATCGGGGTGAACTCTTTTCTGCTTTGAGGAAAAGAGATGATCTCCCCTCAGAGTGGAAAGAGATGATGTAGCTCTACGGATCACCCAGAACGTCTAAACCCCCCATCATCAGGGTCAACCGTGGCAACTTGACTCAGTTTTAAGTGTCCACCTCTGTCCCACCCCCATTACTGGCCCAAGTGCTCACGTTTCGGTCCCTAAGGACCAGAGGACTGGAAGGGGAGAGGACACAACGACTAGGCTTCCTCCTACAAAAGTCCTTTCTGCTATCAAGTGAAACCAGTAAAACCAGACACTAACGGGTGCTGAACAGATAAGGGCTTTGTTTGTTGGAGCGTCTCTACTGTGTCATCACCTCGTCTGTGTTCATGTGAAAGCTCATCCACGCCAACAACACACACTCACCACTCAGTGGGGTGTTACGCCATCTGTCAGGGGGTATAATGAGGGTCACGACCTCCTGTCACCTCCCCCTCCTCGTTACGAAGCTGACATTTTAACAAGAGCAGCGATTGGAGCTTCTTCTCCGTCTGTGAACAGAAACAAGAGGAGCCGAGCGGACGTAGAGAGGAACAACACCAGCAGGATCTGGTCAACAAACAAGATGACGAAGACATTAAGCAAACGTTTTATCATTTACAGGTTTTTTTCAGGATGATTTAAAAGGACTTTTATTTTGAAGTCTTTCCTTTTTTCACATTACAAACCTCATTAGCAGTCCTGGACGGTGAGATTAGCGGCAGATTTAAGGCTAATCCCACAAAGATGTTGCTGGAACCAAGCAGGTGAACTCACCTACAACAGAGCCAGAAACCGCAGATATTCACATCAGTCAGAAAAAAACCCATCTGACCGAATATTTGTGCAACTTTAAGGGTTTAAATTTGCACAACCAGCACTGATAACCTGACATTTAGGGAGCAAATCTGTTAGCACTTCTTCTTATTTCTGTACTGACTTTAGTAAATAGGTAAGTAAGGAAAACGTTATTTCTTTAGCACCTTCCCAGATAGAGAGGTCACGACGTGCTTCTCTATCAACATTAAACTCAGATGCATTAAACAAAAGCATATTTAAAAAGTCCGCTGATGTCTTCACCCAAGGAAGGGTTCTCGAGTCTTAGAGTCACTGAGAAAAAGGTTCTGCCTACTTTGCTTTTTAGCTTAATATGGGGGATCTCCTGGGGGAGGTATGGATGAAACAGTCCTCTGATATAACCTGATGCCAACGAAGAGCTCTCCAAGACAGAACAAGAATCCTGAACTGCTTCATGAAACACTTTGCAGGTCATATCTGTAATCCAGATCTGATTAAACACTAGGGATGTAAGAAAATATCGATACGCCGATATATATTGCGATATTTTATGTCACAATATTGTATCGATATTCAAAAGCAATGTATTGATTTTTGTTTTTAATTTACTTTTTAAAATTTGAATGGAACCATTAATGATGGCAGTAATTTTTGTAGTAAAATTAAAAGCATGACTGGTAGTTAGTGGCTGTTTTCACCGTCTTTGTTCCAGTGGATCGACTAGATCTAGTAATAAAACTGGATGTCTTAAAGTATGAAACAGGCTGGAGTGTTTAGAATGATGGGACAGTTTTCCTACTGTTAAATTGAGTTTTAAAAATCACAATATATAGTCTTACACATAGTATCGCGATATATCGAGATATATCATATCGTCTCCCCTGTATCGTGCTACATATGGTATCACCAGATTCTTGCCAATACACATCCTTAATAAACACAAATTTTCCTTTCCAGTTCTGGACAAGAGACATTAGAGGTGAGTTTGACAATAAATTCAATTAAGTTTATTTATATAGCGCCAATTAGTTTTTACTTTTAGATTTATTAGTGTATTTAACAGGGACAGTACACATTAATAAAGATTTCTGTGAATGTGTCAAATGTTAGCTCCAGAGCGAATTTTCAACTGCTGTCTAGTCTATTCAGTTTAAGAGTTTTCTATCATTACATTTATTACTTTCTAAATAATAAGAGCAGAATGAAATATTTAATTGAAAATGTTTCTGGCACAACTTCAACCCCTTGAAATGCAAAGAGAAGGAGAGGGTCAAAGGTCCTGTAAGGTGAAGCTACTCCAGCAACACTTGAACTACCAAGGAACAACTTCATTTGCAGACCTTCATTTAATTTACGAAAAACATCAGTCATCCATCTTTTGAATGAGTCTAAGCATGTTTTAAAAATGCGCATAATAGTGCTGGGAGATGGCAAATCAAGACCAGCAGTGGCCCCAAGACGTAACCCTGGGGTACACCAAACTGGACCGCACTTCAGAACAGTGTTAGAATCATAAAAGTAAAAGACAGCATTCTGGAAATCAGCCGGGTTGTTAGTTGTGTCTATATTGTAAACTTAAAACCTGTCAGATTATTAAAAAAATATTTAAACAAATTTACCAAGTTCCAGGTAGAAGTTTGGCCTCGAGATGAAGCCAGTTTTAGTCAGATGTTCTTTCCCTTTGCTGATTCCTTCTGATGAAACAGCATCGTATGAAGATTAACTTACGATATCTCACATTTTAAAGAAACTGCAAACAACCGATTAAAATATCCTGGCATTTTATTTCATCCAGATTTTACATTTTAAAAGCGGAACCTTTCTGAGCTAAATTTCTTTAAAAAGACATGAAAACGTCATGCTTTTGTAACCTGCCACCTCGTCTGCAGCAGGACTTTATTTCGGGGCGAGCCTGTCTGCCTCGTGTGCAGAATCCTGTCCCATCAGTCCAGTTTTACCATTGTTACAGAACTCAAACTTAAGATTTCATTGTTTGTTTTTAAGACAAACTTATCGCCGACTATTTATCCCTACAGTCCACCAGACGCCCTGAGGTCAGCTGAGCTGCTGCTGCTCTCCCTTCCAACCAGACTCTCCACAAGTCTTCTGCTCCTACCGATGGATTATTTAAATATTAAGTAAATTAAGTCTGTATCTGATGTTGGACAATGCTTGTTTTTATATAGTCCAATATCATATCTAGACCAGAATCTCTCCTGGTTCCTACTAAACTCAACCATCCCTCATTTTCTCAGGTGTAACTAATAACTCTCTAACACGGACACCCAGAGCTTGGCAGCGTCTTGCAGCGGGAGCTTCAGATTTAATGTCCCTCCAGCTACCTGTGGCTACATAGGTAGGTGTGTGTGTTTACTGCAGTGAGGCTGCAGCCAGCCTTTGCTGTATTGCAGCACTCCAGCTTCACTAAACGTTACAGAGAACGAGCACACCTTGGTTCCTCTGCAGAACGACACACACACACCTCTCTGCATCCTGTGGTAAAATGTTTGCTCCACTCATGCTTTCAGGAACGGCTCGTTTACAACCCTGACACATTCACAGGCTGTGAGAGCACAGATACCTGCCAGCGATAACAGTAAAACGAGTTTGATGGTGTTTCTCACGCCCCCCTCGCTGACTCCCCCGCCCCCCCTAATCTGATTATGCCACACGATTGGACGTTTCATTGCGGCTGTAGCCCGAGGCGATGCGCTTCATCTGCATAAGCCGGTGCTGATGGGACCTCTGGGTGGAGCGGAGGACTCTTCTGAGGCAGGATGGGGAGCATCTGTCCGAGCAGCTGGATCAGAGGTGAACACAACGCTGGCGCTGCTAACGAGAAGGTCGGGACTCCAACACATTTCAGCTGCTTCTCTTCGTCGGGGAAATTGAGAAAATACTGACATTCAGAAACCCTCAGTCCTGTTTTAACTCGTTAACGCTAGAGATGTAAGAAAAAATTGATACACCGATATATCGCAATATTTGATTTCCCGATATTCAATTTTGTATTTTTTTTTGATTATGTTTTTTTTAGGATTTGAATGGAACCATTAATGATGACAGTAATTTTTTTAGTAAAATTAAAAGCATGACTGGCAGTTTGTGGCTGTTTTCACCTTCTTCGTTCCAGTGGATCAACTAGATCTAGTAATAAAACTCAATGTGTTAAAGTATGAAACAGGTTGGAGTGTTTAGAATGATGGGACAGTTTCCTACTGAGTTTTAAAAATCACAATATGTCGCCTTACTCATGGTATCGCGATATATCGCCACATACAGTGATTATCAGTCTACTGCGCATGTTGTCTACAGAAAGAGGCGCGATCGCGTCTTTTTGTGCTCTTGGTCGCACAAATCGCTTTGATAAAAACAAGAAATCGCGTAATTTCTATAGAATTCCATCGACCCGCACCTTCCAAGGCAAAAAGAAGACGTCTTTGGTTGCAAGCGATCAGAAGAAGCGTTTGGGAACGAGCAGATGATTAAAAAGGCAACAATCTGCAGCGATCGCTTCACATCAGGTAACCCTTCTTGGCTAACAAACAAGCTAACGTTGCTAACCAACACTGCAACTGCAAGATGACGGCATATAATAACAATGGGAACCGGAGCTGATTTAAAGGGCCGGTGTCACACCGTTTCCGCTCGCATCCGCTGTGTTGATCAACTAATAATCCCTCTATTGTTCATAAGAAACGGTCAGCCTTATGTTCAGAAAATGTTAACCAGTTAGTTTTGCCTTAGCAACTGGCTAAAAGATGAATAGGTTAAAAAGGGCCGCCTGTAAATGTGATGGAGTTTAAAACAAAAGTTCCATGAACCTCTCCTGTATTTCCTTTAAAAAAAGAGAAACATCTTTTAGTTTCCTTCATTATTTACACCAAAAAGTCCCTTTTTCAGTCATATTTAGGAATGTTGATGAATCATAACTAATTCTCAGCTACCCTGTGATTAATTAGATTAAAACTGAATTGTTTGGCAGCCCTAGTTTTTAGCTGAAGTGGTGATACCGCTGCAGCTTCTTGGATGAATCCTTTGCTCCACACACAGTGAATTCTCCATGTGCTAATGAGCAGGAAAAAGGTTTCTGAATTTGACCGGACTTCCCATCTGTGACGGTGTCCAGTTCTCCATGAACACCGGCAGAATGCAGCAGTCAGGGCTGTTAGGGGACGAAGGGAGGATAATTTATTTATCTAATATGAAAATCCTGGAACTTCATTTTGGTCCGAAATGAAGCAAGGTTGGAGCGTGGGCACGGCGCCGGATCAGAGAGCCTGAATGGATCATTTCCTCCCCAGCTTCACTCCTGGACGCTCCGAGTGCTGACTCGGGGAAAAGTCCAGATTGCTTTTGGAAAACGATGAAAGTGACTTTTAGAGAGAGAGAGGGAGCGAAACGAGGAGGATTTATGCTCAATTTCATTAAGTTTTTGGCTGCTGGAAGAAGCCGGCAGCTCCATCAGGGGGGGCTTATCTGGCACCAGAACCCGTCCATGTCTGACTACTAGCTACTGATTCAGCCTTCGGACTGGTGTCTGATAAAAATGGCAGAATGTGACATCCAGCGATCGAAGGTGAAAATAAACGGGCGGGACCGACTACAGCAGGGCAGAGGCCTGTGGAGCTGAGATCGATTTTAAATGGCCTGAAATCCATTCTAAAGGATCTGAGAAGTGGTTGAGGTGACTCAGCGACGAGTCCATGGAAAACATGTGATATGGACGTTAACCAGAATATCTGATAGGAAGAGATAAATATGGGTTTAAATCACCTGAGAAGAATCTGCAGAATGGGATCATTAGAGATGCACCAAAAAAACAACAACAACCAAACTAAACAGAACCGGATTTAAAACCTGACACAAGAAAATCGGATCTTTTTACCCCATCAGTGAACGCACCATAACTAAACACCCCCATGTCACACTATTAACGGCTGGTCAAACAGAACCGATGGAGTTACACTCAGTCTGAAGCAGAAAGTAGCTTCACATTACGGTAAACACTGCAGACTGTGCAGATTTGAGCTGCACGTGTTGGGAACGTCTCTGCTTTATGGAAGAAATATAGTCTCATCAGAATCCAACTCTTTTTAGACATTGAATTTATAACACTGTATTTTTATCCTCAAGCGAAAAATTTACCTGCAAAATTTCACCTGCAAAAAATTCACCTGCGAAATTTCACCTCAATTTTGCTTGAGGATAAAAATTCAGTGTTATAAATTCAATGTCTAAAAAGAGTTGGATTCTGATGAGACTATATTTCTTCCATGCTGCTTGGCCCAACTCCATCATCGGTTTATATAACTTGATGCAAATGCATCTTTAAAAAAAAAAAGACAGAAATGATGCTTACCAAGAGTATTCGGTTGGAGATGTTTTGCAGATAAACACATCTGTCTCTGTCTGAAACTCATTCGTTGCTGTTCGTTGTATTTTCTGCGGCAGAATAACGTTTTTTATTACGTCATAATAAGTTCTTTTTTTCACATTGCTTTACCTTTTCAGTTATTCCTTGACTTGAATTTTTTTGCAAGTGTTCTTAAACTATAAAATATAAAACTAAATATAATTTTTCACAGACATTTGAAACCAAGGAAGTTCTCACACATCGATGTCATGAATATTTGTAGAAAAATCCGATGGATTACTTGGAATAAACACCAGGGGTCGTGTTAACCGAAAATTCTCCATATTCGACCGGTTTCTTTAAACGATCTCAATGCCGTCTGTCATTTTGACAGATTAGTATTCATACCTTCGACCACTTGGTTCAGACATGCAGACATTTTCAACTTAATGCATGGAGTTGAGGTAATAACTGTAAATTAATGGGGGTAAAAATCATCTCAGACCTGGACACCTTAGCATCTCGCTAACGGGGAGCTAACAGCGCCTTGAGGAGTTATCGAGGCTTTGGAGCGCGTCGCTCCAAAGAGCCCGGCGTCCTGCCAACCATCGGTGCATGCTGGGGGATTTCCTCCTGCTGAAGCGATAGCTTGAGGGTCAGAAAACGGCTCGTTCGGAGAGTCTTTCCGAGTTCTGATCACCTCAACTGGAGAAATGTTCCCTGATTTCTAAGCTGTGGCTGAAGTGGCGCTTAGTTCCAGTCTCCAGTGTGGCAGCAGAGCCTCTAAACCCCCATGAAAAATCATCTGTCCGAGGGAAAAATCCAAAAGCTCATGAAAAAAACCTCTGCAGCAATCCCACTATTTGATTAGACACAAGTAGGTGATCATTTTAGTTCCATGCAGAGCAGGATGAAGATGTGAGACTTTGTTCAGGCCACAGCAGGGGAACTGTTCATATTTTATGCAATCGTTTAATTTCATTATTTCATGTGTTTCTCTGTTCATTTTGTTAGAATTCAATATTATTAAATATGATTTTTTTTTAAATAATCCTATTGGATAAGTTAAAAACTGACGGTTAAAATATTATATAATTAAATCATTGATTGATTACGGTCAAAGTGACGATTAATAGGGATGTGTATTGGCAAAAATCTGGTATCGAGATTCAGGGGAGACGATACGATATATCACGATACTATGAGTAAGACGATATATTGTTTTTTTTAAAACTCAATCTAACAGTAGGAAAACTGTCCCATCATTCTAAACGCTCCAACCTGTTTCATACTTTAAACACATTCAGTTTTATTAGTAGATCTAGTTGATCCACTGGAACGAAGAAGGTGAAAACAGCCACAAACTAGTTATACTTTTAATTTTACTACAAAAATTAATGTCATCATTAATGGTTCCATTCAAATACCCCCCCCCCCCCCCCCCA
This sequence comes from Valencia hispanica, assembly GCA_963556495.2. Classification (NCBI taxonomy): domain Eukaryota; kingdom Metazoa; phylum Chordata; class Actinopteri; order Cyprinodontiformes; family Valenciidae; genus Valencia; species Valencia hispanica. The sequence goes on from OY747701.1 coordinate 58,673,515, forward strand.
AAAAAAAAATAGATATTTTTGTTTTGAATATCGATACAATATCGGGAAATAAAATATCGCGATATATCGGTGCATGGATATTTTCTTACATCCCTAACGGATTACAAAAATGTGTAAAGGGAAACAGTAAAATGTGGGATTTATTTACAACAAGACATTAATTATCATTTCTGCAAAGAGGTTTTTATTTTTGCATGTCTTTGTATCGGACTGAAAAGTCACGAAGTCTAAAGAAAAACAGAGTGAAAACGTGCAGAGTCCATTTAGGTAATAATAATAGATCACAGGATCCTGGTGAGCTTCCACCTTTAGCTGTGGAGGTCTTACAACACCTCTGCTGCGCCACTTTCCTTCCTGCCCCTCAGCATTTTCAGGTGTTGCAATCATCACGAGGCGTTTATGACAGGGACTGATGGAGCTTTCTGCTGGCGCTGCTGCCCAGCAGGCCCTCCAAACTCCATCTCCCTCCGGCTGATGCACAGAGACGCATCAACACTGCGTTAACCACCCTCAGCAGCAGGAGGAACGTAGACACACGCACGACTTCCCCAGCGTGCCGAAGATTTACAGCCAACGTTACAACAACCGGCTGCAGCTAATATTGCAAAGCTGCACACAGGCTGGAGGAGTTCATTAAAACTCCACAATATAAACATAATTGACTGGAGACAAATTCAGGACACGAGTCTGTACATACAGCAGAGCTAATGGAGCTCAGAGAGAGACGTGGAGGAGTCCCCAGAGATGGGAGCAATCACTCCTCCATCTGCAGAGACGGCAGATCGGGTCACGGAGCTAACAGAGATCCACACGTTCCTCTCTGCAGTGACGTTGTTGGGAACGATCCAGAGGCGTCTCCAGACGCAATGGTTCGGGCTCAGCACGACGTGAGAAGAAACCAACAGCAAGCGCTGGGCGTCTTTCACTCATTTAAAGCAGCACATCAACCTTACATACCAGCAGTGCTCCAGGAATAAATGATGCAGCTGCACAGAACGTAGAGCGGCATTGGATAGAAGCGTCAGACCATCACTCTCTGCACTGATAGAGGATAGGTTTAATCTAAATGTATCACTCATTACACCAACAACAACAGGGAGGGAATGTTTGAACCGATTTAAAATATAGGTTCAAAACATTCGAGGCTCACCTCCGAGATAATATTTCCATAGCAGAAATCTTAACATTATTGATCTCCAACAAAATGCAACAAATGTGACTCTTTTAGCTTTCCGTAGAACCTCCCCCTCTGCTGATCAATCAAACTCCATTTATTTTATCCAGCTGAATGAAACCCAGCAGAGCCGAAAAGTCACAGTTCTGTTTGATTCAGTCAAGAGAAAAAGGGGATAGATAGATAGATAGATAGATAGATAGATAGATAGATAGATAGATAGATAGATAGATAGATAGATAGATAGATAGATAGATAGATAGATAGATAGATAGATAGATAGATAGATAGATAGATAGATAGATAGATAGATAGATAGATAGATAGATAGATAGATAGATAGATAGATAGATAGATAGATAGATAGATAATTGGACAGACGGATGGACAGATGGATGGATGGATGGACGAATGGATGGATGGACAGATGGATGGATGGACGGATGGATGGACGGATGGACAGATGGATGAACGAATGGATGGATGGATGGATGGATGGATGGAAGGATGGACAGATGGATGGACCGATGGAACAATAAAACTACTTGAAATGTTCAATGTCGTGTTTTAGAGATTTTGTAATAAGACATTTAAGAATTTATATTTAGATACTCCATAGTACAAGATGTTCCTGAATGCACCATAGAAGAACAGCTGTGTGCGGTCACATCTCGTTTTGGACCGGGTAAATGCTGCCGACAGCTGGATTTGGACTTAAGCTGATCTTTCTCCAGAAGCACCGATGTTTACATTCAGCTTGACATTGTTCAGTTCAGACATTCAGTTCAGTACAGAGCAAAGTTCTGGTTCTTTCTCCACTGTAAGCAAACAGCAGAGATTAGTGATAGCTGGGAGTCCTCTCTGTTTAGTTCTGGTGTCACGTTTTAAAGCTCCCCTACAGAACCCTACAATTTAGTTCCTCACGTAAACGTTCTGCAGGAGTTCAGGTAGAAAACAACAGTCCATCCGTTCTGTACACGTGGCACCGAAACGACAGAGTTGTACCAGATATTTTCCTTACAAATACATCTGATTAAACCCCAAATTTTCGAGCGAATCTTGCATTCCATACCTGCCGTGGCAACAGGTGTGTCAGTAAGGTGTAGCCTGAAAGTCAATTCAAACAACTGATCGGCTGGGTCGCACTACCAACGACCTTTCTCCGGTTCGTGGTCCGAGACCTCGGTGCCATGAATTACTTTCTGGAAGCTCCGAACTACGGCAAGCCATTCGGTATCAAAATTCGGGCGTTATGTTACCGCATTGTTTTAATACGTAAATTATGGGATACGCCCCTTTTTTTAAGTGTAAAGGTGTTGTGAATTGCAACGCGCGGTGTTGTAAATAACGTGTGGTCTTATTGTCGCTCAGTCGCTAGATTAGAGGGGCATTTTACCCAATCAGCACACTGCGAGGGCAGACAACCAGAAGATCCCTGACCTTTGGGAGGAAGTGTCAGAAAGTACAGGCGTCCACCATTCTACTCCGGTCTCAATCACCCCCCAGTTTATCATTGACGTTTGGTCCGACATTCAACTTGATCTAATCTTAATTTCACGACAATAAAACACCAGTCATCTTTAACAGGCGATTAATGATATATTTGAAAGAACAATAGCATTTGCGGGTTTAAACAACACCTCCTTTTCGATACTGACAGCTTTATACTGATCAACTTTAAAAACGGCTTTACTTACTTTTATTTGATATGAATAAATGTATTTACGTTCTCAAATTTAAGGTTGCATTTTCCATAACTTTTCAGACCCCCCCCCCCCCCTTCAATATAAGCTCAGCTTCAGCCTCTGCAGCATCTCATAGAGAGCTGATGCCGACCAACAGCCAACAGGCAGGATGACGGCCCAGCTAAACAGGTTTGACACAAGGTGTCTGCACGCTCAGGAACAAATGTGAACGGCGTCCTGATGTGTGTTAGTCTGAGAGCCGGAGACGAGCATGACTCCGGCTAATGGAATCACACACACAGCATTTGCTTTTCCCGTTTCCCACGCTACCCAAAACTTTCTGTTCCATTTGATCTGAAAGCTGCCTCTCGCCTTTTTTTCTTCTTCTCTTGCATCATGAATTCAGTGAGAACCTGTGTGATTCTGCACGGCGACGTGGAAACAAACATCAAACTTCCCAACGGAGGAGGAGGCAGGCTCGAGCCGGACGTTCGCCCGATTCCCTGCAGAAACCCTTTCACAAACTTCAACAACTTCCCACTCCAGCCACAGCTTTGTTCCCGCCTCTTCTTCTCAATAGGGACTGCTTGAATGTGTTGGAGGATGGGGGAAGGCGGCGAGGAGGGGGGGGGGGGCGGTCTGAGGTTGTTGCATGTGTCCGATGAGATGGAGCTGTGGATAATGAGGTGGACGGAGCAGCATTAGAGGATGAGGATCGCGCTGCCTCCCCATAACGACTCATTGAAGCGGCAAGCATCCAAAGCCGAGAGCCGAGAGCCTCAGACAGAAACCGAGGAAGACAACGAGGAGGATGGAGGATTGGGGGGGGGGGGTATGTGAGCAATGAGAGGAAGAAGAAGCAGCAGGGAGACAGAGAGAGCGATGGGGGGAGTAGTTTCTCAGTCGTTGTTTAATGGCTCGAGCAAAAGACCCTCCTCCCCCCCTTCTGTTCTGGGACTGGTGGATGATGAAGAGCGAGGATACCTCCAACCAGCCAGTTACTGTGGCAACCGAGACCCTCAGCATGGGGGGGGACAAACCAAAAGGGATGAAGTGGATAATAAAAAGAGAGAGGAAAGAGACAGCAGAGGAGGAGAATGAGGCTGTTTGACACCAGCCATCATTTTTAAATACCCCGAACAGTCCGCCAGCAGCATTCCTCCCCCCTCCCTTCCTCTGCGTTATGGATGCCCGCTAATTACCAACTCTGCTTTTTGAATTATTTGGCCTAAAAAGATGAAGGTGAGAAGCAGGGAAACATCACCGTGGTGGATAAACATGGACAGCTGGAACATTTCAGGTTTCGGTTCCCAAGTTCTAAAACTGATAAGATTAGAAATTCTAATGTTTTCTCATCTCTTCGTTCCGAGGTTCTTATTGCCAAATTTTTAACACAATTAATAATTTTGCATTTTTATTTATTTGAATAAGATTAAATCAAAGGGATAGAATTCGATTCAATACGGCCGATCTGAACGTTGGTGTACATCAGGGCTATACACTTGGTCTTCTGCTTTTTAGGTGTCAACTTAATCTTATTTTATTAATACAGCATCTTTACAAACAAGTTACAACTTTCTGGGGAAATGAACAAGAGTTTGATTAAAGTGGAAATAAACATGGCTGGTGTGAACAAAAGGAATAAACAATCCACCGCAACATGGAGGAGCATTTAATATCAATTATCGAAACTAGAATAACTTCTGGTCTTAGTGAGGGGGTTCCATTTTTCTGACCTTCATCGAATGCACCATAATTGGAAACATGTGCTGGTAAGAGAATCTCGTGTGATGATGAAAAAGAGTAAAAAATACAGCATTTCAAATGGATTCCCAGCAGCAGTATCCAACAGTCACGTTTTAAATGTGTGGATTAAAGCAAAAACTCAAACATACGCCTCAAAACAGGTAAGGAAGGTTCAGAGGACTAAAACCACAGTAAAGCTTCGTTAATTCCTAACTGTGGTGTTAGAACCTGGGCCGGCTTTGGACCTGAACCTGTGGTTAAATCAGCTGACAGAACAAATGTAGCCTGGAGGCTCCCTTCAAAGTAACCAAGGGAAACTTTCATGAATACAACAAACTTCTCAAACACACAACCTGCAGGAAATAAGGCAAGAAAATCAGCCTCAAGGCTAATATTAGATGAAACAGAAGCTTCACAATATGAACGGCACAATATCACGATCTAACAACTACTTCCATAAACTGTGGGAATAAAGGGCAGCAAAAATTCAAATTATTTAGACATGCAGCGTGTGTAAACAAGGCACCTTAAACTTAACAACCAATCAAATATTAAATCATAGCAGCGCATTAATGTTGCAATCCCATACCACTTTTATTTATATAGCGCTTTCAAATGCAATGGGATGGGGGGTTGAACAAAGTGCTGAAAAGTTGAAAAGCCATAAATAGAATAAATAAATAAAATAAGTTACAATAGAGAAGTACAAAGGAGCATAGCAACACAGGTACAGTGACAGCAACAAAAATAAACAGGAAAAATAAGAAGGTCAAGGGGACTAAGAATCTAATGCGAGAGAAAAAAAAAACGAGTTAAAAAAGTTGTAATGACATTTGTGGAGAACCACAACATCTTCCTGACATCCTTTAGTGACACCAATCTTCTACATGAGCCTTCCCTCTGATTCTTCCATTTCTAACCCTCTCCATAAGCACTGCACATTATATTTAATATAATACATCCCCATCGCAATATCCCTGTGTGCAATATTCATGTTGCAAATGACTTGTTTTTTGTAGCGCAATAATTGTTGCCCAATATATTCTTAGTGTTATGAACTTGCATTTTTCATGCAGCAAATGCTCGCACATATGATGGAAGAACAGACGAAAGAGGAGAAAACAGGCATGTATCGCAGTTAACATCGTCATAGCAATATTTACTGATAGTATCTGAAGATTTTCTAATATGCTGCAGCCCTAACGGTGAGAATAACTCTAGGGATGTGCCGATTCCCTATTTGATTGATTAATTGCGATGTGAATATTGCCAAACAGGAACATTTTAGGGGACGGACCGGTGGGAACATGATGGCTGATGCGGGCGTTTCAGCCATGCAGCGCAATATTTACTTAGGAGGTTTGAAGACAAGCGTTTGAGTAATCATCGTGATGACCGGACGGCACGCTGGACTTTTATGTTCCTGTCATTTAATTATTATGAAACTTCATCAATTTTAACCACACTTTTATCGCTATCGATTTGCCACATTTCGCATTGCAATTAATCTATTACATAGTAAAATCGGCACACTCCTAAATAGCTCTCAAATATAGACAGAAACCAGACTTGCGACATTCACAAAAAGAGGTAGGATCAGCGCAGTTTCGATTTACTCCAACGGCGTCTTCACAGGTCTGCCTAAAAAGTCAATCAGACAGCTGCAGCTGATCCAGAACGCTGCTGCTCGTGTTCCTCACTAGAACCAGGAAAGTAGAGCACATCACCCCAGTTCTAAAGTCCTTACACTGGCTCCCTGTAGCTCAGAGAATAGACTTCTAAATACTTTTACTACTTTATAAATCATAGAATGGCTTAGCACCAAAGTATGTTGAAGACCTACTGTTACTATAGCAACCCCCCCCCCCAGACCACTCAGGTCCTCTAATTCCAGTCTACTCAACATCTCTAGAATCAGAACCAAACATGGAGAAGCAGCTTTCAGTTTCTATGCTCCTCTAATCTGGAACAAACTTCCAGAAAACTGCAAAGCTGCTGAAACACTGAGCTGGGGGTAGTTTTCAGTGCAGGTTAATTGTCAAGATGGCAGGAGAGTAGCAAAAATAGATTTTCACCAGATGACTTGAATAGCACCTTACTATTCAAGTCATCTGGTGAAAATCTATTTTTCACATCACAGGGTTAGAAGAAAATTGCAGTGTCCGTTTTGTTTTGTTTTGTTCTAGTATCGTGCAGCCCTACTCTCCATTGTGGCCCCTGAACATCTTCAGCTCTTCACCCGTCTGTTTTAGCGTCACCGTCTCCAAATCGTACATCACAGACCCCCTTCATCCAGCCTGCTCTCTCTTCTCCACCTCTCTGTGCTCCACTCGTTAGATAGCTGGACCTCAAGTTCTTGAACCCCTCCACCTTCAGCAGCTTCACCCCCTGCTGCTCCACGCTGCACAGCTGTAATCTGTTAAACTCCTATGAGGTGGAAATTAAAAGAGCACTTCCCAAACTATATTTAAACCAATATAAGTTGGGAAGTAATGACATTCATCTACATCTCAGATTAGTAGATCAGTGAAACGTTCAATTATTTCATAGTTTAATATAAAAGGTGAAACTGATACAGATTCATTACACACAGACTGATATATTTTAAGCTTTTATTTTAATCATTCTAACAGGTAATAGAAACCCAAACTTCAGTTTCTCAGACAATGAATATTATCAAAGACAACAGGATTTTTAGTTCACAAATGATCTTTTATGGTGGTAATATGGCCGACACAGTCCTGGGGAAGAAAGCCATCTACTGACAGAGTTCACAAGGAAGTTAAGCCACAAAGCAACGCTGTTAAATAGGGGCGAAATCACAGTTCGCTACGTTTTTGGTACACTTTAATCAAGAAAAATAAATACAAATTCCTTAAATGAATTAGATTTTACGTTCTATAACTTAAAAAAGTTGAAAGTATAGAACTGACTGGAGATTTGATTGGATTTTTTTTTAAATAAATAACATAGTACAAGCAGACATAGCCAGAGTACAAAACAAGTGTTAATGTTTAGAAATGTTTAAATAATACTTTGCCCATATTTAAGAATAAAACATGCTTAAATCACTTTGGAGTTCTTTTAATATTTCGACAGCCTAGTCTCCCAGCTGTACTTGAATGCAGCATGGGCAGCTGTTGGGAAAATCCCTTCTCATCAACGGGGATTCCTCAGACTTGCATTTTAACACAAAATAAGAGGTTTGTGCTGATTGGATGCTTCTGGTAGCCATGTTGGACGTCAGCTGGTTTTTCTCTAGTATCAGTGATGTTTCCATTCAGCTTGACATTGTTTCAGGTGAGTCATTCAGTGCAGAGCGTGTTATGGACCTTATTGTTGTTGAAAGATGCGTTCGCTGACAAAGTTCTGGTTCGGTCCATCTTTCTTTTTCTACTGTAGCTGCATGAGAAACCATTGATGTTCCCAAATAGCAGAGTTTAGCGATAGCTGGAAGTCCTTTCTGTTTTGTTTTGGGGTTACTTTTTAAAGTTGCCCTGTGGAAACGTTGCCCTGCTCTCTGAGTTCAGCACATAAACATTCTGGATGTGTTCAGTTAGAAAACAGCTGGATTCATTGGGTACCGAACCGACAGGGCTGTACCGAAAAACCAGAATGCATGTACCGTTACATCCACACTGCTGAAAGAAGCTGGCTGATGCCAGATTTGCTTTGATAGGCATATTCATGGAAAGTTGAGTGGAAGACAAAAGTGTGGCAAACAAGGTAGATAACCACAGCATGAGAGGGTTGTAAAGCAAAGCCGCTGCAAGGGTTTTTGGGTCTGACTTCAACCACAAAGAGAATCTAGGGGAGGCTGTCGAGACGATGAGAGACCAAATCACAGACAATGAAGGCGAGCTGAAGAACGTCCTGATCGTCTCAGCAGAACCAGACTGATCTCCGCCATGCTTCACCACATTGACGCTCTAATTAATGCAAAAGGAGCCCAGACCAGGAGCATGGATCCACTGCGCAAAACATTTTCCTTCTAATATAAATTATTCTAATGTTCTAAGATTAAAGTTTGAGCTTGCATTCGTTGATAAACTATAATTAAGGCTTATGCCGAAAATCCATGTGTGCAGGATGTTTTTACAGCTTTTGGATGTTTATATGCAGTAAAACGTCGCAGACACCCCGTTGAGGTGTTTCTACGGTTTTATTGTCCTCCGAATCCAAATGGAGCGGCGTAAAATTTTAACGCGAGCTGTTTCACATTTTATGCAGCATAATGAAGCAAAGCCCGCAAGTCTAATAAAACGCGGCGACGACCCAGAGGAAAACACACACAGGCATGCAGACATGGGCGGTGAGCCTGGTGGGAGCCTCTCCACCTGCAACCTGCTGATAATGAAGCTGTATTTCAGCCACCTGAAGGCAGGCAGGCAGGCAGGCAGCCATCTGTGCTGGGGCCCTCCCCGCAGCCCCAACCCCCCCCCATCATCATCATCATCATCATCACACACTCCTTCACTCCTGCTACAAGGGCCGAGGGACCGCAGTGTTTAGGACGGTCCCGTCGATAACATGACACTTTCATTAGAACGCACGCTGGGGCACACAGAGCTGTTCTGATGACAGGTTATGACGAATCAAACTAAACGCTCTCGTCTCTCCGGGGTCGTTATCGTGGCAGGAGGCCGAGGAGCTGTCGGCATGCAGAAGGAGATTGCATGTTTACGGCTAAATGAGCGCTTTCAGGTGATCTGGGAACGGGTTTGGTGTAGGAGTTACACTTTTTCTTTCTTTCAAACAGAGAGCAACCAAATGTCCGACGGCCAAATGTGCATTTAAGATAGGGCTGGACGATATAGAAAAAGAGCATATCGATAAAGGGAATAGTCATATTGATCGATATTGGTAATTATCGATAAATATCACAAAATGTAAAAAATATATTTTAAGTGCCTCCCGGTCATTTTGTTATTCTTCTTCAAGAGACCTGAGTAACATCAGTAAACACAAAGACAAGTCATATTATTAACCATTATATTATATATTTTTTCATAGTTAGTGATTTAAATTAAAGGCTCATCTTGATGCTTTTTAATCTTTTAAACATTTTATGACACTTTATAATATTAATGGCTAAAACCATTGGTTTAGTTTGTCAATAAAGCTTATTCTAATTCATTTCAGCCGGCTGGCCTATCCAACCCTGTTGTGTTTTTTTATTTTTTATTATAATTTTTTTTGTTGTTGTGTTTTTTAAAGCGTTTTTCTCTTCTGAGGACCGGGGGCAGAACCGAGGGGGACGTTTTAAAAGCCACAGGTGTTGTAAGCAGCGACCTGGGTAAGTTTCCTGTCTCTCTGCAACAGATTCGCAGCGAGCCGGGAGAGGGGAGTCTGCTAAGACAACTGATCGTAGTATTTTATTTGGTTTATTATTGCTACGTTTAGTGTTTTAGTGCGTCGAGGATCGGTTCAAAACGGGCTGCAACCTTTACCTGAGTCACTGAGACATTTATCCGGAACAACTTCCTCCGCTGCTCCCTTGCTGTGACATCTGACCGAAGTGAAGTTACGGCGATGGTTCGCTTAGGGACTATTCAGTTTCAGCTCAAATCGTTTCATTCTTTTTGTGGTTTGAAAGGAGAGAGGGGTTGCCTATCAGCGGCAAGGATTTCTTTGGAGTAATTAATAATTGTTGTATTAAGCTACCTGATAGGCTGTAATGAAAAAATGAGGGGAAACTTTTTTCTATCAAACTTTTTTATTGACCCCTTTTTTTCTATCGCACCACACGTCTATCGATCGATATATGTTGCTATAAACCTAAAAATAAGCCTAAAACCGCCCTCTTCAGGTTAAAACTCTATTTTATCCACCTCGACAAAACCCCAGCACGATGCTGCCACCACTATGTTTCATTGACAGTATGGGGTTTCTTTTGGAAAACCCTAAAAACGACAGTTTGGTTTAAAGGTAAAAGCACAATGCTCTGAACTTTTTTTACCACTATTATCCTGACTGATGTGTGTGTACAATAAGATCCCTTCATCATTTCTGACTGTATGTCCAGTTTCTTTCTGCTTTGGGCCAGAAGTCTCTGACTTATTATTTTGTTGTGCATAAAAAAAGCTCATAAAGACTCAGGGGATGAACCGATACTGTGTCTACAAAACCAAATGAGCACATTTAGGAGTGGTAAATAAAGGAGTTAATCTTAAATATTTATTCAGCAGATATCAGCGACCAGAAAGCAACGATCGTCTGACTGAACCTGAAGCATCCAACAAATGTTCCACCTTGGTGCTCGCATTATGTTCAGATAAAAGGGTAAAGTAGATACATACCACAGGTATATATTTCTCTATATCCACATGTCTGCATCTATTGCTCGCATTGATCGGCTGCACCAAAAAAAAACCCAAAAAACAGAGAATCGGTTAAAAATACGTCAACTAGCGACTCAGAGCCGGTCAGAGAGCAGATCAGGTGAGGCAGGGAACAAAAAGAGTTACGGTGAAGATCAAAATAAGAAGAACGGAGGCTCTGATTGGAGGAGAGCTGAAAACCATGACAACCACCCAAACTATTGGTCAACGTTTAGAGAATGAAGCTGCGTCTGAGTCTGGTATACCACCGCTTTAAAAAAAGAAAAAAGGGATTTATTTACCATAACCCCGTCTCTCTCTCTCTCTCTCTCTCTCTCTCTCTCTCTCTCTCTCTCTCTCTCTCTCTCTCTCTCTCTCTCTCTCTCTCTCTCTCTCTCTCTCTCTCTCTCTCTCTCTCTCTCTCTCTCTCTCTCTCTCTCTCTCTCTCTCTCTCTCTCTCTCTCTCTCTCTCTCTCTCTCTCTCTCTCTCTCTCTCTCTCTCTCTCTCTCTCTCTCTCTCTCTCTCTCTCTCTCTCTCTCTCTCTCTCTCTCTCTGCTGTTCACACACATGAACACAAACTAATTGTTGAGCGTCAGCACAGCCTCTCACACTCAGCAGGACAAACACCATGAAGCCATTGTTCCATGCTCATTGCTGTGGGACGGAAAAATAACGTTCACCAGAGAGGGAATTTAACGAAAGACCCAAAAAAAAAAAACAAAAAAAAAACCGTGGTAGTTAAATTAGATTCAACTGAGCTGAAGCCAGAAATTTCCAGCTGAGATTTCTTTATTATTTTAGCCTCTTTTGGTTTAAAAGATAATAAAAGTAATAAAACAAAAGAGGCAAAGGAGTTTCTCCTGAACAGCAATTACAGCATAACCAACTCACTGCAGTAAAACTATAAAACTATACACATGAATCATAAAAAAAGTTATGCAGCATTTTAAACTAGGATTTGGTCAGACATATTGCAAAACAAATATATACAAATATATGTATTTATAAAATCAACGTTTTTTCCCGCGTTTCCGAGATGACAACTATGGATGCACGATATATCGGCATCAGCTTCGGTATTAGGCGTTTTTTAACATATCGGCATCGGTCCGATAAGTAACAGAGGGCCGATATTAACAACCGATGTTTATTTATTTCTATCTTTGTGACGTTCCTGTCTGTGTTTCGGGGGGGGGGGGGGGGTGTTATCCATGTGGTGCTTGTTTGGTCATGTGACAGCGATAGTGATGCGGCGCAGGAATGTGGGGGTGTTTAACTCAAGCAGAGAAGCGATGTAGATGGTGGGGTTGATTTTCCACGGTGTCGAAACTGAAATATACCGTATACCATATCGGTGCGTATCGGTTATCGGCCATAACAGCGGGATTAATATCGGACATCGGTATCGGCCCAAATTTTCATATCGGTGCATCCCTAATGACAACCTCCACCACAGCACAAGGAGTTCAGCATAAAACTGAACTAAACTATTCCCTAATCTACTAGCTATGTTACTGCAATTTTTTACATGCTAATGATAGTATTAGCTTGTTAGCTAATTACTGTGATTTAGGCCTAATAACTGTGATATTGCCTCTATATAGTGCATCAAATGCACTGTTGATATAAATATCAACTTAAAATATAAACTATAGCCTGAGCTTACCAAGCATACTAATGCTAGCATCCACAGCTAATTGCAGTGATTTAGATTTGCTGGAGATGCACAGTTGTAATTTTTGTATCCCTCATATGGCGCACAAGTTCACAAGAAAATGGTGATAAATCAACAGTAGCTCACTAAATCAGATAATATATGCCGTAATGCAATGTAGCCTGAGCTTACCAAGGATGCTAATGCTAATGTTAACATCCACAGCTAAGGATTGTGATTTCTCAGGCTAATTACAAATTCTTCATGACACAAACTTCCTCTTGAAGTAGCACATGTTTGAGGCAGATGATTCCAGAGAAAACAGGGTAACTGCAACAAATTTACAACATTATGTTGAAATAGTACATTATTAGCTTTATGTTACAGTGCAAACGTCTCTGTTAAACAGCTTAAACCACCCTGAGAGATTTAACAGGTGCTGTACTTGATGCGTTTGAGTTGAGTTGAGGCGTATGCTTTAATGCATAAATGGCAACAATGTTTTAATCTCTCCTAAAGTCAGATCCAAGCACTTTGGATTGGATTAAATCTTCTTATTTTTTTTTTGTTTGTTGGTAAAATTACCTCGAGGCAAAAAATTTTGTGAAGTGGTGCTACAAAAATAAACAGCATTGAACTGAATTTGGTTTTCATAATGGCAACAAAGTGTGTCCTCAACCTGTTTTCTATGCATTTCTGTTTAATCCGTCTGATTTTACTGATGGGTTAGTTGGAAGGTTCCTGCCTCAGGAGTTGGTGACAAACTCAGGAGATCTGCACTGAAAACCTGAAGAACCCGGCCTTCTAGGACCAAACCTGCCCAGAACTGCTCAATGGCAGAGGTTGAATCCTACATTGGTAATACTTTATACGTAACGTTTGACACGCAGCTTGAATTTTAAGTATTTAAAACTGCAACAGCATCACAGGTCTTTAAGGAAGATCACTTCACAGCTCCTTGTGCTTTTACAAAACAGGTCCAAACCTCTGTTACAGAATACAAATCAGCAACATGTGTAGACTCAGAGACATGTTTATCCAAGTAAAACGTTTGAAAATCAATTTTCTTAAGATCTAAAGAGGCCCCCAGTCAAATTATTTCAATATTATAAAAACAACGCAATTTATTAGTACTTTAAACAGCAAACACTATTTTAAAAAATCATGCACTTTTAAGAACATGCACCTGCAAGACCCCCTCCGAGTATTAAAAAATACCGTATAATATCAGTAGAAAGGATTTGTTAATCTGCGACCTTTCTCTCCTCTTACATCCCAAAAATGCGGAGAATGTCAAACATGTGAAGGCAGCTAACAGAGCGGACCAGTGTTTCCCACAAACGGCTCAGCCAGCACTCGTGTAGGAGCTTTAACCATATCCAGACACCCCAGTCTGACTGGTCAGCACCAGCGTTGGGTTCACACGAAAACCGTCAGCAAGTTAGCCGTCCTCCCTCAGTCTGCAGCACGGACATTCCTGCATCCTTTCTAGGCTCCCTCTGCATCAGTGCAACTTTTATAGATCCAGAATCACACCAGAGAAACTGCAGCATCAGGACGCGGTAGTGCTGCGTGTCTCAAACACAAAACCAGACGAACAACCGTGAGATTAATTCAGTTATGCAGAGAAGAGCTCCAGCTGCAGGAAAGGGATTTTTCTTCGTTATTCCATCCAACGTGAAGCCGGCGCCACTTTCTGCTGAGACATGAGCTTCTAGAAGCCGTCTGCAGAGTCGTCTGAAGATGTGTGGAACAAAGAGGCTTTAATGATGTGAATTAATTCACAACAACCTGAACCGCCGCAAATTATCTTCTTACAGGAGGAAAAATTGCACTTTAAGATGACAATAGTTAAAACAGTCCCTGTGTTTCATCTTTTAACTTTTTTTTTTTACGTCTGAGGTCCAGAAATTATTATTTTATGATCTGCATTTCTTTGATTTCATAACCACCAACTATGGAGATGAATTAAACCTATTTAGCTGCAACCACCAACACTAGTGAGGTACATCTGCAAAGTAAGTCCAGATGTTCTGCGCCCCCCCAAACCCCTGCGACTGCAGGCAGTGTGGATGTGGATTACTATACAGGCCCGAAACTTTAGGCTGTCTAAAAAAAGCTGGTTTAAAAATAAACGAACCTTTAGTCGTGTTCAGTCTGTCTGCCGACGAACAAAGAAGTAACAGAAAAAGTGCGATTACTAAGGCGCCAACACACTGTGCAAAGATCCAGCTCCGAGTCTGCAGACGAGCTAATTGGCTGGTTATGAATTATTCACCCCCACAGAGGGAGAGAGCTGCGAATCACTTTTACCTGCCGGACCTGATTAGTCTTGGCCGTGTGCGATCACAGAATGTGGAGCATCCAAAACAGCGAACCCGGACTCTGTTTTACTTCCAGAGAATATCAGAATGTAAAACATCCGCCTTCTTCTGTTTGTTTCCTTCAGCGCGCTTTAACAACAAAGCGGTACCTTATGAAGGCCCGCAGTAGAAATCTATAGTTTATAACCAGCTGTGGGTTTATAGTCAGTTTTACATCTGTTCAGAGGTTAGAGAATTCACCGATGGATTGGACCTCTAAGTGATGAGCATCACAAACGTAGACGATACAAAGCAGAGCCAGAGCCGACGGATCCGTTTTCTGGACTGAGGTTCTAACATCTTCTGTATTAAGTCAACGCAGCGATAAAGGCCCCAACCAGGCGTGCAGGACTGGGTGCACACCAGGGAATCCGTGTACAGGGTTAGGTATGCAAAGGCTATAGATAAGATGCATCTCAGCACTGATGCCTCTGAACCTTCTATGCTGGGATTAATGGATCCCAGTGCTGCGTTTAACACAGCTGATTAGAACGTACTGATTGGCCGACAGGATAGGGAGACCCGTTTTTATCCACTGTTAGATTGAGTCAGATTGGCACTACTAAAATCACATGTGGGGTTCCTCAAGGTTTCATTCTTGGGTCCCTTTTGTTCAGTATCTACATTGCTTATTACAACTGCTCCTACCACAGATATGATATATTTTATATATTTAGCTTCTTTTTTCTTTTTTTTTTACCCGTGTCCTGCCTAGATATTCCAGGCGTACCATGGGAATCCCAAGTCACATCCATCTACATACGGTCCATGGGTCCCCTACTGTCGAAAAAAAAATTTGAGAGTCAACGGAGCGATAAAAATTTATTTTCTGATCCCGATTGAAATGTATGTGAATTTTAAAGCCACATTTTGATGCAAAGAAAGCGCTAATTTTCAACAGGCGGCAAAAGTTAATTTAGGTTTTGTGTGAAAACACAGCTGAAGAAGAAGAAGAAGAAGAAAAATGGCGGTGAGTTTAGCAAGCTTCCCATCCTTCTTCCAAAATGAAGGAAGGAGCGTTAAACGTGGAGAAAACCAATATAAATCTGGTCCTGTGGAAAGCGGCAGCTGTGCTGCGGGATAAATAGTGGGTGGAGTGAGAGCCAGCATGCAGGCCAAGCTCTACAAGGTCTCTGTTGGTATTTCAAGTGCTAGCTATGGCTACGTCATATATGCGACTTCTGATTTGTAGTCTTTTTTAATAACTACAAATCACATGAAACGCACATCATTAGTTATGATTTAAACAGTGGTACAGCATATCTGTGATTCAGGACGTAATACCACAGATGCACTGAACACAGGGGTACTTTCCGTCCCGTGAAATGTAAACAATCATGGGGGGGCATCAGATTTGAGCGATTTAGGATCGCTCTGTTGTCGTTGGCAAATGTTCCTGACAGATACGTTGCAGCAACGGGAGAAGAACGAGGCAGAGCTGTTGTTGCGCGCTTGTTTTGGTTTTATTTACCCAGAATGCCCTGCGCTAAAGTCCATATATGCAATCGAACCTCACCAGAGCTCCCTCAACCGAGCCGAGGCCTAAGTTTTTAGGCGGACCAGAGTTCGCTTTTTGATTGGTCCTTATCAGTGTTCGCATTCACACCTCCCCAAACAAACGGGACTTTTTGGGCAAAGGAACTAAAGTTTGATTAAAGTGGACTAAACAGGGCTGGTGTGAATGCACCCTTACTCAATGTCTAAATCACCCATTAAAAAAGGTAATGTGGTTCCTATTTTACTATATTCTTCTATTTTCCCATGGTTTTAGAGTGTGACATTGTCCTTGACATTTTATATGTTCCCTATTTCTTCTTTTGTTTCCACTGCTTTCTGTGGTGTTGTTTGTTCGCTGTATTGTCCTCGTCAGTTTATCTTCTTTTATGATCAGCTTTTTATTCTCTGTTAAGCACTTTGTTGTTTTAAAGCGCTGCATGAATAAAATTGGAGTTGATTAGATACTTTTTTTTCCTGCCTCGACATTCCAGGCGTAGCATACGAAGAATGCGCCTGGGCATTTTTAGCTCTCATAAAAAAAGCAGATCCGTGGACGGTTTCCTAATTGCATGATTGACTTTATTAAATCGGGGTTGCCTCAGGCTGGTCGCATGCATAAATAAACATGAACGTGTGTTGGTTTGACCTTTGGCCTTCTGGATAACGTGCATTTGAACATGTGTGTGAATGAGATGTAGATACGAGTTGATAGATGAGAGTTTTCTACAGCCTAATGCTGTTTCTGCTTCTAAAAATGAAAAACAAAACAAGAAGAGCATTATATTGTTTAAAACATTGAAAAGCTGAAATAAATCATCACGTTTAAATGCTGCTAAAACCTTAGTCTGTGATATTTGCACAACAAAATCTGCAAACGGACCATCAAGCTCCAGCTCTTCTAACTTTGGTGTCCTTCAGCTGTGCAGGACCTGATTCAGCTACTTTCTACTAGAAGAGACGCAGAGAATCCTGATTTTCCATATCTGAGCCGGTGAGCTTACATCACCAGACCTCCCCTCCACACAGAGCCGGCCTGGAGGAGAATCTGAACCTGCAACTTGGTGAAAACTGAAGTGAGTTGCATTGGACCCAAAGCTGCAGCATCACTGCTCTGCCTCTTCTGCAGAGGCTCCAGTGACGGATGGATGAAATTAAATGACACGTAAACCTCACAAAGGCCCCATTATCACCCCGCTCTGTCTGCCTGACAACAAGGATTAAAGGCACACCATCATCATCATCACCACCATCAGCATCAGCATCATGATGAGAACAGCTCCTCTCTCTCTCTCTCTCTGCAGTCTGCATCCGCATTTAGGAGGCTTTTCCTCCACCTCCCTTCTCCCGCATCCATCAGCATAATTCGGGACACGCAGCGCCAAACTGGGTTCGGCAGCAGCGTGATGTCGGCGGAGCAGGTGCGGTTTTCACTAACCTGTCTGCCCTTTTCCCAGCGTCTTCTCCAGCCGGTACGGTCCCACATAGTTGGCGTAATGCCCGCTGTTGGCGTCCTTGCCCGAAGATGACATGTTTAAATGAAAAATAAATAAAAATATATATCTGCGTGAGCGTGAAACGGGCTCGACTCTCCCGCGGGACGCGTCCCTGCAGCGGCGCGCCTGGAGTCTTCGCCTCCCTCCGGTCCCGTCGCTGCGATCCTCGGCGTCTCTCTGACCCGCACGTGAGCGCGCGTGGTTAACGTGTGCGTGTGCTCGCGGTCTCTCCGTGGGTGGGTTGGGGGGTAGGGGGGGGTAGGGGGGGGGGGGGGTGGTTCGGTCCTCGGTGCGGCTCAGGCTGCGGTCCTGAATCCGGGTGTCATGGTGTTCGGCCGGAGGAGCGACGCGCTGCAGCCCCGTTGGGTGTGATCTGATGATGGGACAGCATCTACTGCTGCCTGCCGCCGGTCCAGCTGGCTCCTCCAACAGCTCCAGCTCACCGATTACAGCCGCTTCCGGGAGGCCTTTCAAAGTAAAACCACCTTGCTTTAGTGGCGATAAAATCCACATAATAATAAAGCTGTTTGAAACTAAAAGATTTCTTAATTTTTTTATTTCTTCCATACGAAATAACTCAGCAACTATTGAAATAATATATTCTTCATTAGGGATGTAAGAAATGTCGATACAATAATATATTGCGATATTCGATTTCCCGATATTGTATCGATATTCAAAAGCAAAATATCTCCTTTTTTTAGGATTTGAATGGAACCATTAATGATGACAGTATTTTTTTTAGTTAAACTAAAAGTATGTCTGGTAGTTTTCTGGCTGTTTTCACCTTCTTTGTTCCAGTGGATCAACTAGATCTAGTAAATAAAACTTGATGTGTTAAAGTATGAAACAGGTTGGATTGTTTTAGAATGATGTGACAGTGTGTCGACAGGTATATTCAGCTGTAAAAAGCACAATATATAGTCTTACTCATAGTATCAAAATATATTGCAATATATCGTATCGTCTCCCCTGTATCACGATACATATAGTATCGGCAGTTTATTACCAATACACATCCCTATTCTATGTATAAAATCGTGTTCAGCATTTATCAAAGACTAATCATTATTTAAAATTATATCATTACTAATTTCACTACAAATAATAATTATTTTAAGTAATATTATTTAAACTTTTCAAAATATCGTAATTTTATGTTTAACATTTGATTTAATCTATTTATTAGCATTTAATATTAAGTATTAATATTACAATTATTTAAAACATGTATTATTATTATTACTATTATGACTGTATTGATATTCTGATTGCTGTTTACCTTGGAGTCAAACCCAGCTTTTAATAGATTACAACATGTCATAGCAAATAAACTAAATATCTATGCAAAATCTGAAATATCTTGTTTAGTATGTAAAGCTGCAAAGCTGCTTAAACACTGAGTTCTTTTAAATCACAACTAAAAACGTATCTGTTTAGAGCTGCCTTTGAGTCATGTTTTCATGGATCATGTTGTGTGTGCTTCTTGCCTTATTGCTGTTTTTACTTTATATGCTTTGTCTGTGTTTTACTGCTATTTTTTATTTTATCTCCTAATCATGTAAAGCACCTTGAGTTACCTTGTTGCTGAAAGAGTTGCTATACAAATAAAATTGCCTTGCCTTGCCTAAACAGCAAGGCTTAAGACTTTAAATAAAATAAAAACAAGCCATTATTCAGATGTAAATTTAAAGATCCATTACACAAATTCTTTTTTAAAATTGAAGAAACATTTTCGTTGCTGTAGGAAGGATATTGCAGTTTATTCTGTGTAATGTAGGCTAACTCACAAATTTCACAACTAAAATAATTTTTTTATTAAAACAATACAGAAGAAAAAGGGAAAAAAAAGTTGCTCTAAAAATATTGTCAAATTGTTATTTAAACCAAAGTACCAAAGGCTAATACTGTTGACCGTTATTTTTTTATTGCATTAAATCATTAAATAACTTGAACTAATTGCTCAACATTGCCACAATATAACAAAAAAAAAAAACAGTAGTTAGTTACTTAAAATGATATAGTTCCGATTTTGCTCATTTCATTTCCATTTTCAAAAATAATTTTAAAACATGTTTGTTTTTTGTTTTTTTACTGTGAAAGTCTGCTATATTGATTTCCGCCTCCAATGCCGCTTGACGCAGGACCCTTAATTAGCTGACACGCATGCGCACTTCGCAGCATTTTCTTTTCTTTTTTTTTTCCTGATTGAATTCGGGTCGGGCTGACAGCGGGAGATGAAGGAAGGGCCGCAGCAGCTTTATAGGAAGTCTAAAAATAACCCCAAATATGGTGGAAACTAGAAGAGATCCAGAACTTTGCCTCTCTGCTCCTCTTCATCATCATCATCATCATCATCATCATCATCATCATCTCCAGCTCTTCTGATCATTTCTCTCCTCATCGATTTAACATTTTCTGCCCTAATCTTTTTCATCCAAACTTTAAATTATTCAGTAAATGTGGGGAATCATTATCTGTCACTGTGGGAGGTGTGTGTGTGTGATTGTGTGTGAGAGAGAATCAAACATGTCACACGCTGGGACACTTTCAGTTGATTAAACCAGCAGTAGGTGACAACCACCATCCATCAGCCTCATCACTCCTTCACAACAAAAGCCCCCCTGACCCAGCGTGCTCGGCGGCAGATGGCCTCCCCTCATCCTCCCCCCTTTTCTCCCTCCTGGTCCTCCCTCTCATTCATACCTACCCCGACACACACGCCACCAAATCCCATGTCTCTAACAAAGGGAGGAAGGAGGAAGGGAGGAAGGGGGTCACTGTGGGACAGCTTTCCTTCAAATGACTCGGTGTTAATGAGCGACAGGGCCTCAGCCCCTTCCTCCATCAGCAACACCTTAGTAGGCCAAGACCTCCGTCCACACATCAATCACGCATCTTCTTCTGCTGTGGGGAGATTTAGCGGGGATCTCCTGGTGGCTGAAGCGCTGTCGGACAGCTTCGTGGCTGTTAATCCTCAACATCTAATCAAGTCCGTGTGAAATAATCTGCTATGATCAGCCAGACCCCGGAGGAGGAGAAAAACATGAAACCTTGTTGTTTCTCAGTTAATTCTAACCTTTAAATCTGGTATATTAAACACTTAATGATTAGTGATTAGCTAAATTTGTTTCGTCTCATCATTAAAGATGAGATATTTAGGTAATTATAAATCATTCTGAGAGCTGCCCGAGTTAGGAAAATAGTTGGATTGCAAGGCAAGGGAATTTTATTTGTATAGCACGTGTTCAACAACAAGGTAATTCAAGGTGCTTTAGATGATTAAGTGGTAAAATAAAAAAAGCAGTAAAACACAGACAAAGCATTTAATGTAAAAACAGCAATAAAGCAAGAAGAATACACAAAACATGATACATGATACATGTGGATGGATGGATGGATGGATGGATGGAATCAATTCAGTTGATCAAAAACGTTGTATATCTGCATCAGGATGAATGCACGATGTTTAAAGTATAATATTTGACCAAATATTGAATCCAAACACGATGCTGCACAAGCTGATGTTGTGATGACTACTGCAATTTGACATAGGTCTAGAAAGTTTGATTCTTGGGTCCCCTGATTGTTAGTTCTTGTTGATCCATCCATCCATCCATCAGTCTGTCCGTCTGTCCATCCATCCATCCATCCATCCATCAGTCCATCCATCCATCCATCCATCCATCCATCCAATCATCCATCCATCCGTCCAACCGTCCATCTATCCATCTATCCATCCATCCAATCATCCATCCGTCCATCCATCCGTCCATCCGTCCGTCCGTCCGTCCGTCCGTCCATCCATCCAATCATCCATCCGTCCGTCCATCCGTCCGTCCGTCCGTCCATCCGTCCATCCAATCATCCGTCCGTCCGTCCGTCCGTCCGTCCGTCCGTCCGTCCGTCCGTCCGTCCGTCCGTCCGTCCATCCATCCGTCCATCCATCCGTCCATCCGTCCAACCGTCCATCTATCCATCTATCCATCCATCCAATATCCATCCGTCCATCCATCCATCCATCCGTCCGTCCATCCGTCCATCCAATCATCCATCCATCCGTCCAACCGTCCATCTATCCATCCATCCATCCATCCATCCATCCATCCATCCATCCATCAGTCCATCCATCCATCCATCCATCCATCCATCCATCCATCCATCCATCCAATCATCCATCCATCCGTCCAACCGTCCATCTATCCATCTATCCATCCATCCAATCATCCATCCGTCCATCCATCCATCCGTCCGTCCATCCGTCCGTCCGTCCGTCCGTCCGTCCGTCCGTCCGTCCGTCCGTCCGTCCATCCGTCCATCCAATCATCCATCCATCCGTCCATCCATCCAATCATCCATCCGTCCGTCCATCCGTCCGTCCATCCGTCCGTCCGTCCGTCCGTCCATCCGTCCATCCAATCATCCATCCATCCGTCCATCCAATCATCCATCCATCCATCCATCCATCCATCCATCCATCCGTCCGTCCGTCCGTCCGTTCCGTCCGTCCGTCCGTTCGTTCGTCCGTCCATCCATCCATCCATCCATCCATCCATCCATCCGTCCATCCATCCATCCATCCAGCTCCTCAGGAAGAATCCCAAGGATTTTCAGGCCAGCAGAGAAACATCGTCCCTTCAGCGTGTCCTGGGTCTCCTCCTTACCAGGGAGCCTCCTCAGCTGGCTCCTCTCGATGTGTAGGAGCAGCAGCTATACTCTGAGCTCCTCTTGGCTGACCAAGCTTCTCCTCCTATCTCTAAGGTAGAGCCCAGACACCCTGAGGAGGAATCTCATTTCAGTCGCTTGTATCTGTGATCTCGTTCTTCTATTCTTTACACTATTACATTCAGTCATTTAGCAAACGATTTTATTCAAAGCGGATTACAAAAGAGGAACATAACAAGCATAAACAAGGTCAGGGTCACACAGTGTAATTAAGGGCTGTAAGAAAGAAATGCCTCAACTGTAACAAAATGTTTTATTGTTTGTTGTTTTTAAGCAAGTAGCGTAAATGTTCCGTTTTTAGCCTTTTCTTGAAGATGGTAAAAGAGGCTGCTTTGTGCAGAGCTGGGCAGCTCAATCCACCATCGTTGGATCAGAGAGCTAAAAAGTTTAGTCACTGATCGTTTGCCACGTGGAGCAGGAACTACCAGTCGCTGCTAATTGGCAGAGCTCAGGTTGCAGGTGGGAGTGTAGACCAGAACCAGATGGTTCAGCTACAGAACGGCTTGTCAGAGTGTCAGAGCTTTGAATCTGATGCAGGCAGCTACTGGAAGCCAGCGCAGAGATCTGAACATGAGTTATTTTCATCTGGTTGAAAAGGGGAGACGTGCAGCTGCGTTTTGGATCATCTGCAGAGGCTTCAGTGTGCAGACCGGTTGAACTGTAAGTCAAGACCGCCTAAACCGAGACCAAGACACTACCAAGACCAGAGGGTATCGAGACCAAGACACGATCAAGACCAGAGGGTATTGGTGACCAAGACAAGACCAAGACCAGAGGATATTGAAACCAAGACAAGACCAAGTCGAGACCGGAGAAAAAAAAACAGACTAGTGTTGAAGCTACGCAATAACTTGTATGAACAGCAGCATACTAGGGTTCAGCCACAGTTTACATTCAATAAATATTAGACGGTATTACTTCAACTACACGCAATACAGAGACAGACCATGTCATGTGTGTGACTGAGCTCACTGTAAATGTTTTTGCAGACTGGGTGAGATCAACTATGTGTAGCAATTGTATGATGGCTGTTACAGCACTAGACTTGTAGTCAAGACCGCCTAAACGGAGACCAAGACAAGACCAAGACCAGAGGGTATCGAGACCAAGACACGATCAAGACCAGAGGGTATCTAGACCAAGACAAGACCAAGACCAGAGGGTATCGAGACCAAGACACGATCAAAACCAGAGGGTATCGAGACCAAGACAAGACAAAGACCAGAGGGTATCTAGACCAAGACAAGACCAAGACCAGAGGGTATCGAGACCAAGACACGATCAAGACCAGAGGGTATCGAGACCAAGACACGATCAAGACCAGAGGGTATCGAGACCAACACAAGACAAAGACCAGAGGGTATCGAGACCAAGACAAGACAAAGACCAGAGGGTATCTAGACCAAGACACGATCAAGACCAGAGGGTATCTAGACCAAGACAAGACCAAGACCAGAGGCTATCGATACCAAGACACGATCAAAACCAGAGGGTATCGAGACCAAGACAAGACAAAGACCAGAGGGTATCTAGACCAAGACAAGACGAAGACCAGAGGGTATCTAGACCAAGACAAGACCAAGACCAGAGGGTATCGAGACCAAGACAAGACAAAGACCAGAGAGTATCAAGACCAAGACACGATCAAGACCAGAGGTTATCGAGACCAAGACACGATCAAGACCAGAGGGTATCGAGACCAAGACACGATCAAGACCAGAGGGTATCGAGACCAAGACACGATCAAGACCAGAGGTTATCGAGACCAAGACACGATCAAGACCAGAGGGTATCGAGACCAAGACACGATCAAGACCAGAGGGTATCTAGACCAAGACAAGACCAAGACCAGAGGGTATCGAGACCAAGACACGATCAAGACCAGAGGGTATCGAGACCAAGACACGATCAAGACCATAGGGTATCGAGACCAAGACAAGACAAAGACCAGAGGGTATCGAGACCAAGACAAGACAAAGACCAGAGGGTATCTAGACCAAGACACGATCAAGACCAGAGGGTATCGAGACCAAGACAAGACCAAGACCAGAGGGTATCGAGACCAAGACACGATCAAAACCAGAGGGTATCGAGACCAAGACAAGACAAAGACCAGAGGGTATCTAGACCAAGACAAGACAAAGACCAGAGGGTATCTAGACCAAGACAAGACCAAGACCAGAGGGTATCGAGACCAAGACAAGACAAAGACCAGAGGGTATCGAGACCAAGACACGATCAAGACCAGAGGGTATCGAGACCAAGACACGATCAAGACCAGAGGGTATCGAGACCAAGACACGATCAAGACCAGAGGGTATCGAGACCAAGACAAGACAAAGACCAGAGGGTATCTAGACCAAGACAAGACAAAGACCAGAGGGTATCTAGACCAAGACAAGACCAAGACCAGAGGGTATCGAGACCAAGACAAGACAAAGACCAGAGGGTATCGAGACCAAGACACGATCAAGACCAGAGGGTATCGAGACCAAGACACGATCAAGACCAGAGGGTATCGAGACCAAGACACGATCAAGACCAGAGGGTATCGAGACCAAGACAAGACCAAGACCAAAGACCGTCAAGGCCGTGACAAGACTGAGACCACGTAAAAGTGGTCTCGAAACCGGTCTCAAGACCAAGACGGGTCTCACATACATCACTACCTGTAAGAAGTGCATTGCGGAAATCAAGCCGAGAAGTGACAAGTGCCTGCACAAGGAGTTGGGTGGCATAAACTATGAGGGGAGGTCTGATCTTCCAGATGTTGTACAGAGAAAATCTTCATGCACAAGAAATGGCGGAGATGTTTTCTTTGAAGGTTAGCTGGTCATCAGTGATGACCACAAAACATTCTCTCTTGACTTTGTGGGGACAATCACTGAAGATCCCAAGCTGATGGTGAAGTTGTGTTGTACAGACCGGCTGATTGGAAAGACGAGGACTTCATATCCATAACCCCATATCCAGATTCAGCTGGATATGGGTTTTTTTTTTCTTCATCCAAGCAGAGATGTCAGAGTGGCAGGCGGAAAAGCGATCTGACAGTCATGTCATCCGGGAGAGAAAGCTGAGTGTCTCTACCCAGAGCTCCTGACCATGGATGGGGGTAGCAACGTAGATCGAACGGTAAATCTCTTCACCACGACAGACCGGAACAAATCCGCCTATCAATCTCCAGCTCTATTTTTGCCCTCATTCGTGAACAAGACCCTGAGATACTAGAACTCCTCCACTTGGGGCAGGATTCTTGTTACATCTCATTGATTCTTCTTCTAGTCTTTAGTTGATGCATTGATTCGTTTTATTGTTGATTCTGAATAACCTTTAATCCTGAGAAATATGATAGGAAATCTCCTGATTCTTAATTTAATACGGAATTAGAAGACAGACTCAAAAAAAGTTTGTTTGAGGTGCTCTTTGGATGGGAAAGTTCAGCTTGGTCACATTAAACCTTTCTAAAGAACTCCAACGCGTTTCGGCAATGTAGCCTTCGTCAGGGAGTCAAAACTTTAGAAAGGTTTAATGTGACCAAGCCGCTACAATAAAGGCTTTTTAACTTTTTCTATATAGGAGTGCCTTGGAGTTCCTCTTGCTTTTTGTTAAAGATTGTGTTTGTTTTTGGATATTATTTTAGAAGGGCAGCAGCACATTCATCGGAGTCTGTTTATCTGCGTGTTTATATGAGAAGCATGAGTTGTACTGAATGCAGGTCTGCTGCTGCGTTTCATTGTTTTTTCTTTCAGCCATTCAGCGTAATGAGATGTATCTGAAGGAGCCATTAGCAGCAGAGCAAACAGAGCGTGCACGCATGTGAACATTAAATCATCAAATGAAATGTTTTTATAATTAGCTTTTCATCAGTGCCACCAAAACATTTCTGCTCCAGCGGCTGAAGGGAGCGATATAAATATGTTGTAGGGGGAAAAAGGGCCACAGAACGCAGCCTTCAGTTTTTAAGACGTTTCAGGAAAAAGAAAGCTTAGCCTGCAGTCTATTTCTGCATTAGTCAGCTCTACAGTGGCTGCCGCTGCCAACAGGGCAGGATAATGCAGACGCACACAAACAGTTCAGTCCCATACTTTGAATGAAGGAGGCCAGACAAGAGAACATTTCCTCTGACAGCCGGCCGATAGACCCTGAATCACCAAACGTGGAGACGAGGTCCGAGGATTCGTCTCTGACTTTATGAGGAAGGTGCGTTTAAAGACATCTAAAAAGGAAAATGTCATTTTACCCAGAGACGTCAGTGCTGCTCATGCTGTCTACACTCCGCACATTAATCAGGGAAGGCATGCAGGCTGCTCGGTTTATTTGAATATTACTTCCATCAGCAGAAAAATGATGAGGCTCAATATTTCAGCTGAAACTCAAGAGGGAAGATGGAGTCTGAATCATTTTGTTTTCACAAGCGGGATTTTTGAAATTAATCTAAACCTGATTGGTTTGAATCAGACCTTTAGCTGAAGAACTGATTCAGTGTAAAATTTGAACTCCAGGTGTTTTGTTTTGTTTCTTTCTAATGCATATCTGCATAATTTGTAACAACTTTGTGTAATCTGACATGCTAGAATATACAACTTTAAAGTGGCTCTGTAGAGTCATGGGTTCTAAAAACCAGAGTACTGTGAAAAAACAGGACATGATTAATAATTTTGACATTTTTTCCACCTTAAATGTGTCAAACAGTCATAATTTTACGTCTAATCATCATTGGCATGAATTTCCAGAATTCTGGATTTTTGGTTATTTATTTGAATCATTCTTTTTGTTCAGGGTAGAATTATTATATAAAGGGAATAATTTGGAGCACAAGGTTGAATTTATTGTAGATTGGAGACTCAAGTTTAAGGCTCAAAAATATTCATACACTCAGAAACTCAAAATTCAAGTTTCAACTATTCAACCATTTAATTTGAAGTGAAGTTAGAGGTATTCCTCCTCCTATGTTCGTCTATCTACTTCATGCAAAGCTCCCGTTCTAATAGCAGTGAAATAGACCCTCAGCATGATGCAACCACCACCATGCTGACTTCAAAACCTTCTTCTAGTCCAGGTGGTCAAATAACTCAGTTTTTCTCTCATCTCACCTGTTCTGTCCCACCCACCAGACCCACACGTTCCTTTTACTACGACAAATGTGTTATGACTATACTTTTGAAATAATCAAAAACAATGCAAGAGAGGGTTTTTTCCACCTATCTGACGTGTCTGAGGGTTATCTGCAAAGATCATCAACCTAGGCCATGTTCTGCTTGGTCCAACTGGACCTTTCCGGTATCTCTGAGGTACAAGAAGCTAACCGAGCTCATAGGGCTCCTCCTCCATCCTAAAAGCCTCCTAGCTGCCACGTTTTCAGAAGATATTCTCATGACAACCGCCAACAACTCAAGATCTGCAGCTGTTTACGGCCGTTGGTGCAACACAGGTCTGGAAAACATCATTCAGACTCGAGATCTCCACACACCCAACCTCAGTGTGGATAAAAAGGTAGACGAAGGCCGGACGTTGGTCCTCTACTACCTGATCTACAGGTAATGATGATCAGGTAGGTACAGGTTACATTGAGTGCTGAAGACCCAAGCAGCTTTATCCCAGCAGCACAAACTCACACTGAAAACAAACCCCTTTAATATGAAAACAATTGAGGAAATATACAGTATTTCTTAGCAAAATTCCTTTGAGGCAAGCATCGTCATTTACAACAACTTTTATAGATTCATAAGAAGGTGTGGGAACTTATGATGTTCTCTTGTTTAATTTAATTTTCACATCTGTGGTTTTCCGTCTGTTCAGAACAAACTCTGGTCTGTTTCCTCCTCTTGATCTGGTCCATATCTGTAGCGATCGCACTAAGGTACAGACCAAAACAACCTCAACAGGACTGGTTGTGGTCTCGGTATGGTTCTGAATGAGCTCCAAAGCAGTTCATTTAAGGTATGAGAACGTGATCCAACCTAAATCCAACAGAGCTACCAGGCGTTTGCTACTAGTTTCGCCCAGAAGACGTGACCAACAAACAGCCTGAATGTTCTCGCCTGGTTCGTAGTTCTGGTTCCTTTGGAGTTTCCTCTGTGTGAAAAGAAACCAAATCACCAGAAAAAATTACAAGTTCAACTCATCCAGTGACTCAGACCGAAAAACGAACTACAGGCGTGAAGACGCCCTAAAATAGAGTCAGGATCTCAACAATCATTGGGTCTTTTAGGAGGTTAATGATCCAGAAAGACAGAGACGGTTCATTAGACACCAAACCAATAAATAAACTCACATTAAAGGCTGAATTTTAATAATATTTCAGGTTGAAATAATGTTTCTACAGTAAAAGATGTATTTATTTGTAGGCTATTAACTCGTGTTTATCTGGGTGCCAGTAGTAGTGGGGGGGTGAACCTCTCTGCCTCATTCTGCTGATCGTCGGGTTCATGTTGCAACAGCAATGAATGGAAAAAACAGAGTCTATTGTTCTAACTCCCTCCTGCTTTACTGCAACTCAACAGTAGATTTTCCAGAGGCAAATTGTTAGTAATTAATTGGGGGCTGAAGTGATACACATGCAGTTCAGTAGTAATTATAAAACTGCTAAATTAGACCGTTGCTGTGTAAGCCTATTTAGATTAGAGCTCCACAATTAAACTGGCAAAGCACTAATTACTACCACCGCTCACAGCGTGCACAACTACTGTCCTTCTAGTCCTCCCATGTATTTATCACAACAGGTTTGGATTGTTTCTCATTAAACTCCAAGCCTGGAAATACTAAAAACACCAAAGCTTTAAAAGAGACATTTTTTTTTTACCATCAGTACCTGCGCTCATGTTTGAAAACTCTTCCTAAATTTATAGAACGCTGAGTGTAATGATGATTAACCCCTGTAGTCGTTTTTATAAGGATTTGATATAATATTCAAAACAAAGTATAAAAAAAACAACAACTTTCCGTTGAAGAAGTTCTGGTGTATTTTTCTGCTCTCATCAGTTAGGATAAAAACAATAAACTTTCACACTTGAATGTGACATTTTTTAGTCAGATACTAAGGGAGTGTATTCATTTTGAACCTGGAAACTCATTATTGAACATAACATAATCCTACTCAATCTTAATCAGGAGAGTTGTATTCTTGTGGATTATTGTTTTAATGCATTGAAATCCTGTTATTAAAATGGTAACAGATACTAGAAAATTATGTATATTGAATAGCAACATAAACTAAAACACCTTTGATTAAAAAGCAAAAGCTAGAAACAATGACTGTTTGTGCTGTTCTTGTTTTAGGTCATATGAATCTGAAATCCTGTTCAGTTTGCTGCAGAGCTGTACGATGCTGCCATCTAGCGCTCACTTTGTAGAAGAGCATTAATATCAAGCAACAGTAATTTCCCTTTTTCTGTTTACTTGGGAAAGGTTTTATTCTGTTTGTGTATTACCCTGTGTCTGTTTACCTCAAATGATTTAGAAAAGCTTTGAGAATGAGTTGGACAAATATTAAAGCTCCATTTGGTCAAAGTCAGAAATCCTCAACATTAATATCAGAATCAGTAGAACATAACAGGATGAATACAGACTACAAAGAATGCCAGAGTACTAAAACCACTGTGTGCTAAAAAAATAAAGTACTAGGGACCAGGAAGGAGAACTTTCCCAATGAATACCTCTGAAAATCTAAGAATAATTTTAGATCTTTGTGAAAAGTTGGAAATTCTCTAATTTTGAGAAAAAAGGTGGAAACTTCATTAAACTATTAAATTTAGCTTAAGAAATCTGAAATCTTCTGGAACTATTACCTTTGCAAACAAATATTGGAAGACCTCTGAGATTAAAGTCACTAATCTGGGTGTTATAGGTCTATAGAAACAGCAGATGTAAACTGTGTTCAGTGGTTTGTAATAAAGCAACATTAACCCATCAGTAAAGGGTTGGTACCCAAGTTCCAGATTAAAAAAATATATAACTTATCGTGCAGTCAATGAGGATTCGGTGCAACCTGGTTGCTTTTGAGAAAAGGGAGACTTTTTTAAATCTGCTTTGTGCTAAACTGCCCTGCTGAAGGAGGAGCTCAGCCAGGCCGTTATTCCTGCAAGAACCACTGATGTTGATAATGTGAGCTATTTCTGTAGGAAAGAGGGATAAATAGATAGATAAATCAACACAGACCGCTTATAGCAGGAAAAAATCCAATAGTTAACAAACGTTCACTGGTCAGGTATCATGGTCTTAACCTTTACTTTTTTCTGTGGTCAGGCAGAACCCTGTTAAAACAGCAGCTTTTGTGTTGTAAAACAATGACATCATGATGATGTAACATCATATACCTATACATTTATCCTGCACAATAACGAATTACTGAGAGAAAAATATAAAAAACAAAAAGCTGTAACAACCTTGTCTCAGTGTGTAAATCATACATCAGAGATCTAATTGTTCCTTATGTTCCTAACAGAGCCCTTCGCTCTCAGACTCCAGGTTTACTTGTAGTTCCTAGGATTTCTAAAAGTAGAATGGGAGGCAGATCTTTTAGTTATCAGGCTCCTCTCCTGTGGAACCAGCTCCCAGCTTTAGTCCGTGAGGCAGACACTCTGTTTACTTTTAAGGCCAGGCTTAAAACTTTCCTTTTTGATAAAGCTTATAGTTAGAGTGGCTAAGGTCATCCTGAGCTATCTCTGTAGTTATGCTGCTATAGGCTTAGACTGCTGGAGGACAGACTTACCAATTTTCTTCACTCTGTTACTTCCTTTTCTCCTACGACTCTCCAGTTGTATTACAGTACTTTCTGTTATTTCGACTGTTAACTTTGTTTTCTCTCAGTGTTTTTTTTTCCATAGAAGATGTACCTGGTCTGGTATCCTGCTTGGCTGCAATGCCCTGTTGGACGGGGGGCATCGACTGGGATGATCCTCCCAGTAACTGAACATCCACTGTGTCCTGTTATCAACTTTTTACTTTCTGTAACATTCAATTCAATTCAGTTTATTTATATAGCACCAATTCACAACAGATGTCATCTCAAGGCTCTTAACAAGAAGTTATTTCAATACATTTATACAAACATTCCAATCAGTTAAAGAGTTTCCTATTTAAGGAATCCCAGCAGATTGCGTCAGTCATTGGCGTGAGGTTGGGCCCCGTTGATGCAGACTTTCCAACCACAGCAATCCTTCAGCAATCCCTCGTACTGAGCAAGCATGTAGCGACAGTGGAGAGGAAAAACTCCCCTTTAACAGGAAGAAACCAACAGAACCAGGCTCATTTGCCATTATTTGTAATGGCAAATAAATAGTATCTCAGGGTTTCCATTATAAAGAAGACTTGAGTCCAAGAAGGCGTTTAAGTATTTAATTCAAACATGTCTGGCCAGACACGGAGCAGACAGAGTTACTCGTGCATCACCCTAACCAACCTTTCTAACTAACCGCCTAAATAGTATTCCGTAATCATTGTTTATCTCTGCAGACGTCTTCTCCAACGTTCACGCCCCGCCTCCAGAGAACTGCTTCATGCGAGTCTTATATCAACGCATAAAGCAGCTCATCCGAAGGCCAGACTGTTATCTTACTGCCCCGGCGTCTGTCTCTCTGGTGACCTGACACATATATCTTTCTCATAACATTAAGCTGCAACAATAAGCTTGTCATTTTACACTAGATGTATTCACTAAACAGAGAATATACACTTAATTCCTAATTGCATAACAATTTTCCACCACAATTCCCTGCTTTTATTAACTTAATACCATAAATATAAAGGGAAAATTCTACAGTGCTATCACAAATCTCCCTAAAAGGTTGGTAGGTTGATAAAAAAAAAAAGACAATGTTCAAAACAAATTACAATCAGACATGAGACATGCTTGGCCATGGAATTAGCTCACAGTGACAAATATTAGATCCTTCCAGATGACTTTGCTGAGACTCCTGTGCATTGAGACCGAAAACCCACGGGGTCTTCTCACACCATTTTCTTGTGGGCAAAACGTCATCTCAACAGCCCCTCGCCCCAGAGGCGGCCATCCACAGGTCTCGTCATCGGTCAGGATGTTCTAGATAAAACACAGAACAAAGGAGAAATTATGTAGCATCTTCCAGTACACTTCAGAGGGTATTACATCAACACTAGGTGTTGAAACGTGTACTCTTCCCTTGCGCTGTTTGTTGTCTGTTGCCATGAAGTCAGCCTCCGCCAGCATCCAGTGACCCGTAGCCACCGATCAGTCCTTCTCCAGAAAGTTGAGAGTGGTCACCCCTCAGAAGGTCCTTCAGTGAGAACCTCCCAATGCGACCCTTGGGAGCTGAGCTAATTAGGTATTAGAGCATTGATGTTCAAACATTGGTGAGCCAATTCACAAAAGATGAATAGGATGATTATGACAAGTATAACCCACACCCGCGGAGTATGGTTTCAGATCAACCTGATGCAACTGTGTGCAAAAGCAATTCTAAACAACTCACGACCTGGTTAATGAGCCAAACCTCATCAACTGAAGCTAGATTATAATTAAGGTAAATGTCTCCAAATCACTCTGTACTAAATCCATGCCAAGAAAAAGACAACCAACCATTCCAACTTGTGAGAGTAAAAAATCCCAAGAATCAACTACTCCCAGCAAGAAGTTAAGAAGGTTTTCAGATCAAATTAAAACTTTGTAAAGTTCCCAGACACAATATGTACTACAAGTCTGAACCCAAACCGAAATGGAATATGAAGTCAGATGTCAAGTCCAGGTAGTAAAAACCCTCATTAATTTATGACAGAGTTATGATTCACAAGAAACTCAATTACTTGCAAGTTACAATTCTCTTCATAATCTGTTCCAATTACTATCAAATCCAATTCCCCCCTTTTTAAGGCATCTTGCACATGCCTTAAAAATCAAGAAACAACAACTTCAACTGCTTCTCCAGTGTCAAGAAACATAGTAGGTTAAAGGTCATGCATAAGACATAACCTCGGAACCTGTGTATCCTGCTGCTGTTGCTGCAGCTTCAACCCCCAGATGATCATATCCCAATCATTTAGGTTCGCAATTAGGTTCTTATATTTGAATTACCTTGTTGTTGAAAGTGTGCTATACAAATAAAATTGCCTGGCCTTGCCTTGCAAAACCAAAAAATAATAATATCACCACATAGTTACCTAATGTATTTAAGAATTTAGTCCTACTTGCATGAGCTACAACAACACTTCATTTCCCTCTGGGATCAATAAAGTATTTTGAATTGAATTAGACAACTTCTTCAGACCCTGCTTTTCCAGAATCTAATTGATGTTACAGTAAGGATTATCTTTGCAACCACCTTAGTTAAAATTGTTTTACTCAGGACACAGTTTATTTACCTAATTAATATCTCTGCTGCTGTTATTTGCTCCTCTGTTTCTTACAGTTTATTCTCTGTTAACTCCTTGAAAAAAAACAATACATTTATTCTAAATGCACAATTTTAAAACCTGTACAACTGTAAAACATCTCTAATTCAATTTATCTAACTCAGCTGCACATTCAGACTTGAGTGTGCCACTCTATTTTAATAACAACGATGTCAAGTAACCTTTTTACCTGTACCTGATACTCTTGCTTACGAAAAACACGTTTCTTCATTGCAGTTTCTGTGTAGGACTTGAGTTATACTTTACCGGAGTAATTATCTATTTGCCCACTTTTACCTCTACTCAGTACTTTAGACAGCTTATATTTTTAAATTAGCCTCATTACTCCTGTTTCATTTAGTCTTTTATTAAAAGGAACACACAAAAACCCCATCAAACATCAAAAAGTGTTGCAACTAAATAGAATTAACAGCGGTTTGACAGTCGGTCTCACATTTATTATTCTGACACCCTGTTTTCATGCGATCTATAGCATATAATGCACACAGGTGTTAACTGAATATTTTCCACATTTGTCCCGTCTTTAGAACAGTGACCGAAATTCAGAATCTATTTTTATCATCATTTGTCTTAATGAAGTAAACTAAATTAAAAAAAATAGAAACCAAGTTAAACCCCTGTGTGTGTAGGTCACACCTGTTGGCTTAAAGATTGCACTAAATGCCTCATTTTAACATATACCATACCACTTTATTTATACAGCACGTTTATACACAGCCGAGGCCGACCAAGGTGCTGTACAGAAGAACATCATGCAGCTGAAACAGGTAGCCTAGTGTATCCCAAATGTGTCATTATTATTTAACATTTTTATTAAACATTACCATCATTAAGGAAAAGTTCTTTTTGGTCGAGGTATGACTAAAGCTTTATTCTTTATCATTTAATGTTCTAATCCTAAGTTTGTTTCATGATTTCTACCTCCTTTGTGTGAATCTAAATTTATATACGGTCTATGATCTAAATGCTTCTGTCACTTTGCTGCCGGTACAGCAGAAGTTCCCCTTCTTGGGAAAATAAAAGCATGATTCATGAAGTTAAGCATTACCGTGTTTTAATTTGGAAAGCTCATGTTTGAAACAGGAAGTGGTTTTTCACAAAAAACAAACAGTTTGACTAACCCGGACTCGTTAACATCCAGGAAGCAACTGAAAACTCAAGACTAAACTTTTCGTCTAAACAAGTTCAAGTTCCTATTTGTAGACTTCCAGCCGCAGAGCGCTATTAACGCTTCATCAGTGTCGGGGTCTATGATTTTTTACAACCATAGAATCGCAGCACATCGGTCGTAAGAAAGAAGCTTGTGGCTCAATTAGCTGATTATCAACAAGAGAATCATATTAAACCTGCAACAGACTTTATTTCAGATCATTTTTACCACATTGTAGTTAATAACTCGCTGGCTAAGATTAACCTTAGAGTTTTTACCCGCGTTGTTTCTGATTCGTTTTCTGTAAATTACTCAAAAGACTGAAATACTTTCATACTGCCACTCGCATCTGTATTAACTGGAGTTGGTTTTCAATATATCCGATTCTAACGGTGCGTTTTCCGTGTTATTTCTATTTACTACTGAGTAGGCTACGTTTATCAAAAGTATTAGTTAAACATAGAAAGCATCATTTATCTAGTTTATTACTGAATTGCATCGTTTCACATAGAATCTTAAAATAAAGTTTTCAAGCTAAGGTTCCCGGGCCAAACGCGGCCGCCCCTTATCTCATGAACACAGTGTTATAGTTTTAGGTCGAACCAGTTTTAATCAGTTACAATAGTTAAAATTTTATATTACCATTTACCTTTGTGCATCATTTCCCCCCCCCGCTGTAACTCACTGAGTACAGCACACCCATTTAATAGGCTATAAAATTAATATGGATTCAGGTTAGAAAATACTCAAATATTAGATTCAGGTAAATGTAATTTCCATCTCTCACATTAATATGAAACATTGCTTTGGAAAAACCAGCGTAATACATCAAATAGACTTAAGAATGTTTATTCATATTTACACCTTGCAGAAAAATATCATTATTAATGATTGTTGGAAATGTGTCCCAGCAAATATGTTTTCAAAACTGATGTAGGAATTTATTCTCCAGTAAATCACTGAGTCACGTTTAGATAATTAATCATTATTATATTATCACCATTAAAACTACAGCAAGTTTTCAAGATAATATAGTTTATTTTAAACATTAAATCTGACTCGTATGCACCAATCTAGATCATACTAATCATCCATTATGCTTTAAATTGGAATATTCTGTTTTATTTGATCTATTTTTATCCAAGATCACTTGATGTTAAGATTGC
The DNA here is from genome assembly GCA_963556495.2 of Valencia hispanica. Lineage (NCBI taxonomy): Eukaryota > Metazoa > Chordata > Actinopteri > Cyprinodontiformes > Valenciidae > Valencia > Valencia hispanica. The sequence goes on from OY747701.1 coordinate 58,709,874, forward strand.
AGTTTCCTAGATCTGTTGCGTTTAGTTTTTCAGATAGAGCGATAACATTTATAATCCTGAGATCCCGAGCAATCCACTGATACTAAATGCATGTCAAATGCATTAAAAAGCCTATTTTGGAAATAATATTTAACAAGGATGAGAAAAGATAATGGAGTGTTTCCACGTCCTTCAGTCAGTATGCAGATATCTCACAATTGATGACCCAAGACACAGAAAGTATCCTTGAGCTTCTCACATGTTGGTTCAACATAACAATACATATCTAAGTTAACACAGAGACTTAACCTTTAACATGATCAACATAATTTTCCACATTAAGACATTCAAATCTTCTTTTATAAAAAAAATGCTACGCAGAAAAATTCTCACAACAGGCCTCAAATAATTTAGGCTTTGATAAAAGCCAAGAGAGCTACAACAAAACTAACTGAAATCTATAGTTCAGGATTTGATTTGTACCCCTAAACACCAAGTGATTATATATTATTTGCTTTCTTAATTTGAAAAGTGACACGTCACTGTTGACGAACAATTACGTTTTGTTGGATTTGCTTTTACTACAAGAAAGTAAAACAATTGGCTGAACAGTGTCCAATATTAGTAATTCGTTCTGCTCATTCATTTGGAAACCAGCAATTAAATTCCAACATTTCATGTTCTTATTACGCTTCATTATTACTTTTTTAAAGAAAACGGGTCCCCAGAGTGTTTTGCAGCTACAGGGGATCACACTTCTGAGCCTCCCTTGTAAGGTCTAAGAGAAAATGTTAGAATTTGAATTCCCTTCACCATAGCCCCAAATAAGCCCAAATATATATATATAAGCACCCCCCAAACTCAGGTACGCACAGGTAACCTCCCAAGCCACTTGTCCATACCTTTTTGGGTCGAACCTTGAACATGACTCCTCCCCTGTGGACAAAGTGGTCAGTCCATTCTAGAAAAAAAAAAAAGCAAAAACGAATGAGAACCAGCCTGATTTGCATTCTGGTTTAGTTGAAATTGAAACTTGCATTGGTTGTAATAAGCAAAATTCCAAACTCACAGGACCACTGTATTGTTATAATTGAAGGCCCCTAAAAAACATTTCAGGTATATTAATATTTACTTAAAACAGTGAGACGACTTCCCTTTAATTACAAAATCAGATGCCTTATATTAAGACTCACTTATATAACTTCCTGTGTTTACCCACCAGAGTGTGACAAAACCGACAGATTTCTAGGATCAAACCTTTCCTGACCTCTTGCCCCTTATCCTGGAAGGAGACACAGAACACTTCACAGCTTGAGATCAATTCAGTAATTTTCCAAGCAAAATTTCTAATAAGGCCCACTAACTGCTCTGACGCTTGAATGTTCCCCAGATAAGATTAGTATTTACCTTTTTTCCATTTATTTAAGACCTAAGTATCCTAAGGACCAGTCATCTTTATTTTAATGTTACCCAGCAGAAACCTAAAGGTTTTTTTTGTTTTTTCTTCAGTTGTTCAAATTATAGCCTAAACAATGTTGTTTTACTGTTGCTGCTCACAGCAAAGTCTTGTTATTTTTAAGTCTCGCGATTGTTTACATTAGCGCCTTGCAAGCTGCTAAAAAATTCGTCCTTCACAGCTGTGGAGAAATCTAAGCAGTGTTATGGTACAAGTCCAAGTTACTTTAGTTAATGTTCACAGTTCTAAGATTCATTACTTTCTTACAACAAACCCCAAAATACAAGAAAAAAAATCAACCCCGATTGTCCCAGAAAGGAAGGAAAATATGTTTTCACTGTCAGTCAGCTTAGTCAAAATCAAGTCAGTCAGGTTATAATTCACAACCTACTCTAAATGCCCCAATCAACTTTGCTATTTGTTCTAGTCGTAAAATAGGAACGTTTCCGTTTCTAAGTTAGTTCACACAAGCTGCAACAGCTAAGGAAACTTGTACTTAGTGTAATAACAATTCCATCAAATAACTTCCAACCAAAATGAAATAAAATAAAATGTGGACTCTCCTGACAGAGAGCATTAGGAGAGAAAAGAAAACAATTGTCCATTTACCAGATAACTCCCCAGAAGACAAATGATCATGTCACTCTCTTGCCCTTAAAAAAAAAAAAAAAAATAGATGTGCAACACAGTCTTTAAGCTCTGATTAGAATAAACTCACCGGATGACAACTCATCACCTTATCAGAGCCATAGCAGTTCTGTTGTCTGCTTTACCCCGTCTGTCTAAAACAAACAAATTTGGTTTAGTTGCACATCAACTTTCCCTTACAAATTACAACACAATAACAAAACAAAATTTAGATCAACATAGAAAATAGAAAGAATCAGAAATTATGGCCTGCTTCCATCGAGACCCCTTTCGCTCTAAGGGTCCTCTGGCAGAAACAAAACAAGATTTACTTTCCTAAGGGAGTGTGTATGTGTGTCATAAGCAGGTGTCACAGAGATAAAATACAGCTACATCAGTCAGCAAGCATTTCTTAATTGCATTTGAGCTGTGTGTATTTTTGTCCGGCCTGAATTTCACTGAGTCATCTGCAGGCTGGCCGGCCCAGGGCCCCCCCTCCTCGATCCAGCTAATCGCCATGTTCCAGGGACCACAGCCCCCAAATAACTCATCTCACCTGAGCAAGAGTTTTCCCCTCTGCCCACTGGTCAGCCCGCATTCAGGCCGGAGTCCAGCCTCCGCCTTTGTTATGGCTGCCAAACCCCTTATTATAAGGGTGGGGGAGGTAGTAGGGCTCCTTGTGGCCCTCCCCAGGCGCCGCTGGACCGAAGGCAGGGGTCCCAACCACCCTGAAGAAAAACACAGGACAACTCAGTGAAACTCACCAGCAGTTCTACAATGGAATGTGTAACAATAACTGTGTGTGTGAGATTCTGCATTATACCAAGTCATCAAACTAATGATCTTAATGCTCAAACACTCCAGTTCTGGAAGAAGCAAACAAGAGTAAATTAAAGAGAAATAAACAAAACCACATAAATAAACCACAAAGAAATTACATCACTTTTAGATTTTCTTTCAGATTATCCAAATTCCTCCCCAGGGCCCATTAATTCTTTTATTTAATTTTTTCTTTCTGTCGACATATTGGACTGTCTGGAGGTGAAGTGTTGCTAGATTACAGACCCAATTGTCTGCCTGGGTACCCAGTTCCAATGAAGGACGTCTCCCCCATCGCTTTCTAGTTTCCTTGAGTGAAACAAAAGCTTAAAAAAACCCTCGTCGGAAAATAATCAATCAATTGAATTAATTGACCACTTGTCCAACTGCCGTGCTCCCAGGTAAAACCCGGAGCAAAAACCCGATACTTTCTTTAACGTTGATTAAATAATTAACCATACAATTATATATAAGTATATATATTATATTAAGTAATCAATCAATCAACCGCGTGTAAGAAAATAAACACAAAACCGCTAGCAAATATTTCACCTCCTGAGAGTGTTAATAAAATTCTGTTATCACTATTTATTTAAAAGGACTCAGCCTTACCAGGTTCTGTCTCAGGCGACAGCCGGGCCGACAGAGACGCTTCAAGGCCTCCATCTCCCAAACAGCTACTGGAGGTAAGAGGCTGGGAGAAACTTTCCCAGGACGCTAGCAACTCCCTTGACCCTGTCCCTGTCGGTCCATTCCGTTCGCTGAGGCTGCGTTGGGCGCCAAGTGTAATGGCAAATAAATAGAATCTCAGGGTTTCCATAATAAAGAAGACTTGAGTCCAAGAAGGCGTTTAAGTATTTAATTCAAACATGTCTGGCCAGACACGGAGCGGACAGAGTTACTCGTGCATCACCCTAACCAACCTTTCTAACTAACCGCCTAAATAGTATTCCGTAATCTTTGTTTATCTCTGTAGACGTCTTCTCCAACGTTCACGCCCCGCCTCCAGAGAACTGCTTCATGCGAGTCTTATATCAACGCATAAAGCAGCTCATCCGAAGGCCAGACTCTTATCTTACTGCCCCGGCGTCTGTCTCTCTGGTGACCTGACACATATATCTTTCTCATAACATTAAGCTGGAACAATAAGCTTGACATTTTACACTAGATGTATTCACTAAACAGAGAATATACACTTAATTCCTAATTGCATAACAATTTTCCACCACAAGCGACCATCTGCCACGACCGTCTGGGGGTTTGAGAAGACAGAGCAGAAACACAGAAGGAACAGAAGATCTGATATAAGAGAACTTTCTATGTTACAGAAAGTAAAAAGTTAGTAACAGGACACAGTGGATGTTCAGTTACTGGGAGGATCATCCCAGTCGATGCCCCGCGTCCAACAGGGCATTGCAGCCAAGCAGGATACCAGACCAGGTATATCTTCTATGGGGAGAAAAACACAGAAAACAAAGTTAACAGTCGAAATAACAGAATGTACTGTAATACAACTGGAGAGTCGTAAGAGAAAAGGAAGTAGCAGAGTGAAGAAAATTGGTCTGTCTGTCCTCCAGCAGTCTAAGCCTATAGCAGCATAACTACAGAGATAGCTCAGGATGACCTTAGCCACTCTAACTATAAGTTTTATCAAAAAGGAAAGTTTTAAGCCTGGCCTTAAAAGTAAACAGAGTGTCTGCCTCACGGACTAAAGCTGGGAGCTGGTTCCACAGGAGAGGAGCCTGATAACTAAAAGATCTGCCTCCCATTCTACTTTTAGAGATCCTAGGAACTAAAAGTAAACCTGCAGTCTGAGAGCGAAGGGCTCTGTTAGGAACATAAGGAACAATTAGATCTCTGATGTATGATGGAGCTTGATAATTAAGGGCTTTGTATGTAAGAAGAAGGATCTAAAATTCTATTCTGGATTTAACAGGGAGCCAATGAAGGGAAGCTAAAACAGGAGAAATGTGATCTCTCTTTTTAATATTCATCAGAACTCTTGCTGCCGCATTTTGGATCAACTGAAGGCTTTTAATGGCATTTTGTGGACTTCCTGATAGTAAAGAATTACAGTAGTCCAGCCTTGAGGTAACAAATGCATGGACTAGTTTCTCAGCATCACTCCTGGACAGAATGTTTCTAATTATAGCAATATTCCGGAGGTGAAAGAAAGAAATCCTAGAAACCTGTTTAATATGGGATTTAGATGTCAAGTCTCGGTCAAAAATAACGCCGAGGTTCTTTACGTTATTTCTGGGGGCCAATTTAATGCCATCCAGATGAAGTGATTGACTAATCAGTTTCTTTTTAAGAACTTCTGGTCTAAAGACAGCAACTTCTGTTTTGTCAGAATTTAAAAGCAAAAAGTTTAGGGTCATCCATGTTTTTATGTCTTCCAGACATGCCTGTAATCTACCTAACTGACTGGGTTCATCAGGATTTATGGATAAATATAGTTGAGTATCATCTGCATAGCTGTGGAAATGTATCCCATGCTGTCTAATGATTCTACCAATTGGGAGCAAATATATGGTGAACAGAATTGGTCCAAGCACAGAACCCTGTGGAACTCCACAAGTAACCCTTGAGAGTGAAGAAGATTTATCATTTAGATGAACAAACTGGAATCTATCAGACAAATATGATTTAAACCAGCCTAGTGCTGTTCCTTTGATCCCTGCAACATGTTCAAGCCTTTCTAAGAGAATATTATGATCGACTGTGTCAAAAGCAGCACTGAGATCTAACAAAACCAGAACAGACACCAGTCCATTATCTGAGGCCATGAGAATATCATTAGTAACCTTCACCAGTGCTGTTTCAGTGCTATGATGAGCTCTAAAACCTGACTGAAACTCTTCAAACAGCTCATTACTGTTTAGATGCTCACAGACTTGATTAGCAACAATTTTCTCAAGGACTTTGGATAAGAAAGGAAGGTTAGATATAGGTCTGTAATTCACTAAGTCATCTTGATCAAGGGAAGGTTTCTTGAGTAAAGGTTTAATTACAGCTATTTTAAATTCCTGTGGTACGTATCCGTTTAGTAAGGATAGATTCATCATATCCAAAATGGGGCCAGGAACCAAATGGAACACTTCTTTAAATAATTTGGTTGGGATTGGGTCCAACATACAAGTTGAAGGTTTAGATGAGGCTAATATTTTTGATAATTCCGAAAGCTCGACTGAATCAAAACAGCCTAAGCATAAATTAGGTTCTAGAGTTCTTTCCGATGCTGCCTCATTTACTGAGGAAGAAGTAATCATGTTTGGGAGGATGCCAATGATTTTATCTTTTATAGAATTAATTTTATTTATGAAGAATCCCGTAAAATCATCACTGCTAAGAGCTGGGGGAATAGTTGGCTCAACAGAGCTATGACTCTGTGCAAGTTTGGCAACTGTACTAAAAAGAAACCTAGGATTGTTTTTATTCGCCTCTATTAATGATGAAAAATATGCTGTTCTAGCTTGTCGAAGGGTCTTTTTATACAGCAATAGACTGTTATTCCAGGTTAAATAGGAATCCTCTAGGTGTGTAGAGCACCATTATCTCTCCAATTTCCTAGTATTCTGCTTTAAAGTACGCAACTCTGCGTTAAACCAAGGAGTCAGCCTCCTATGGCTAGCCACTTTCTTTTTTAATGGGGCTACACTATCTAATGCCAAACGCAATGAGTAACGCTGTGAACCAGACCATCAATTTCTGAAGGGTTAGAGATAGAATTGCTGCCATCCACTGTGTTACTCTGAGACACTGAGGAAAGTAAGAATGGAACAGATTCTTTAAAAATTGTTACAGCATTGTCTGACAAAGCTCTACTATAATGAAATTTTCTTTCAGATTTAAGATGGTCAGTTAAAGTAAATTCAAAAGTTATTAAGAAGTGGTCAGACAGGACCGGGTTATGTGGGTGGACTGTTATTTCCTCACACTCGATACCATATGTCAGTACAAGGTCCAAAGTGTGTTTGCCCGAGTGGGTCGATCCCTGTACTTTTTGAGTAAAGCCAATTGAGTCTAAAATAGCACTAAAGGCTGCATTTAGGCTATCACGTTCAGTATCCACATGAATATTAAAGTCCCCCACTATAATAACCCTATCAGTATTTAATACTAAATCAGATAAAAAATGTGAGATCTGATCCAAGAATTAAGAGTAAGGGCCTGGTGGACGATACAAAACCACAAACAAAAATGGTCTTAATGTTTTGCAACTTGGATGAGGAAAATTAAGGCTTAGATGTTCAAAAGAACTGTAGCTATCAATTGGTCTGGGACTAATTAGTAAATCAGAACGAAAAATGGTTGCAACTCCTCCTCGCCCAGTATTTCTAGGAATGTGAAAATTTAAATGACTGGAAGGAGTTGACTCATTTATACTGACATAATCCTCCTGCTGCAACCAGGTTTCTGTGAGACAAAGCAAATCAATGTGATTATCACAAATCAAGTCATTTACTAACAAAGTCTTTGAGGAGAGAGATCTTATGTTTAATAAACCAAATTTAATAGATTTATTTTTCTGTTCAGTCAAAGTCGTATTTATTTTTATGAGATTTTCATAATTTGCTTTTGTTGGCTTAACTTTTAATCCATTTAATTTTGGCCGTGGGCAAGACACTGTTTCTATAGGGTAATGGGGGGGGTAACAGTACAGAAGCAGCAGAGAGGTGGGTTAAACTACGACTCTGCTTCCTGGTCTGGACCCTGGGTTGTCAGTGTTTTGGAGGACTAATAAATTCGGCCATATTCCTAGAAAGAAGAGCTGCTCCATCCAAAGTGGGATGGATGCCGTCTCTCCGGATCAGACCAGGTTTTCCCCAAAAAGTTCGCCAGTTATCAATGTAGCCCACATTGTTTGCAGGACACCACCCAGACAACCATTGATGGAATGACAGCATGCGGCTAAACATGTCGTCACCGGTCCGATCATGCAGGGTACCAGAAGAGATTACAGAGTCTGACATTGTTTTGGCAAACTTACACACCGAAGCAACACTAATTTTAGTGACCTCCGATTGGCGTAACCGGGTGTCATTACCGCCAGCGTGAATAACAATCTTACTGTATTTACGCTTATCTTTAGCCAGCAGTTTCAGGTAGGATTTGATGTCGCCCGTTCTGGCCCCTGGCAAGCATTTGACTATGGTCAATGGTGTCTCTAATGCCACGTTTCTGACTATGGAGCTGCCCATTACCAGGGTCGGCTTTTCAGCTGGTGTGTCGCTGAGCGAGGAAAATCTGTTAGAAACGCGGACCGGTTGGTGGTGGCCCGGGGGCTGGGTCCTAGAACTATGCTTCCTACATACCGTCACCCAGCCGGCCTGAGGTCCCAGATGCGCGGGCTCTACCGGAGGACAGCTAGGGGGTTCTATCCTTGTTGGCTCCGCGCTGGCTAATGGGCTTCAGCTATCTGCTGGTTTTTCAACAGCGCGGAGCCGTGCTTCTAATTCTGATACCCTCGCCTCCAAAGCTACAAAAATATTACATTTATTACAGTTACCATTATCACTAAAGGAGGCAGGGAAGTAACTAAACATCTGACAGAGAGAGCAAGCGAGAAGACAAGAGTTAGAGACAGGAGAGAGAAGAGTAGCCATAGCCGCAATGAAGCTAAGCTAACTGAGCTAGCGAGACCTTACCACCCCAAGAAAAGCTGTGAGAAACACAAGGAGTTCCCAAAACGTAAAGTACACCACCACAAAACGTGTGTTTTAGTGTGATTGTGTGTTAGAATAACTTAGAAAGGCCTCAGCACAGACAAAATAAGATCAATTCAAGAGAGTCTGAACACCAAACAGCTTACAGGGAGCGCAACAGTGACAACAGGAAATGACGCAATACGTGTCATGTTTCAAGGTTAAGGGAGGACCCAAAAAGCAGCAGGTATAACAAAATGATTTAATGAAAAACAAAGACAAGGAACTTACAGAACTCAGGAGGATCAAAAGGCGGCAAACGGGCAAAACAGGAACCAGACTGGCAACAAGGAAGGCAGGAATCAGGCAGGGAAATACGACGGACGAACCAGCGAGTAGTGACTGAATGAGAACCGAATATATACTGAGGAGGAGAGTGAAGAGTGAACACGGGAGGAGCAGGGGACCAATTAGTAAAATCGGTTGCAGCTGAGGGGGATTGAGCAGGTGGAACTGATTAGCAGCTGGGATGGAAGGCAGAATGGCTAGGAGACAGAAGACTAAAGAAACTAGAAAGGATACTTAAGAAACTATCTAAAGAGATCTCCAAGGGAAACGTAAGGACACACTGGAGAACAGAAGGAGGAATTAAATAAAGAGATAAAGCAAACACAAATGGGAAGGTGGACATAGACAAAGGTGAAAAGCATCTACAGAACCCAGGGGGTGCCAGAATACAAAAATAATAATTACACTGAATAAGAAAAACTACTAACTTGAGACACAAACAGGAGGAACAAAACAAGAGGGCACCTTGGGGTAAGAAGGGGAAGAAAACCAAGTGGAAGGAAAAACTCAAACTTGCCACACAAAACCCAAAGACCATGACAATACGGCTTACCCCCGTCGAATCAGATCACAGTTAACTCTATTCTAACGCATGCAACTAACTACTACAGATCTTAGAAACAAAAATATGAGAGACTTAAACACAAAATAACACACAAACAGACAGCTCCACCTTTCGCAGGGGAGGTGAGGTGGCCCTCACTCCAGGGGACTCAAGTCACAGATAGTGTAAGGAGACAAAGGGCCATAAAACTTAGCTCTGTGCTAAGGTAGCAAGCAGCACATGTAAGGAGATAAAGAACCATAAAACTTAGCTCTGCCAGGTTGCGTGTTTTAAAGAGGACCCAAAATGCAGAACTTTTAAGATCTCAGATTTAAATAATAAATAACAAAACTTACAAATAATCACTAGGAAGCCAGCGAACATGGAGACCAGGGAATGCGGGAACCAGGAAGGGAGGAAAGACAACGAACCAGCAAGTAGTGACTGAAGGAGAGGTGAATATATACTGAGAAGGAAATGAGGAAGTGACTGAGAAGACCAATGACCAATTAGTGAAAGCAGATGCAGGTGAGAGGGAGAGAGCAGGTGGAAGTAATCAACTGGGACAGGAGGTAAAATGGCTGGGAGACAGAAGACTCTAAAGAAACTGGAAAGGATAATAGGTCTAGGGAGGAATCTAAAGGAAACAGTGGAGAACAGAAGGAAGAAATAAATAAGGACACTATCTAAAGAGGAATACTAATAGGAAGGAGGACAAAGGAGCAAAGGGTGAAAAACATCTAAGAACAAGGAGAAATACGGAAACAAGAAAGTGCAGAAATAACTAGTAAAGACAAAGAATAACTAAACATGATAATAGAACTAAATAAGGAAAATAACTAACAAACACAAACACCTAGGAACTATGACAGGACCCCCCCACCCTCAAGGGCGGATACCAGACGCCCCTAAGAGTCCAAAACAAAAAACCAACCCAACCAGGGTGGGCAGAGGGGGCCTCGGAAGGAGGGCAAGAGTCCAAAAACAAAAAAAAGTCCTGAAGGAGCAGGAACCTGGGAGAACGGCGACGAGGAACCAGGAGACGAGGAGGCCTGCAACAGGGAACCAGGAGACGAGGAGGCCTGCAACGAGGAACCAGGAGACGAGGAGGCCTGCGGCGAAGAGGCCTGCGGTGTGGAGGCCTGCGGCGAGGAGGCCTGCGGTGTGGAGGCCTGCGGTGTGGAGGCCTGCGGCGTGGAGGCCTGCGGCGGAGAACCTTGTGGCGTGGAGGCCTGCGGCGAAGAACCTTGTGGCGTGGAGGCCTGCGGCGGAGAACCTTGTGGCGTGGAGGCCTGCGGCGGAGAACCTTGTGGCGTGGAGGCCTGCGGCGGAGAACCTTGTGGCGTGGAGGCCTGCGGTGGAGAACCTTGTGGCGTGGAGGCCTGCGGTGGAGAACCTTGTGGCGTGGAGGCCTGCGGCAGAGCAGAACCTTGTGGCGTGGAGGGCAGTGACGGAGCAGAACCTTGTGGCTTGGGAACCGGCTGCCGAGAACCTTGTGGCTTGGGAACCGGCTGCAGAGAACCTTGAGGCTTGGAAAACAGCGTCGACTAAGGGGACCTTGGTAGGATGCTGGGAACCCTCGAGAGGACGGAGTGGAGGACCCTCGAGAGGATGGAGTGGAGACAAACACAGCAAATATGGCTCAAACTCATGCGTGCAGCGATGCCAAATGAGCCAACAGGTTCAGCACTTTTAAAGAAACACTTTAAACCAACAATGAACTCTATTTTCTCTATTTATCTCCGCCCAGACACAAGATTAGCATAAATAAACCGGTTCAGTCCTATTTTGCGTTGAGGGATGTCCGGTCCATGAGGAGGAGAGCAAAATGTGTCCACAGTTGACCAAGAGTTATAAAAACTGTGCAGGAATTTTTTTTAGGACTGTGTCCCAACTGCAGGCCGGTGGCTTACAGGTCGACGTCGTAACGAACTGTCTTGGAACAGTCCGGATATCGCCCAAACTGATTACACAAACAGGATGACCACTTCGAAGCATTGAAATAAGGGTTCTTCCCGGTCCAGCTGGTCAGAACAAAAGAGAATCTTCACTGGTGAGATGTCCTCTGTGTAGCAGGAGTTTCTGCTAAGAACCTCTGCTGAGAACAGGTTGAAAGTGGCCGCCACTACCATTCTTATTGACCCTTTGCACGTACGTCACCTGATCACGTGTCGTCGCCATGACGGACGGCAGAAGTAAACATACACTAGCGACAAAATATAAGTAAACAGTGCCTGCAGTGCCGGGGGCCCCTCGTCGGCCGGTCCCTTGTCGGGTCCCTGCTGGGGGGTGGGGTGCCCCTGGGCCCCGGCTCTCTCGGTCCATTGTCCACTGGTTGCCGGCGGGGCCCGTGGGCTCGTCACTGCTGCCCCCCGGGTCCCTGCATAGTGGCCGCTGGATGTTCCCCTGGGGTTCTCCTTTGCTCCACTCTTGGGGGATGCGGTCGGCCCCACCCGGGTCCGTCTGGGGCTCTGGCGGTCCTTTGGACGTCTTTGCTCCGATCTCCTTCATGTCTGCATCGATTCCTGGGAGACGGATTGATGTCTGCTCACACCAGCTATCAAACACTCTTATGGAGAAACCTTATATGCACCAGCATGCTAACACACACACATAGATGTGGGGTCTCTGGTGTTTAAGGATATATTCTTGGGCTGAGGTTATCATTACTAGAGCTTGATTAATCGGTACCATGAGTTTTTCTGTGACATTGTTGTATTTTTATATCTATTTTTGTGTGATGTGGTTGGGTAATTCTTAGTTCACAATGTTTGGTTAGTTTTGTCGATGTTCCTTTTTCGTGTTTTGTTTGGTTTTTTCCCTCTCTCTGCCGTCCTGTGGGTATGGAGGCAGACTTCAATGTCTTCCTGTGTTTTCTTTGTTCCCCTTCCTTGCTTGTATTTTCAACTCTCCCTCTCTCTTGACTTTTTGTTTCCTACCTCTCTTCTTCATCTTCCTTCTTTCTTCTCCTTAATTTTCCGTCTCCATGTCCATAACATCAGGAAATAAAAACCCCAACAATTCATAATAAAGATTTTTCACACATATATCAAGTGGAGGACTATAGCAAAAGCTGTACTGCTCCGCTTGTGAAAGTAAATCTGTTGGGCTTCTACTTGGTACTCAGACACTAATTCTGAGCTCCACACTGCCAAACAGGACACGTAAAAAAAAAAAGCGGTAACAACAGCTTTTTCCGTAATTTTTCTATAATCCATTGATTTCTGTTAGTGTAGCAGTCACCCAGGAAGAAATAGTGAGAGCCTCGATGGGTGTTTTACTTTTATTTTACTTAAAAATTCATTTAGAATCTAATAGTACCAATACACCATAAAAATACAACCGCCTTCCAAGGGCAGCAATGTGTTCATTTAGTCCGGTATTATGCTGCTGCTGCTGCTGCTTCGTTGAGAGCCGCATTCGGGCAAAGTGCGCTACAAGTCCTTGATTTTTCGGTCTGAGCTGGAAGTGCAGCTTGTCACTGTTTACTGGACAATACCTGTAACTAAACAGGCCTATATAAATAAACAAAAAACAGACATTTACAAATGTTGCTAGTCGTAATATATCTTCTGGTTTGGCGCTAGTCCCCCATTGGAATACATTGCACTTTAGACACGTTAAAAACAACTTTAATGCCTGGTGCCTATTTTTTTTAAACTGTCTACAGCTACATATTGCTCCTGTGATTACGCTGGGTTAAAAGAAAACCCAGAGGCACCGGGCTGGTTGACATAGGATACATTTTCTAAATCTTGCATAATTAATGAGGGCCGGACTTTGATTGACAGGTCGTTTACGTCGCTGCCTGGCCCATCGGCTATAGCTAATAGCTCGCTTCGCAGCTGCATGAAGCTAGCAGAGGCTATCTGGCTGTGGAGCTGAGTTCAACCTAATGCATTCTGTCTGAGTCTTTTCACTTTGATATTTTAGACTATTGAATAATGTGTGAGCCTAAGTAAAACATGTTTGTAATTACAAAATGTAAGTTTAATTTGTTTACCCTTGTCTGTTTGACCACTATAACATTTTACTGCTGATATGCAGTGTGCGATTTGTGAAAAAAGCAGAGGGGGGGGGATTTATTTTATTTTTTACTTTTTGTTCATGAAAATAACGACAGGTTTGTGTATGCAGGCTGCAGGGCATCTTTCTCATACGTTTACCCTTTAAAAACTGACAGAAAATGTGAAAAACAAAATTATTGTTGACATAAAAAAATTAAGATAAGATCAAATATATTAAGATGATTAAAATTAAAGATAAGAATTCACTTGACTTATCCAGTCATAACAGCTAAGATGATTTTTTTCCCCATAGCATCAGCAGCAGCACCTTGTCTGGCCTCAGACTCATAACTCTCTCTGCATATTTTTCTGTGGTGAAAGAAAATCACCTTGGAACCCAGCCTGTAAAGCACTTTGAATTGCATTTGTTGTATGAAAAGCTCTTTATAAATAAAGTTTATTATTATTATTATTCTCTGAAACGCATCAGCATTCACTTTGCCAGTCTGAAACAAATTACAGTAAGGTTAAAAGGGACAAAAATGTACAGGATCTCCTACTAATGTTTTGTAAATGCAACGTTTTAAAATCCTACAAGGATGCAAATAACAATTCTGTCTGGCACAGCCCCTCAATATACTGAAATATGTAAGACTGATTACAGGCTCTTGTGGACGCTGAACTACAGTTGTTGGTAAAAGTGAATCAACCCCCCGCTTAGACACACTTGATCACCATTTTGCTTCAGCTTCACATTTGTACTCACTCTTCCAAACTGTTGTGTCCTCTGATCCAACATTGCTGTGAAGGCTTGTCTGGACATTCCTGGAGCTGCTGTTTTCATAGCCTCGAAGGAACTTAACAGGTCTTGTTGAAATAGTGTCTGCTGTTGCATGGTGGCGGGCCAGTAGCTGCTCCTTACAAAGTCACTGACTTAAGGGCTCCATTGCTTAGTGCAATGTTTGCAAATGAGCACCGGGACATGAAGATCATAACGACGTGAAAACACATGAAAATCAAATGAATAACAAGAACCCCAAGTAACATATTAGATGCACAATATTTATTTTTGATGCAATCCTACCATTTATGCAAATCAGTATAATGGATCTAGAGGAAAATACCCAACGAAAAGGCGGGAGAAGTTAACAACGAAGCAACCTTGGCTAACAAAGCTAACATCAACCGTAATATTCTGATAGACAACTACCACAGTTATGCGGCAAAAGAAGGATTGAAAATTAGCATAATGGATGAAGAGGACTTTCCCGACTTGCCAGTTACACCAGCGAAACCACCTCCCAGCAAGAAAGGTAAACAAGGTACTGTCGGCAACACCATGGAAACTAATTTAGCTGACGCTCCAGAGTTTGTTACCTCACTCGCACAGCTAATTAACACTCGGTCAGACAAGCTTGAATCACTGATTCAGGAAAATAAAACTGTGATGACGGACCTGAAGGAACAAATCCACTTCATTTGTTAGGATGTGAATGCAGTGAAAGGTAAAGATGCTTAAGTTGAACAACTTTAACACGATGAAAAAAAGCGTACTGGCATACTGGAAACAAGGATTACAGACCTGGAAAGATATTCTCGTCGCTGGAACCTGCGGCTCAACGGCATTCCAGAGACAGTAGAGAACCAGCAGGTACGGTTGGAAGTGATTAAAATCTGCCAGGCTGTCTTGCCAGAAGATAAAAAACGACTACCAGAGGTGATAGATACCGTCCATCGCCTTGGTGCAAAGAACCCTAAGGGGCCCAGAAGCGTCATCATTCAGTTTTCGTCCCGGGTTCACAGGGGAGCTGTCTGGGCAGCCCCCAAGAACTCTCGGTACCTGCGCGATCATGGTCTCCGTTTTGCTGAAGACCTCTGTCAGATTGACAGAGAAAATAGGAAGAAGCTGTGGCCAACGGTGGAAGCTGCCCGAAAGGAAGGAAAAGTGGCTTTCTTTGTTAGAGGTCCCTGCTTTATTGAAAACAAGGAAATTTTCCCTTCACCATAGAAAATGAATTCTGATCAATCTGAAATTAAAAAAATTGTTCTACATTGTCTGAACATCAGTTAAACTGCAAATTCGTGCTTTATTATT
Source organism: Valencia hispanica (assembly GCA_963556495.2). Taxonomy (NCBI): domain Eukaryota; kingdom Metazoa; phylum Chordata; class Actinopteri; order Cyprinodontiformes; family Valenciidae; genus Valencia; species Valencia hispanica. Next base: position 58,725,397 of record OY747701.1, read on the forward strand.
ACCCCAATACATCTGGGCTCTTTTGCTTGAATTGATCTTCAGTATAAGAAATAACTATTTACTAATTAGCTCAATATACAAGTTCAAGTATGAAGCTGTTCTTTTTCTTTAATAAAATGCTTGCAGCATCTATGGACTTCTTTTTTCCTGTTTTTTGACCACAAGTGCCTAAAAAAGATTCTGAACATTTTACAAACACTACACTGGACTTAAAAGTATTCCGGCAGTCATGTTTGTGACTTGAAAATACGTGTGTTCTTGTTCATTGCAGAACACGATTTATCATTTACAATCGCTCAGCCGCTCGTAGATCTGTGTAAAAAAGTAGCAGTTGATAAAAATGCTTTAACAAAACTGTCTGTTTCCAATCAGCGTGCCAGTTATAAATAGGGTTGCCATGCCAACCGTCCCGTAAAAAACAGGATCGTCCCATATTCAGAGAAAATATAATATATATATATATTATATATATATATATAAATATTATTAACGTGAGAAGGAACGCGGTTTGTCCCGTCAATACTGTTTCTCTCTCTCTCTCTCTCTCTCTCTCTCTCTCTCTCTCTCTCTCTCGCCCACTTTGCGCAGAAAGAGGAAACCAACTAAACAACAGCTGCACGTTTAATAACCTGTTGTTAGAACTGATTTAATGACTTTCTAGTATCAGCTGATGTTTGCTGGAGCCACCGCTGTAAAAGCTGCTGGTCATGATATCGGTTTGGATATGTGGTGAGATGGAGACATGAAGATGAAACCAGGAGATGTTCTTACTGAATCATCAGAGCTGAACAGGTGATGGAGAAACACGTTTACCTTTTAGGTGACATGAATGAGTTGAAGGGAATTTATGAACTGTTTCTGAGAGACTAATAACATGAGGATCCCTTTCTACATAGCTGACAGCTGGTAACTGTGCAGGGGCGGCTCTAGCAAAGTTGTGTGAGGGGGCCAGGTAGGGCATTAACAGGGAGAGGGGGGCACAAATAAATACTTTTCTTTTTTATTCTCATTTAAAATGTCTAGCTTTTAATAAAAAAATATCTGAATCTTACAACTAAAGTGATCATCTTTTAAATGTATAGAAATCCATTACCGTATGTAGTAAATATTTAGTCTAATATGTACCATAGTAAGCTATAGTACTTTTTCCTTCGGGAAGGTACCATCTGTGCAGTCTGCAGTTCTGTCGAAGAAAGATGTTGAATCTATTTAATTATTGTAGAAAAATAATTGATTTATGTGCATTTGTTTTACACGTGCATTAAATTAAAGTCGATTACGTCGATTAAGCATCATGAGGGTGGGGGGTGGTTCCTTATTTTATTTGCTGGGAGTTGGCAACCCTAATATGAACACATGGCATAGATAGCAGTGGAGTTCAAGAAACGTCTGTCTCATCAGCTCAAAGGATGTATGTTTTCTCTGAATGTTGATGAAGCATTCATCCAAAACATGGAAAAAATACTGAATGTAATGGTTCGGTTTTTTGATGATGATGCATCCAGAGTAATAACAGAACATCTTGCAAGCAAGAAAGTAAACACTAGCAATAGCAATGCTTCAGCTCTGATCATTGCACTGGAAGCTTTAGTTTAGCAATTCTGTATTTATTTGTATTTGTTTCATATTATTCAGTTTACCACTTCTTGGAGCACTTTACTGTTTTTGTTGTTAAAATGAACTGCCTCTGCAAATATGTTAAAAAGGAGAGGAGTCACGACCCAATGTAATGTATTTCCTATAACTTAATTTGCCATTGTTTTGAACAAAAATTATACAAAAAGTTACAATTTATGTTTTTTTGTATAAATTGCCCTTTACTGAATTAAATTGTTGCTAAATGAATCAGATTAATTAGTTTGACTGTGTTTCACATGTTTTCATTTATAACTTAATAACCTTTACTTCTAAAAATCACATTTGAATTGTAGGTCATCTTGTACATTACCAAGCACAATGCTAAAAGTTGTTTGCCAAATGGCCTCTACTGTATATGCATTGGAGTCACTGCAACCCACTCCTTGGAAAAATGTTCAGGCTCAGTTTTTTTTTTCACTTTAAGCCCTGACTACATCCCTTCTTAGTTAAAGGGACTCTAAGGAAGTTGGAATTTTTTTGCTCGCGATTGCCCCATCAGGCCAAACGTGTTACTGCAGCCATATTTTTAAGCTCGTGCATGAGGCGCGCATGTTGTACGTGCACTCGCAAGCGATACTTCACAACTGGTGAGTCAATACGGTACTCGACAGTATATAGCTTTGCAGGGATGACTTCGACTGAGGTAAATCATGAATGTGATGTAAGATATTTAGACCAAATCAGTTTTAGTGTATTTGTAGGATGTGATACGTGGGCAAAGTTACAGCCAAGTGAATCGAGTGAAGAAGCCAAATAATAAGGCTAAATGAATGACTCACATTAGACGGATAATTAAAATAAATAAAAACACTCGTACATTTTGAATGCATAAACTACTTAATCCCACTGGTAGGCAATAATCATTTTACTAGTTGGTACTTTACAAGAATAAGCCAGTTAGTAGGATAAAAATATCTACCCTTACATTTCCTCGGACCGATGCAATTATTGTAGTAGCTTAATGGAAAAGTTATAAAATGGTTTTAAACGACAAGTCCTGTTCAATTGTTTTTTTTCCCCCCCACTACTTATAACTGCAGTATGTTTTATATTCAAATTAATGACTTAGAAATAGATTTCCTCTACTCCTAATTATTTTGTGATGTTATTGATGTAATTTGTTTTTCACTCTATGAAATAACTGAATTTGCCAAGAAATCCATGTTTAGGTCTGTCTTATGACAATTTTAAAATCAGATGTTACTCAGTACTCAAGCAGCCTGTTTACCAAAACGTTTTTCAGCCTTATTTGAATAGCATGTTGGATGGATACCTTTACTCAAGTAAAAATATTTTAAGCTCCTGCCACTATTACTTGAGTACAACTTTGTGTACTTTACCCAAATCGGTTCATATTTTTCATCTAGGTAAAATAAGCATTAGCAACATTGTTTATGTCATTGTAAATACAGCACCATCACCAAAACATTTGATGGCTTCTTTTCAGTGACGTTTTTATAAAACATGCATCCATTACATTTACATGTAAACCTTGATACTTCTCCTTTGAGGAATCCAGTCCAAATGTTTATTCTGAAGTCTCTGAGGAGAGCAGTGACTCTGAATGGGGTAGAGGGAGAGCAGGGAGAGGAGCAGGGAGAGGAGCAGGGAGAGGAACAGGGAGAGGAACAGGGAGAGGAGCAGGGAAAGGAGCAGGGAAAGGAGCAAGGAGAGGAGCAGGGAAAGGAGCAGGGAGAGGAGCAGGGAGAGGAGCAGGGAGAGGAACAGGGAGAGGAGCAGGGAAAGGAGCAGGGAGAGGAACAGGGAAAGGAGCAGGGAAAGGAGCAGGGAAAGGAGCAGGGAAAGGAACAGGGAGAGGAGCAGGGAGAGGAACAGGGAGAGGAGCAGGGAAAGGAGCAAGGAGAGGAGCAGGGAAAGGAGCAAGGAGAGGAGCAGGGAGAGGAGCAGGGAGAGGAGCAGGGAGAGGAGCAGGGAGAGGAGCAGGGAGAGGAGCAGGGAGAGGAGCAGGGAGAGGAGCAGGGAGAGGAGCAGGGAGAGGAACAGGGAGAGGAGCAGGGAGAGGAGCAGGGAGAGGAGCAAGGAGAGGAGCAGGGAAAGGAGCAAGGAGAGGAGCAGGGAGAGGAACAGGGAAAGGAGCAGGGAAAGGAGCAGGGAAAGGAGCAGGGAGAGGAGCAGGGAGAGGAACAGGGAGAGGAGCAGGGAGAGGAGCAGGGAGAGGAACAGGGAGAGGAACAGGGAGAGGAGCAGGGAGAGGAGCAGGGAGAGGAGCAGGGAGAGGAGCAGGGAGAGGAGCAGGGAGAGGAGCAGGGAGAGGAACAGGGAGAGGAGCAGGGAGAGGAGCAGCAAGAGAGAGAAGCAGAAATGAAGGTTCAGCCACGGGCCGGAGGAGAAGCCAGGCTAGAGGAAGAAGAGCAGGACCTATCAGTGAGGAGGACAGGGAACGGGTTGCTCAGCTGTCTGCTGACAGAACAGCAGAGTTACAGGTATGTCTTGCGAAGAAAACTACAATATGTCATAATCATAAGTATTATAAAAATAAGTTTTGGATTCAATTTTCAGGCACAGCTGCAACAACTAAATCCTGAGGAGAAAGATGGAGTTCTTCAGATGGTAGTAACACGTCAGCCAGGAGTTTTACTGGACATTATGGAGTATAGACAGGCCGCACCAGGACATCCTCCATCACACCAGGGTCAGCCAGCTTGGTGCACTGGCTCCAACTGCCGACTGATGCCTACAGACCTTGAAAATAAGTGCTGTGGACAGGATCCCGAAGGGTGTCTGAGCAGACGTGCGCATTTTAACTTGTTCTGCTTGGATGAGGGAATCTTGCGTTTGGCTCGGCAGACGTGGAATGACGTGTTGGCTCTGCGTGACAGCCAAGACCCTGGAACCGATCACAGGGAGTATCGTTACTCTGCCTACAGACAGTACACCATTTGGCAACACGGACGTCTTGGCGGAGGCAACCGGCATGTGATTCCATCATATTGTGTTTGG
>OY747701.1:58734995-58914995 GCA_963556495.2 Valencia hispanica
CCACATCCTGTGATGCACCACTATTGTAAAAGAAAAATGCATTTTATACAATCAGAGAGTGCAAAGTGAGAGAGGAGATTTTACAATGATAATAAAAAACTGCCAAATACAAAACGTACCGTAATGAGATTGGAGGTACATAATCTGAATCGTATGGGTCTAAAGCTCCTTCCAAATCAAGCTCAATTCTGGAAAAACAAAATAACACCAAAATATGACAATATGTACACATAAATATGCATAGAGAATTTCAAAAAGAGTAATTGGTTACTTACACACTGTTTTCAAAACTATTGGCTTGTTTCTCATCAAAAGCTTCATCCTCTAGCTCAAATGATTTGATGCTAAAAAAATTAAAAAAATTAGAGCCTACATCAGTAACAAAACATAGGGTAACTTTCATCATAATGTAAAAGCCATGCAGTTTACCTTGCTTCCAATAATTCTATTTCTTTGTCTTCTTTTAGAGGTTGAACTCCTGCAACCTGGAAGTCATCCCTGTAGATAAGAAAGAGGATTTATTTTATGTAATGTGGAGACAATAACCTGGAACAGGAGTTTCATGTTGTTTACAAGTAAAATGACCTATCGGACTCCCCTGCAGTGACTGAACTGGGGGGATGGGTCCCTCCAAAAACTGCTTGAGATGGCCGATGGGGTGTTGATGTGACTGGTGCTTCCGATGCCGTGTTTGCTTCTCAAAACTAAAACAACACAGCCACTTTTACTGCTCCAATCATAATATACACATGTTTACAAATGACAATCAATAATATACACACTTTATTTGATTAGCAACACAGTTTTACTAAGTTTAGATAGACAATTTAGTTCTTTCTCAAAATTCCCAACAACTTAGCTAATCAATGTAATCAGCTGTGAGCACGCCAGACAAGCCGAATAAAAAAAGTGTTCATATTAATGGCAATGTACCGAAACCCTCGCTTTGAAATCAATTTACTACGCTTTTCCCCACACGTATTTAGTAAAGAATTCTTACCTTTCAAGTAAAAATAACGCCAGCTGCGGGTCTCTTGTCATGCCGAGTGATTCTTTCAGTATTTTCCACTTCTCAAACGCGGCGCCGATATTTACTCGTTTTTTGCCTACGTCGATCCGAGTCCAGTTTCACCCTCTTTGCCGCACTGGAATACACTCTGGCTTTCTCGGTTATCTTGGTTGGGGTCTGTGCTGGAGTGTTACCGGTGCTTGAAGCAGCTCTCTTCTTACCCTCTACAGAATCCATGCTTGCAACGCTAGCTCTGCTCTCCGATTTTTTATCGGTTTTGCTGTTGTCCGGGACTAATCACTTTATTGGAGGACTTTAATCGGACCCTTATTGATGTAAAAAGACAATTTTTGTTCAAAATGGATCGGTTTTGTCACCTGTATTGGACTACCAAGTGGTGAGTTCCATATTTTTATACCTCCGTCAGGAGAACGTTTGTGTTGGCAAAAGCGCTCACTGTGACTTCAGTTATGATTGTATCCTTAAACGCCAGACATAATTGGAATCACAAGACTCTTAGCTTTCCATTGATGTAAAATATGTATAGGTTCAAAGAAGTTAGAAGTCAGAAAACCGATGGATTTAAACTAGAAAATGGGCTGGGCCCGCCCACGGGCCCTCGGAACGTTAAGGGGTCATTTTATGTCAAGTGATTGATTTCAACAAGATTATTTTGATTGTCACTAATGTTTATGGATATAACTCTAAAGCAGGAAATGAGAACCTGTTTGACACTATAGAACAAAAATTATTAATATGGTTAAACAAGTTCCCTAATGTCTTCCTCTTAATAGGAGGGGATTTTAATGTTGCTCTTGATAATTCTTTAGACAGATGGCCATCAAGACAAAACAGCAATGAAAGCTTCCATTTAAAGCTCCTCATGCAAAGATTAGATCTGATAGATATTTGAAGAGAGAACTTTCCGACTGACAAAGTATACACATGGTCTTATAAGACGGGATCCTCCCAATCTAGAATTGACTATTGACTGATGTCCAGGTGCCTTAAAGAGAACACAGCAGTACAAATTATGGCTACACTATTAACAGATCATAAAGCTATACATGTTGTTGCGGTATTGGGATGATTTATCTATCCGCTGAGAGGCTATGATGGGTCCTGTAGATTTCTATGACGCGCTGGGGCCTAAACAAAAACGCTCGATCCAGGATGCTTTTGATGATTTATTGTAACATGCGGCTGTCACAGCAGTACAGTAAGTGTATGAAGAAGGCAGGGATATTCAGTCGTGTGAATACTTGACAGAAAATAAACCAGGATAAAGGGATCGCGGTCAACAAAAATTATGGCTACCCATGACTGCCTCTCCCCTCAGCTACCTCTCCACAGGTGAGTGCGCACCCTTGAAACCTCTGTACACGCTCCTTAAGCACGCACACACAAGCGCACTAACGCACTCGTGACACACACACGCAAGGTGGTGGCAGACAATGCTATGATCACCCAACTAGGTGTCTTCTATACATATTATCATCCCCCTATTTTCCTCTGCTTGTCATAACCGTTCTTCTTATTGGAAACTAAATAGCTCAGTTTTAATTTATCAAGATGTAAAGAAAGAGGTTAGAAGACTTATTCAAAAATACTGGGATGAGGCTCAAATTGACAATAAATATTGTAACTAATGGGAGTTTATGAAATTTGAAATTGCCAAGTACTTAAGAAAATATAGTTCTGATCTAGCTAAATGGAGAAATGTAGAGGAGGATGAGATAGTATCCATCATAACCTCCCTCTCTCAAAAGCTTCAGGATTGTCTGTCTTTAAACGAAAAAGAAATTCTCACTGAATATCAGAATTCAGCTTGACAACCTATATAGGCTCAAAGCAAAGGGTGCTTTTATCAGATCGAGACAAAAATGGATGGAGGAAGGGGAGAAAAATTCTGCCTATTTTTTCAGGTTGGAAAAATCTCACCCCAAAACTAACTCTATCCAGCAATTTAAGATTGATAATACCTTATGTGATAACCCCAAGCTGATTGCTACATATTGTTCAAACTTCTATGGCAAGTTGTATACTTCTCAATATTGTGAAAAAAATGCATCTACCTTTTTAGAATCTGTTGTGGTGAATAACATTAATGATGCAGACAGAGATCTGTGTGATGCTCCTTTGACATTACAAGAAATAATTGATTCTATCAATAGTCTCAAACATAACAAGTCTCCCGGAGTGGATGGATTCACCTCTGAATTTTACAGAGCATTTGGGGAACAATTAGCCCCGTTCTTACAGAAGGTTTTCACAGAAAGCATAGATAATGTATCGCTACCCCCAACACTAACTCAAGGCTTAATCACACTTATCCCGAAGCCTAAAAAGGATCTAGTGATTATTGATAACTGCCGCCCTATTTGTCTCTTTAACAATGATTATAACGTGATAGCAATTGCTTTTGCCAAAAGGCTCAAATTAGTTTTGGATTCTGTCATAGATGAATCACAGTCTGGATTCATGAACAACAGACATATATCTAATAATATAAGATTGGTTTTAGATTTGTTAGATTATTCTGATTTAATCTGTGACAACAGTTATATCCTATTCTTAGATTTAAAGCTTTTGATTCTGTTGAACACCAGTTTATTTTTAATACTTTAAAAAATGTTGGTTTTGGTCCTTTCTTTAGCCAAGCTATTCGAACATTATACGCAAAGAGTAACTGCACTATTAAATTGAGCTCTGGCACAACCCCACGTTTTAATGTCGAACGAGGAATTCGGCAAGGCTGTCCTATCTCCCCTTATCTTTTCCTCCTTGTCACACAACTTTTAGCCGTCCATATTAAATCAAGCACTCTGAAAGGAATTACAGTAGCAGGAAGAGAAATCATTATCAGTCAGCTAGCAGGCGATACAACCATTTTTTTAAAAGACTCCTCTCAAATAATTCATGCTCTAAATATTATTAATGTGTTCTCTAAAGCCTCTGGTCTATACTTAAATCTAAACAAATGCGAATTATTACCAGTGAAAGACTCGGCTACTCGCTCAATAGAGAAAATCCCTGTCAAAGATACTGTAACATATTTAGGAATTTCCATCACTAAAGATCAGAAAGCCAGAAATGATTTAAATTTTATCCCGATTATAGAAAAAGCTCAAAAAAGATTTTAATCTCTGGCTGCTAAGAGATCTATCTTTAAGAGGCAGAACATAATTAACAAAAGCAGGAGGAATAGCTAGACTTACTTATACTGCTCTCTCATTACACATCGACAATAAAACCATTCAATGTATAGATCAGATGTTCAACTCAAGAACAGATCCATATTTTTGGCGGAATGGTTTAGCAATAATATTATTTGGTTAAGACAGCTATTCAACAGCAATGATAGCTGTCAGGCTGCGGGTGGATGGGGAGCAGCCTCTGGCGAGAAACTGTGCGTTCCAGACGCAGACGGTGGATGATCACAGAAGACAGGCGGTGATCCGAGCGAAGCGGGGTGAGCTGGGCGAACCTGGAAGCTCAGGCTGAAAGAGAAGCTTGGGACTTGGAGTCTTGAATACTGATGCGCAGAAGCGGATCAGGAGCTTCACGTCATAGAGAAGACGATGACACAGCGAAGTGAGGTGAGTAGAGAAATTCTTTGTAGTTTGTGGAGAAAAGGGATCCAGCCAATGAATGGTGAGGAGGTCATCAGACACAGCTGCTCTAGCTTGAGCCTGATGACTTCCTTACAATGTCTTATTTTCTTATGAGGAGTTTCTTCACTATTATGGAATACCTGTAACTCCTAGACATTATGCCAAAGTCTTTGATGCTATTCCATCTGGTGTACTCATGTTATTCAAAAGTAATATGTCTGTTTCTGTACTTGATGCTCCCTTTACTGATGTAACTAACTCACCAGTTGGTTAAACATGTTTTAGCCCATCTCATAGTAAGAACAATCGTAAAATTCGTGCTCTTTTCCAATATAATATCACTCCTATTCCTTCTGTAATATCTCACTGGAATAGTCATGTAAGTAATCTATGTTGGGAAAAAATCTGGTCTCTTCCCCAAAAGTTGTTTGTGGTTAATGAGGTGAAAGTGTCATTTAAAATTATTCATAGATGTTACCCTGTTAAATCCTTCTTTATCAAATTCAAATATGTTGATCCAGATCTGAACTGTGCTTTTTGTGACTCCCATACTGTCAGGATCCGGCAGGATCCAGAAGAGGGAGCCATTTCCTCTTCCTTCCTCAGGTGCTGAGTATTGAGCTGACACACCTGGAGCTGGTTACCTCATCAGCGCTGGCAGTATTTAACAGGAGCGGTTCCACCAGACGAGCGTCAGATGATTCCGTTCCCATGAGTGGTAACTGACCTCAACTCTTGTCTTCGACACAAGTTATCCCGCCTAGTCTTACCTGTATTCTCCTTTGTGTTCTCCAGTCGTCCTCCCGAGCTGCTCCTGCGATCCTGGATTCCTTTGTTGAAATCCTCTGCGTCTCTCTGAAGTCTCGGTCTCACATTCCACCACCGACGTTCGTCTCCCTTGGGGCTTGTGGCCGCTCCTCCTCCATCACACTGCTGTCACTGCTCCAGGTAGTTCCGCTCCGGCGCTCAGCACCGTCAACACCTGCAACAAAGGAGGACTCACCTGAGATTCCTACCTATAACCCCTGGCCTCCGAATCCTTACCTCCCTCTCCAGTCCGGATCTTCAGTCCTTCCAGTGAGTTATTCGTCAGTCTACAATCTTCCATATTATTCTTTATCAATCCTCACTCATATCCTTACCTTCCAGTGGTGTTCCTTGTCTTCCATCGACCCAGTCTGCTCTCTTCAGAACCCGACCTGCAGAACTTTAATAAAACTTCTCAAAATCTTTCTCTGAGTCCCGAGTGTTGCTCTGTATGCTTAAGAGTCAGTTCTGTGAGAACCATGACACATACTGAGACTATTGTTCATCTGTTTTGGAAATGTGAATATACCCGTAAACTGTGGCAAGACATTTGTAGATTCATCTTAGATAATATTTGCTGTGATTTTTGAGCTCCTCCTGCAAAATATCTTTTTGGCTTTATAAAGAATAACGCTCCAAGTGAAAAACATTTTTAAATTATTCTCATTTGAATTCTTACGAAATTTTACATCCACAAATGTAAATTTGCCAAAGTAAAACCCATTTTTTGTGTTTTTGTGAAAGAACTGGAGATATATTTCAAATCAGTTTCCTCTGCTAATAACAAGACGATCAAAACTATAAATATGTGCTCCCACTTTAATAACTTTACTTCAGTTTAACTCTCATTGGTCATATTCCCTGGTGTGTGTATAAATAAAAAATATTTTTTTGTACTTTGTCTATGTATTTATTTTGTTGTCACGCCTATTTCTTATCCATGGTTAATATAATGCTCAGCATATGGTTTGAACAACTGGTTGTGTATTTTGTAAAAAAAAAGTTACAACAGCTATCTTTTCAAATAATTGCCAGGGCTTCGTCAGTGATGATTCTCTTCTCTTGAAGCGCCATTTTTCGAACACAAACAAAACAATCGAAACTGAATCGTTCGCTCTCACTCTCACCTGATCACCTGCGAGTAACTGCAGCAGGGCGCGCCCCGAGCTAAACAAAATATCGCTTTTTAGAATTAGGCAGACTTGTAATTCCAGTTTCTATTGGGTGATTTGGATGATTGACAAAGGAAAGGATTACGTTTTCTTTCACTTTCTCTTTTTCTAAATGCACACTGGGTATTTTAGTTATTCTGGAAATACAGTCATATCACGGATTATTCTTTTCAGCACGGAAAAAACAAAGGTAAGGAAGAATTTATGCTCTTGTTTTTCAAATACTGTAATAAAGGCTCGGCCCGTCATAGTCGCGTCACATGAGTTCACGTTCATGGTCGCGCGTTGTTACAGACACGTGGTTTTGCTGTTGATTCTCACTGTGTGAGCTCCGAGTTAAGAAGTTAAGCTACCAATAAGCCTTTTCTCCTCATCCTGCTGATGTTTTTGTTCCTCAGTAAATGATAAACAAACTGAATGAATAAATGAATAGCTGCTTAAACATATTGGTGTATATGTTTAATGGACATCAGCTGGATTAAAGTCACTGGAAGCCATATTGGAGACTAATCTCTTCATTCCTGTGTTCTGACCGACACACCATCTTGTCTGACAGTTAGTCCCTAAAAGAACTAGTCCCACTTAGTGCCTCTCTAACATTCTGGTCCTTCGAGCTGGATAACTGTATTCAAGGTGGATCCAGTGGAAGAGACGGATCCTGCTGTGAGGCCTAAGAGGCAAACCCGGCCTCCACCTAGACTTCAGGAATATGAGGTGGATTATGTTGGATACCAGTCACGACATTGGCCTCAACCAAGTACCATAAGGGCATCACCACAACCACAAGAGTATCCAGCCAAGGTGACCCCTTTCCAAACACCCTCGTCCCGATACTATGGAAATGCTGCTTGCTCTGAGACTCCTCAGCTAACCCCAAGTCGTCTGCAGAGAACCCATGTGGAATGGGACAACCTACCTCAGTCTTCACCCGTAGTCTCGTACCAGGCAAACTCCTATCCCTTCTCTCAGAAGTTCAGAGCAATACAGGAGGAGAGTGCAAAGTTGCACCAATCACAGCAGTGGATCCAGTCAGGCATAAAAGAACTGAATGAGGCCCGGACTGAAATCAAAGAACTGATAGACGCTGCCCGCTCCTTGAAAATAGGAATGACAAGCTCCGCCTCAGGTGCCATAGCTCCTATTAGCTACCCTCTCCAAGCAGACTCTCAGGAGGAAGACTGGCCACCTCCTCCTCCGCCATGTCTTGAACTCGAGCCAGACCTGCAAAGTAATATGCAGTTTCTCAGGATTGAAGGGGCTAGCAACCAGCCTCTTTACCCTTCCCCTCCTAATGACTTTGCTCATCCTCCCAAATGGCCTCCTCCTCCACCTCCATTACCAGCTCCAGTGGACGCAGCAATAAGGCATTTAGCACCTCACCCAGCTCAGTATTGCATACCTGTGGGGGGGACAGTCCCGTACATTCCTCCTCCTAGTCATAGTATTCCTCCACCTGTACCTGAGCCCTATTACAGGGGTCCTTGCCCTACTATTCCTAAGTTTGTCAATCCTGACCCAAGTAAGTTTGCAAGGTTCATGGTGCCAAGGGTTCGACAGCCAAGCTAGTACACGGCCCAGTAAAGAAAGGGCAAGCATGAAGAACGACAGTCGTGCTTCCAAACCAACAGTGACAGTCCTGCATGGTGCCGGTGAGCCTGTAGCGCTCTTCCCTCAGAAAAGTAAAGTGGATAAAGTGAGGCTTAAGGTTAAAGCATATTGTGCCTACTGTGGGAGCAATGAACACTATCTTAGTCAGTGTAGTGAGGCCTCCAAGCTCTCCAAAGATCAGCTAAGAGAGTGGATCCAAATTAACACACGCTGCTGGTGTTGTGCACACAGCCACCTAGCTGCACAATGTACGCTGAAGAAAACCTGTAGCCTTTGCCAGGGTAAACACCTCCAAGCGCTCCATGAGATCAACACTAGGCCAGAGAAGGGCAACCAAGAAGAGGATGGGAAACCAGAAAGCTGCCTAGTTAGCTCCACTTCTAATACACTCTACCTCGATCGACCAGGTGCAGGAAATAAAGTAATGCTAAATGTCGTGCCCATCCTAATCCATCATGGAGGACGGAGTTTCAGCACGTTTGCAGTATTGGATGATGGGTCTGAAAGATCCATGCTGTTACCAATGGCAGCCAAAGCTTTAGGCATAAAGGGTACTCCAGAAGATCTCCCCTTGCGCACAGTAAGGCAAGACATTGAAGTGCTTTCTGGTGCGCATGCGTCGGCGTCCTTCTACAGAGAGACTTGCCAAACTTCGGCTCCCTAACAAACACGGTTTTAACTGGTTTTAAATCGTTTTGATGACTGTTTTTAACCGATTTTAACACCACTGACTTTTAGCAACTTGTTTTTATCGGGGGCGTTTTTTATCCGAGCACGGACTACTTTTTATTTCGTCATGCCTTCACTCACCTGCACCCCTGGATGTGATGGCTGTTTTAAATTAACACAAAAAGTTCTGGAGCTGGAGCAGAGGATCTCCACGCTCCATCAAATCCAGGACCACGAGCGCGACGTGGACATCATCTTCGGCCGGACTTTCGCCGCCGCCAACAGTGCTCAGCTGGCGGACACAATTCGCTGCCAGCCCGGTGAAGCTGCGGAGGGGGGGATCCATCGCTGGACTCGGACTGCTGAACGCCGGAGGAGCAACAACAACTGCAGAGGAGGACTGCTGGTTCCATCTGGGGGCTAAGCCAAAAGCCCCCATCAGCTCAACACCGGTGCTCCAGGGTGTCTGGTCCATGGTCGGGCCCGGCCGCGGTGGGGGGGCCCGGAGCAGCCGCCACCGCTCTCCTTCACCCGGCCTCCCATTGTCAAACCGCTTCGGTGCCCTGGAGCACGACTTTCCTCCTCTGACTGTCCCTCCGGCCGCCCTGAAACACCGCAGCTCTGCAGGACTGCCGCCCATCCCCTCCCAGCAGCCGGAGCAGCAGCTGGGCTCCCGCAGCCCTCCACAACGCGCTAAACCCAGGACTCGCCGAGGAGTGCTCCACTACACCCCGAACCCACGGAACGAGCCCTCGGCGCCGACTACACATCGCTGCAGTCCTGGGGAAGCTAATCCGCCCAACATCCAGCAGGTCCTGGACGGTGAAAGATCCTCTGCCCAGCATCAACTTGTTGACCAGCCGCCCACCACGCTCATCATTGGAGACTCTATTATCAGGAATGTAAGGATGAGAGGAGCGGTCACACTGTGTTTACCTGGAGCCACCGTAAAGGATATTACTGAACAGATCCTGGACCATATCCAACATCACCCATCTGTGAGTAGAGTTATTATTCACGCTGGAACCAACGACATTCGTAAACAGCAATCTGAGCTCCTGAAGCTGGATTTTATTCATTTGTTTAATCTTTTAAAATACACACATGTGTCTGTTTTTATTTCTGGCCCCACCCCCACTGTTGGCAGAGGTATTGGTCGTTTTAGCAGACTTTTATCTCTTAACACCTGGCTTTCCTCTGCCACCGTGATGCACAATATTGGTTTTATGGACAATTTTAACATTTTCTGGGGCAGGAGTCAATTGTTTGGTCCAGATGGACTACATCTTAATAGACAGGGTGCCCGCATGCTGTCAATGAGCCTGGCATTCCCTCGCCCCCCCCTGTCTACCACACCAGCCCCAGCTGCACCTGCCCTCCATGCCCCTTCTGCCACATCCTGATGTGTAGCTGGTCCCTGCTCCTATGAACTCAGTTCTGATTTTAACAGTAATTCACATATCGGACTTGGACCTTGCCCTAAATCATCTATACCCGTTATTATCAGCAGAGAGCGGACAAATAATAAAAAATGTAGCAAACGCAACTCTAATAATCTCAAACAGTTACCAAAAGTCCTACACCCAGTAGATCATACAGTCACTCCATCTCCAACTACTATTAATATGTTGTTCTTACAGAGGCCTCCCCACCAAATTTTAACTTCACTTATTCCACGAGGAGTTGCAAAAGGGGAGGCGGAACTGCTTTTATTAGTTCATCAACGCTTTCTGCCAAACCTGTTTTATTTGATAATTTTAGTACTTTTGAATATAATGCAACTGTTTTTAGCACTCCTCAGATTTTATGTGTCACAGTTTATAGGCCTCCTAAAAAGAGTGCACTTTTTATTCAAGAATTTTCAGTTTTTATCAATTTTGTACAACTCCTTTGAAAGGATCATTTTAGCTGGTGATTTTAATCTACACATGGATAACCTTTTAGACCCTTTATCAACAGAATTTTTAAATATTTTGAATTATATGGATTTTAGTCAGCATGTCATGCAACCAACTCACAACAGAGGACACACCCTGGACTTGGTCATCACGCATGGCCTGTCCACCCGTGTGTCCTCTGTTGTTGACTTGGCTGTCTCTGACCATTACTGCGTGTTTTTTAACATCACCAGTTTTATCCAGCAGGAGACCTCTGTGAGAACTGTCAGGAAGCGCCATCTAACCCCTGAAGTGGCTGCAGGTTTTCTAGAAGTTTTCCAAAAGTTTCCTCCTACTCTCTTACCTGCCCCCTGTGATTTTATCGTCAGTGATTTTAACAGAAGACTTCAGTCCGCTCTTGACCTGCTGGCTCCACTTAGAGTGAAACGCTCACATTCAAAACTTGCAGCGCCATGGAGAAATAACAATCTTAAAAAACTAAAGAGGGACTACAGGGCGGCAGAGAGAAAATGGAGAAAAAATAAAACCACGATAAACCATCAATTATACACAGAACTTCTCAAATCCTATAATAATGCTGTCAGAAATTCAAGAAATGCTTACTTTGCAAAAATCATATCAGACAATAAAAATAATCCTAAAATCCTTTTTTCCACCACTGATAAACTTTTTAACAGAGCTACTAATGCATTTCAGAAAACCCCCTCAAACACTCTTTGTGAGGAGTTCGCAGACCACTTCAGAGGGAAGGTAGACACCATCAGATGTAATATTTTATCTTCTCAGTGTAACATGGTTTTAGACAAATCTGAATGTGTGTCTCTACCAGAGGAAACGCTGGACAGTTTTGTCCTGGTAGAAGCTGGGACTCTTGATAAAGTTTTCTCCTCAGTGAGGCCCACCACATGTGTTTTGGACCCGATTCCCACTTCATTTTTTAAGCCATTTTATGAATCTTTTAGGGATGAGATTTTAACCGTGATGAATTGCTCCCTTCAGACGGGGGTCTTTCCTGCCGCCTTTAAAGGGGCGGAAGTGAAGCCCCTGCTGAAGAAGAGCAATTTAGATTTTAATGATTTTAATAATTTTAGACCAGTATCTAACTTACCATTTTTAAGCAAGGTTTTAGAAAAGCTAGTTTTAATTCAACTTAATGATTTTATTAATGAGCACAATGTCCTGGAGAAATTTCAGTCTGGTTTTAGGGTGAACCACAGCACAGAGACGGCCCTTCTGAAGATTTTAAATGATTTTAGAATAAATTATGACGCTCAGAAGGTGACAGTGTTGGTTCTACTGGATCTAAGCGCTGCCTTCGATACAGTGGATCACACTATTCTTTTAACCCGTTTAAAACAGATCGGCCTCTCTGGTGCTGTTCACAAATGGTTCACATCCTATCTCACAGACAGGACTTTTATGGTAAGTTTAGATACCTGCTCTTCTAGGGTCCACAGGATTAAATGTGGTGTGCCCCAGGGTTCAATTTTAGGCCCAGTGCTTTTTAACCTTTATATGCTCCCTCTTGGCAGCGTCATCAGGAGACATGGAGTTAACTTTCACAGTTATGCTGATGATACACAGTTATACATCTCCATGTCTCCCGATGACACACGGCCAATGGATGCACTTTTTAACTGCATTTTAGACATTAAATCCTGGATGGCAGAAAACTTTCTCCAGCTCAACCAGGACAAAACTGAAGTTTTAGTCATCGGTCCTGAGGCTCAGAGAGAGAAACTTTTACCTAAACTACAATCACTGTCTTTTAATCCCTCTTTACAAGTGAAGAACCTGGGCGTGATTTTTGACTCTGAGCTGACTTTTATTCCTCACATAAAAAATATCACTAAAATAGTTTTTTATCAACTAAAGAATATCGCCAGAGTCCGCCCCATTCTGTCTCGGGCCAATACGGAGACACTGATGCATGCTTTTATCTCCAGTAGAATTGATTACTGTAATGCCCTGCTTTCTGGTCTTCCCAAAAAGAGTATATCAGGTTTACAACTACTACAAAATTCAGCAGCACGTGTCCTGACGAAGACCAGGAGGCGGGAGCACATTACACCGGTCTTAAAATCATTGCATTGGCTCCCCGTACATTTCAGGATCGACTTTAAGGTTCTTTTAATTGTTTTTTAAGTGTCTTAATGGTCTTCGGCCTTCTTATCTCTCTGAACTGCTTTTACCATATAAACCTTCGCGGTCTCTGCGCTCCTCTGGCAGCCGTCTCCTTGTCACCCCAAAAGTCAGGACACACAAGCATGGCGAGGCGTCTTTCCAGTTTTATGGCCCTCACCTCTGGAACAGGCTGCCAGAGGACCTCAGGGCTGCAGAGAACATTCATGTTTTTAAGAGCAGTCTCAAGACTCACCTTTTTAGCTTAGCTTTTAACTGATTATTATTTATCACTGTTTGTTTAATTGCTTTGGATGTTTTATATGATTATATTTTTATCAGTTTTACTTTTCAATCTTAGCACATTAATTTACCGTTTCTTTTTATACTTTAATTTATCTTAATCCCCGTTCCAGTGTTTCCTCTGTGGGAGCCCTCTGCCCCGGGAGCGGTGGTCGGCTGTAGCTGCCTGGGTGCTCTCCAGGTGGAGCTTGGGTGGAGGTGGGGGTCTTGGCCTTGCCTCCACTGGGTGCCCTGTGTCAGTGCCTCGGCTGCTGCTGTTAATCTATTGCTGCCGGGGCAGATGGCTCCTCTGATGGCGTTTCCTTGCATGGTTCATCTGCACTCGGCCCAATGTCCTTTTTTACTTTTTCTTTTAACAGTGTGTGTGCATGGGAGATGGGTTGGGGGGAGGGGGGTATAACTGTGACCATGCTTTTAAATCTGTGGGGGAGGGAAGGGAAGGTGGTTTTATGTGGGGTCATTTTAATCTGTAAAGCACTTTGTGATGCAACTTCTTGTATGAAAAGCGCTTTATAAATAAAGTTTGATTTGATTTGATTTGATTTGGATACTCTGTGTCCTTTCCTATTTCCTCGGTTACCAGTCCTCACACCAGCTATAGGGTTGAAGGTGCATTTACCGCCAGCCGCCTTGGTCTTGCCCAACACACTTACCCTATCGAGCGTCTCCAGAAGAAGTTCAGACACCTCCGTGGTCTTTCTATACCTGCTTTCAGAGAAGCTGAACCAACACTCCTTATCGGTTCAGATCAGCCTCATCTCATCACACCAGTTGAACCTGTCAGGCTCGGCACATCTGGCAGTCCCGCTGCCGTCCACACAAGACTGGGTTGGACCCTCCAGGGGCCAGTCCAGCTCATGGGGCGGCCCACCAACTCTGTTCAGTGCCTGTTCACCTCCGTCCCTCCGCAGGTTGAAGAGCTGTACAAGCAAGTTGAGAGGGTCTGGCAAATGGACTCAGTCCCTCACCGCCCAGAAAGGGAGGTGACCCGGTCAAAGCAAGACAAGTTGGCTGTGGCTACACTTAACGCCAAAACAGTCCGTACAGAAGAACACGGCATCCAGAGGTATGCTACGCCACTACTCCGCCATCCAGACATGCCCCCACTGGTAGCCCCCAAAGACTTGGTCATGCCTTTGTTACGCAACATTGAGAGGTGCCTCCTAAAGGCGGCTAAACAGGCTGAGGCCTACCAGAAGGAGATACAAAAACTCACTGATGAAGGGTTTAGTGCATGAAGTCACCAAAGAGACCCCCCACAAGGAGGAGTGGTACATCGCTCACCACCTCGTCAGCCATAATGGAAAGGTCCGCCTTGTCTTCAACTGCTCCCACCAGTACCTTGGACAGTCCCTAAATCAGTACCTTCTAGCTGGCCCTACCCTCGGTCCTTCTCTGTTGGGAGTCCTGTTGAAGTTCCGTGAGCATCCCATAGCAGTAAGTGGAGACATAAAGGGGATGTTCCACCAAGTACGCCTTCTCCCTGAAGATCGCCGCCTTCTTAGATTCCTGTGGAGAGACCTACAGGTGGATGAACCCTCCAGAGTATTCGAGTGGCAAGTCCTTCGATTCGGCACAACCTGCAGCCCGTGCTGCGCAACCTATGCTTTACAACGTCATGCAGCAGACCCCAGCCAAGCTGATGAAGACCTCAAGTTTTCGGTGGAGAATTGTTTTTACGTAGATAATTGTCTCCAAAGCCTGCACACTCCAAATGAAGCTAAGTCACTAGTTGATCGCCTCAGAGCTCTTTTGGCCTCGGCAGGGTTTGACTTGCGCCAGTGGGCCTGCATGGATGCCAATGTCCTAAGCCACCTCCCCCAAGAAGCCAGATCCGAGAGTCTGGACAAGTGGTTAGCCCAAGATAGATAAGACCCACAACAATCTGCCCTTGGTCTCAGTTGGAACTGGGAGTCTGATTCCTTAAGCTACAAGCACAGACCTGTGACCTACGAAGTGCTGACCTTGAGAAACATTTACAAAGTCTTGGCCTCTCAGTATGACCCCCTAGGCTATCTGCTGCCCTATACCACCCGAGCAAAGCTTATTGTAGACAGCTATGGGATAAGCAGCACAGCTGAAGTTTTGCAGGCCTGGTCCGGTTGGGAAGCTGAGCTTGAATGTTTGTCTGTCTTGTCTCTTCCCTGTCCTTATGTTTCCTCAGGTGCCAAGCTGGAGGGTGCCGTGTACGAGGTTCACATCTTTGCCGCAGCCTCCGAGCAAGCCTATGGGGCCGTGGCGTACCTGAGAACCACAGATGGTGATGGCCAAGTTCACCTAGCCTTTATCCTTGCCCGGTCCTGTGTTGCTCCAAAGCGCGCCCAGTCCATCCCACGGCTGGAACTCTGTGCGGCCCTGGTAGCAGCGCAGCTTGCCAATGTCCTTGAGAAGGAACTGACCGTGGCAGTGACCCGGATGGTGTTGTGGTCCGACTCCACGACGGTCTTAACCTGGCTACAGTCCCAGTCGTGTCGTTTCAAGGTGTTCGTGGGTGCAAGAGTAGCCGAGATCCAAGAGCTCACACAGGACCATATCTGGCGCTACGTGGACTCCGCTAGTAACCCTGCCGACGACCTGACGTGGGGTAAGTCTCTGAGATCCCTCATTGAACGTAAAACAGATGGTCACAAGGACCTCCTTTCCTACTTCAAGACCCGGACAGCTGGCCGGAGAAGCTTGACACAGAGTCGCAGGAGGACCTTGCAGAGCTTCGAAAGACTACCTTCTGTGCCTTGACAGTCACCTCATCTCCAAGTACAAGTGACCCAGTGTATGAGACCTGGCAGGAATTGATCGGAGTCAAGGCCCAGGACCTCCATAGGCAGAGTTCTCCCAGCTCCTCCAACTCCCCTCCAAGTGCTGAAGATTATCAGCAAGCAGAAATAGTAGTGTTGCTGCAGGCGCAACAGCAGTCATTCCCTGAGGACTACAAGTTGCTTTCAGTAGGTAAACCGGTACTATCCAAAAGCCGCTTACTTACATTATCCCCTGAACTGGACAGTTCCTCCGGTCTCATACGAGTAGGTGGTCGGTTGCGGCGTTCAGAAGGCCTTACATCCTCCACCTTACATCCTGTAGTCCTGGACCCTTCACATCCAGTCACCCGGCAGCTAATTCAGAAATACGACAGTGACCTTCATCATCCTGGACCAGAGCGGGTCTACGCTGAGTTACGGCGGGTGTTTTGGATAATCAGAGGCAGAGAAGCTGTTCGCAGACACCAGCACGCTTGTGCTGAATGTCGCCGCTGGAGAGCCCAACCATCCATCCCCAAAATGGCAGATTTACCAGCTGCCCGCCTTCGACTATTCAAGCCAGCCTTCTACTCCACCGGTGTTGACTGTTTCGGGCCGATGCTGATCAAAGTGGCCAGGCATCAGGAGAAACGCTGGGGAATAATTTTTAAGTGCCTAACGACCCAGGCAGTTCATTTGGATCTCCTAACAAGTATGGATACAGACGCTTTCTTGATGGCTCTGCAAAGGTTCATAGCCAGACGTGGAACTCCTGCAGAGCTGTGGACTGACCAGGGAACTAACTTTAAGGGTGGAGCGCGTGAACTGCAAGAGGCCTTCGACAACATGGCTCCCACTCTACAGCAACTGCTTGCACGCGAGAGGATCAAATTCTGCTTCAAATCCTCCTGCGGCCCGTCACTTCGGCGGTGTGTGGGAGCGAGAAATCCACTCGGTGAAGACCGCCCTGCCCACCTGCGTAGGCGCCCAACCAGTTTACGAGGAAGTTCTGTTCACCGTCCTCCTAGAGGTAGAGTCCATCCTCAACTCCAAACCGCTAGGCTACGTCTCTGCTGATGTGGCTGATGCGGACCCGGTGACTCCAAATAGTCTGCTGATGGGGCGGCCCGATGAATCGCTTCCCCAGGTTGTGTATCCAGAAACTAAGATCCTGAGCCGCAAGCGCTGGCGGCACTCCCAGGTGCTCGCTGATCAGTTCTGGTCACGATTCATCAGAGAGTACCTCCCTACCCTTCAGATCAGACAGAAATGTCATTCTGCCACCCCGGAACTCCTAGAGAAAGCGGTTGTCATGTTGATGGGTCCTCAGCTGCCCAGAGCTTTGTGGCCCATTGGACGGGTCACTAAGGTTCACCGAAGTGATGATGGATGTATCAGGTCAGCTGATGTGGACATTAAGGGTCATGTGTACACCCGACCTGTCGCTCGCCTAGTGATGTTGCCAGCCTTACCATCCAGGGAAGATTAGATTTGTGTCCCATTTTGAGTAGCCTTTATTTGTTAGTAAATGTGCCTAGCACCTTTAGGGGCGGCTGTAATAAAGGCTCGGCCCGTCATAGTCGCGTCACATGAGAACACGTTCATGGTCTTGCGTTGTTACAGACACATGTGGTTTTGCTGTTGATTCTCACTGTGTGAACTCCGAGTTAAGAAGTTCAGCTACCGATAAGCCTTTTCTCCTCATCCCGCTGATGTTTTTGGTACTCAGTAAATAATAAACAAACTGAATGAATAAATGAATAGCTGCTTAAACATATTGGGGTATATGTTTAATGGACATCAGCTGGATTAAAGTCACTGGAAGCCATGTTGGAGACTAATATCTTCATTCCTGTGTTCTGACCGACACACCATCTTGTCTGACAGTTGGTCCCTAAAAGAACTAGTCCCACTTAGTGCCTCACTAATATATACTGTACGTATTTCTTGGCTTATTTTGCTGCTCATTTGTTGAAATTTGCACGCAGCTTGATGAGACTTGCAGCTTTAGAATCTGTGAGATGCTGGCTTTCAGGGAAGGCAAAGTTTGCTCGGTTCTGTTCGGCAGGGTGACCGACAGGTTCGGTTGAATGTGTTCATGTAAAAAATTGCATAATAGCACAACTGCTCTTTAAGTTGCTTGTTATTTTTTCTGGGTTTGGAGGTCACAAAAACTATTTATGAGTCTTTAGCTGAGATTCTGAGGTTTATAATGATAGAACATGCTTAGCAATCAGTGACCACAGGTCAACTAAATTCGGACATTCTCTCCGCCCTTCCCCCAAGGTGACCCGGCAGCGGGGCTGTGGGGGTGGAACAGGAGCCACTACATAAAAGCTCCCTCTTTTTGTGTCAAGTTCCTTTTCCCTAGACCGTGATCTTGACTGAGTGTTTGTTACATTTACATTGTGAAGTCTCGTGAATGTTTTCTGTGGGGCTAACTGTAACAAGTTAAAAGACAGATTTTTTGTTTGTTCGCAGTGGAAGCTGGTAGGGGTTCTCTACCATTTTGTTCCAATCCCCTTTCTCCTGTTTTTGTGGACTGATTGTACCATTTTACATTTGTTTATCAGTAGAGAGTTTTATTTTATTTTGTAGTTAGAGAGGGGTGTTTGGTTTATTTTGGCCTTGGAGACCATGAAGCTCATAGCTTCCCTGTGTTAGAAGTTTCGCACCTTTGCTTGTTGGTTTTTGCCCAAGTTGAAAAATAAACCTTTGTTTTTACTGACAACAGTTAAATGGTTTATAGTTTTCTTTTTGTGTTACACCTTGTGCATATGTTTTTAGAGGTTGTAAGAGCACGTTGTCCTAAAGAGGTCATGAGCCAGTTATTAAATAAGTGAACTAAGAACTCAGCCAGAGACAAACTTGTTTTTCTAGTCTTGCAACTACTTTTGCTTTCGGTTGTAAATTAGCATATAAAACAGCCAGACAGGCACAGCTCCCAAAACTTCTCTCATCAGGTACCAGGTAAGGTGTGCTTCAGCAATTCATTTTTCTCTCCTTATACGTTTTATTTATTGCAATAATTTACATATTGTTAGGTAAACTTAAATACTTAGATGTGACTTTGTGAAACAGACACATTATGATACTGTGTGTTTTGTTTGCTTTACTGCTCTGAATGGTTCAAGTTACAAGAGGGGTTTTAGAAAATTTACAACTTAGCCCAAAAGTATTAATTTCCCTGGCTGACTTATATTTAAAAAAAAATTATTCATTTAACCCATAAGAAAAATGTCACAGGAAACAGATTGCCTGCTACAACCGGTAGGGTGTGGCTGTTTACACCTATCAGTTCTAAAGTCCTTACACTGGCTCCCTGTAGCTCAGAGAATAGACTTCTAAATACTTTTACTTGTTTATAAATCATTGAATGGCTTAGCACCAAAGTATGTTAAAGATCTGTTATAGCCAGAATAGCTAGAATGTCATAGGTTTTAAATCTGTCATATGTTTTGTGTCTGTAATGTTGTATTTTATGCTTTTAATGTTGGTCTCCCCTAATCACCCAAAGCACCTTGAATCGCTTTGTTGTTGAAACTGTGCTATACAGATAAAGTTGCCCTGCTTTGCCGGATAACATTCTAGAAGCTGCTGGGGATAATTTTAGTTTTACTTTCACTCTGAGCATTACCAGTGATAACATGTTATCCTTATAATACGGGCGTCTACTTAGCTGGTGAGAAAAGAAAAACACCTTTAGTAAAACAGTAAGAAAGTTTAAGATCTAACATGAAACTGTTTCATGGAGTTTATCTGAAGGGTTAGGGTTAGGGGTTACACCATCTTGTCTGACAGTTGGTCCCTAAAAGAACTAGTCCCACTTAGTGCCTCACTAATATATACTGTACGTATTTCTTGGCTTATTTTGCTGCTCATTTGTTGAAATTTGCACGCAGCTTGATGAGACTTGCAGCTTTAGAATCTGTGAGATGCTGGCTTTCAGGGAAGGCAAAGTTTGCTCGGTTCTGTTCGGCAGGGTGACCGACAGGTTCGGTTGAATGTGTTCATGTAAAAAATTGCATAATAGCACAACTGCTCTTTAAGTTGCTTGTTATTTTTTCTGGGTTTGGAGGTCACAAAAACTATTTATGAGTCTTTAGCTGAGATTCTGAGGTTTATAATGATAGAACATGCTTAGCAATCAGTGACCACAGGTCAACTAAATTCGGACATTCTCTCCGCCCTTCCCCCAAGGTGACCAGGCAGCGGGGCTGTGGGGGTGGAACAGGAGCCACTACATAAAAGCTCCCTCTTTTTGTGTCAAGTTCCCTTTTCCTAGACCGTGATCTTGACTGAGTGTTTGTTACATTTACATTGTGAAGTCTCGTGAATGTTTTCTGTGGGGCTAACTGTAACAAGTTAAAAGACAGATTTTTTGTTTGTTCACAGTGGAAGCTGGTAGGGGTTCTCTACCATTTTGTTCCAATCCCCTTTCTCCTGTTTTTGTGGACTGATTGTACCATTTTACATTTGTTTATCAGTAGAGAGTTTTATTTTATTTTGTAGTTAGAGAGGGGTGTTTGGTTTATTTTGGCCTTGGAGACCATGAAGCTCATAGCTTCCCTGTGTTAGAAGTTTCGCACCTTTGCTTGTTGGTTTTTGCCCAAGTTGAAAAATAAACCTTTGTTTTTACTGACAACAGTTAAATGGTTTATAGTTTTCTTTTTGTGTTACACCTTGTGCATATGTTTTTAGAGGTTGTAAGAGCACGTTGTCCTAAAGAGGTCATGAGCCAGTTATTAAATAAGTGAACTAAGAACTCAGCCAGAGACAAACTTGTTTTTCTAGTCTTGCAACTACTTTTGCTTTCGGTTGTAAATTAGCATATAAAACAGCCAGACAGGCACAGCTCCCAAAACTTCTCTCATCAGGTACCAGGTAAGGTGTGCTTCAGCAATTCATTTTTCTCTCCTTATACGTTTTATTTATTGCAATAATTTACATATTGTTAGGTAAACTTAAATACTTAGATGTGACTTTGTGAAACAGACACATTATGATACTGTGTGTTTTGTTTGCTTTACTGCTCTGAATGGTTCAAGTTACAAGAGGGGTTTTAGAAAATTTACAACTGAGCCCAAAAGTATTAATTTCCCTGGCTGACTTATATTTAAAAAAAAATTATTCATTTAACCCATAAGAAAAATGTCACAGGAAACAGATTGCCTGCTACAACCGGTAGGGTGTGGCTGTTTACACCTATCAGTTCTAAAGTCCTTACACTGGCTCCCTGTAGCTCAGAGAATAGACTTCTAAATACTTTTACTAGTTTATAAATCATTGAATGGCTTAGCACCAAAGTATGTTAAAGATCTGTTATAGCCAGAATAGCTAGAATGTCATAGGTTTTAAATCTGTCATATGTTTTGTGTCTCTAATGTTGTATTTTATGCTTTTAATGTTGGTCTCCCCTAATCACCCAAAGCACCTTGAATCGCTTTGTTGTTGAAACTGTGCTATACAGATAAAGTTGCCCTGCTTTGCCGGATAACATTCTAGAAGCTGCTGGGGATAATTTTAGTTTTACTTTCACTCTGAGCATTACCAGTGATAACATGTTATCCTTATAATACGGGCGTCTACTTAGCTGGTGAGAAAAGAAAAACACCTTTAGTAAAACAGTAAGAAAGTTTAAGATCTAACATGAAACTGTTTCATGGAGTTTATCTGAAGTCTAAAACTGCCAGGGGTGTGAAAACTTTTGTGCTTAACTGCTGCTCTAAAACCATAGGTTTGACCATAAATACCTATTTATTAATGCCAAAGGCAATTATTAAGAAACATAGTAATTTAGATCAAAATGACTAATTCATGGCACCTCTTGATTATCACGAAAATAATAAGAAAATTGTTTTTAGTTTCAGTTACTGTTTATAAATGCCTACCTGATTAGGCTTAGGAGTTAGATACAATAGATAAAGTATTTAAGTTCAGCACTAACGGTTTTTGAACAGCAAGTTCTACACATGCGTATCAAATAAATAACTTCTCACTAAAAGATAGAAGTTTCTTAAAAATAACCCAACCTTCCACTTAAAATACTGTAATCAACAAACTAAGCTAGTTATTTAGCTACACTAAAGTTTTAGGCAAAAATACAAGAATAGTGAAAATTAAACAAAAAAACACCTACCGCTCAATAACTAATGCATAAAAGTATCTGCACAGAAACTAAACAGAAACCATTCACATTTGCACAAGGTAAGTTTGATAAAGCTACCAGCTGCAAACTGAGAGCTACAGGACAACACATACTATGTAGGGGTGTGCTATCTTAGGTGCTTCACGATTTCGAATCGGGTGCTACAATTCAATTTTAAAACAATTATTTTTGTTACATATTTTTTCCATCAGTCTCAGGGCTGTAAATTTCCAAGTTCTTGTGTAAGAACAGGAGCTGATCAACATGCTCCGAGTTAAGTGTGCTTCACTGCGAAGTGACTATGTCTCCTGCAGTAGAGAACACTCTCTGCAGAGACCCTCATCCCAGGAATGCACAGGTATTTCTTGGCTAACTTAGAAATCAAACCGTATAGCTGTCATGCTGCCCTAATCACCCTCTCCTCATCACTGTCCTCACCTGTGTCTCTCCAATCATCCACACCTGACCCTCCTTACCTCCTGCCTTTAAAACCCGTCACTTCCCTTCACTCAGCGCCGGATCATTGTGTTGATGTCACCTTGGTGTGTTATCCTGCTGTATCCTCTCCTGCTCGTTCGTTGTCCTGTCTCCATTCCTGCCGTCTTCGTTGTCATCATCATCACCTCCTCCACCAGCTGCACTCCAATAAATCTCATTGCACCTTCTACCAGTGTCTGCGTTTGGGTCCATGCATTCACACCACACTCCTGACCATAGCCCTTGATTCTTTTTGCACCAGCGAAGAGGGTCCTCTGAGAGAGCAGCCATTTCGACATGACAATACCTTGCCAACTCAGCTCTGACGTGCTGACTTAGGCTGCCCCAGACCTATAGTTTCATAAAGATTGTGTGATAACAAAAAACTGCATGAGCCAACAGTTAAATGTTGATACAATAGAAAAGTGGAGCGTTTCAGACACAAAATCCCTAATGGGTAAATCTTAACATTAAAAAAAAGAAAATTAATTCCTACTCTGATCAGAAAAGTTTGACCCCAGGAGATTCACAGAAGAGATGAGGATGATGATGAAACCTTTCTCTTGGCTACAGGACTTTGTGGTGGCTCCTCCTCATTGGTTGCTGACCTGGCTGAGTTGTGTTCCACCTCTTGCTAAATGTTAACAAAATGAAAGACAAATAAAACCCACAAAATTCACTGAAAAAGGGAATCGGGGATCCGACTTAAAATTATTGAATTAAAGGGGGGGAATTATGCTTCTTCCAGGCACATATTACCCTTCTATAGCACACTCCAATAAAATTGTCACCTTAAGTCTTTTAAAAGTTTAAAAGAACCATCCTCCGCCTCATGATGCTTAATCGACGTACTCAACTTTAATTTAATGCACGTGTAAAACAAATGCACATAAATCAATTATTTTTCTACAATAGTTAAATCGATTCAACATTTTTCTTTGACAGAATTCTAGACTGCACAGATGGTACCTTCCCAAAGGAAAAAAGTACTATAGCTTACTAGAGTATACAGGTCCTTCTCAAAAAATTAGCATATTGTGATAAATTTCATTCTTTTCCATAATGTAATGATAAAAATTAAACTTTCATATATTTTAGATTCATTGCACACCAACTGAAATATTTCAGGTCTTTTATTGTTTTAAAACTGATGATTTTGGCATACAGCTCATGAAAACCCAAAATTCCTATCTCCAAAAATTAGCATATCATGAAAAGGTTTTCTAAACGAGCTATTAACCTAATCTTCTGAATCAACTAATTAACTCTAAACACCTGCAAAAGATTCCTGAGGCTTTTAAAAACTCCCAGCCTGGTTTATTACTCAAAACCACAATCATGGGTAAGACTGCCGACCTGACTGCTGCGCAGAAGGCCATCATTGACACCCTCAAGCAAGAGGGTAAGACACAGAAAGACATTTCTGAACGAATAGGCTGTTCCCAGAGTGCTGTATCAAGGCACCTCAGTGGGAAGTCTGTGGGAAGGAAAAAGTGTGGCAGAAAACGCTGCACAACGAGAAGAGGTGACCGGACCCTGAGGAAGATTGTGGAGAAGGACCGATTCCAGACCTTGGGGGACCTGCGGAAGCAGTGGACTGAGTCTGGAGTAGAAACATCCAGAGCCACCGTGCACAGGCGTGTGCAGGAAATGGGCTACAGGTGCCACATTCCCCAGATCAAGCCACTTTTGAACCAGAAACATCGGCAGAAGCGCCTGACCTGGGCTACAGAGAAGCAGCACTGGACTGTTGCTCAGTGGTCCAAAGTACTTTTTTCGGATGAAAGCAAATTTTGCATGTCATTCGGAAATCAAGGTGCCAGAGTCTGGAGGAAGACTGGGGAGAAGGAAATGCCAAAATGCCTGAAGTCCAGTGTCAAGTACCCACAGTCAGTGATGGTCTGGGGCGCCATGTCAGCTGCTGGTGTTGGTCCACTGTGTTTTATCAAGGGCAGGGTCAATGCGGCTAGCTATCAGGAGATTTTGGAGCACTTCATGCTCCCATCTGCTGAAAAGCTTTATGGAGATGAAGACGACCTGGCACCTGCTCACAGTGCCAAAACCGTTGGTAAATGGTTTACTGACCATGGTATTACTGTGCTCAGTTGGCCTGCCAACTCTCCTGACCTGAACCCCATAGAGAATCTGTGGGATATTGTGAAGAGGAAGTTGAGAGACGCAAGACCCAACACTCTGGATGAGCTTCAGGCCGCTATCGAAGCATCCTGGGCCTCCATAACACCTCAGCAGGGCCACAGGCTGATTGCCTCCATGCCACGCCGCATTGAAGCAGTCATTTCTGCAAAAGGATTCCCCACCAAGTATTGAGTGCATAACTGAACATAATTATTTGAAGGTTGACTTTTTTTGTATTAAAAACACTTTTCTTTTATTGGTCGGATGAAATATGCTAATTTTTTGAGATGGGAATTTTGGGTTTTCATGAGCTGTATGCCAAAATCATCAGTTTTAAAACAATAAAAGACCTGAAATATTTCAGTTGGTGTGCAATGAATCTAAAATATATGAAAGTTAAATTTGTATCATTACATTATGGAACAGAATGAACTTTCTCACAATATGCTAATTTTTTGAGAAGGACCTGTATATTAGACTTAATATTTACTATATACGATAATGGATTTCTATACATTTAACATCAGATGACTACTTTGGTTGTAAGATTCAGATAATTATTTATTTAAAGCTAGACATTTTAAATGAGAATAAGAAAGAAAAGTATGTATTTGTGCCCCCCTTTCCCTGTTAATGCCCTACCTGGCCCCCGGGCAAAACTTTGCTAGAGCCGCCCCTGCACAGAGCTATGTCGAAAAGGATCCTGTTGTTATTTGTAACTCAGAAACAGTTCATAACTTCCCTTCAACTCATTCATGTCACCTAAAACGTTAACCTGTTTCTCCATCACCCGTTCAGCTCTGATGAACAGGAACTTTTAAGCAGGTTATCAAGCTTAAACATGCTGCTATTGTTTAGCGCGACATCCATTGGTTTCCTCTTTCTGCGCTAGGTGGGCGATAAATAAACAAGAGACTTGCGACAGAAAAGCCGATCAGCTGATCATTGATCAGTTTCATGATTTAAGATGCAACAGGAGAGGGAGGGGAGAGAATGAGAGAAGACAAGGCAGCTGCGCAGCGTAAAGACACAGAATAATTCCAGCTTTGTGTCTTTTTTTCATTCTTTCAATAAGGGACAAATCGCGTTACTTTTTACCTCAATACGGAACGCGTAAAATTTTCTCTGAATACGGGACAATTCCGTTTTTTACGGGACGGTTGGCAACCCTACTGGGCCACTAATTACCATACCAACATTTGACTAGCTTGTGCTAGTTCACACCTAGCTAGAAATAACGTCAATTAACCTGCAGCTCGTTGATGCCTGATTTCGGAATAAATCCGTAATTTTCAAGCACTTTGATGCATCCTCCTCCAGCATCCGCTTCTTCTTAATTCTGGCCTTTTCAGCCCCTCTTTCTCCTTTCTCTTCTTGCCGTCCATGGGTAAAACGTTAAAATGTTAGCAAAAAACCACGCAGTCCACTGCCAAACAATTTACTTAGTTTTCCTCGAACTTGCTGCAACTAGCTGTCTGAGACGTTCAGACTTTACCTGCAATCGGTTCATTGGATAAACGCATTCCCCATTCCCAAGAGGCTTTGCTCCATTCTACATTAGTTAGATAGATACTGATCCCTAAGGGGAAATTCAAGAACAAACAAATCAAATAGTTTTATTTTTTTTTATCTGTGACCATACAGGTTCTGCAAGATAAGACCATGACTAAGATACAGAGAGTGAACAACTGATATAAATACTGGTTGGACGTTTTAGATAGCGTGATTGGGAGTATATGGCCGCTATTCGCGGTTAATTTAATAACACCAATGATTTTGATAGGCTCAGAGTCAGGCCGGTGGCGTTCACCACACGGCCGTTAATAATGTGATCCGCTGTGTAAATTCTTCAGCCGGCCGACCGGGAGAAGTCCGATTTCCACACTGGTCAGAGCAACACTTAAGCTATGTTTTTAATGAGGGAAAGACAGGTTCTGAGGATATCAAGCTTCAGAAAGTCCATTTTCTATAATACCCCCCCTTTTATTTGTAACATGTAATTGAATTGAGTTTATCGACTTTAATTTATTAGGTTTATTAAAATTAAAATTAAGTTGTCTTGTTAAAAATAAATAAATTAGGTTGAATAAACTTAATTAAATTACATGGGACCAATTAATGCAATTATTTTAAGTTGGAGTTGAATTCTCTTTTTTTCAGACTTCAAATAACATACAAAGTCAGTTTTTCTGGTCAATATGTGGAGGGGATGAGGTGTATGGTTGATTTTGTTTAAAAAATGACTGTATAAGGTTCGAAATCAGGCGAGAGGGTTGCTGCTAAAACCAAGGAAACCACAAAAACCTTGAGCAGAATAAGGGGGTTTATTTACAAAATAAAATGGTATTAAGAACAAAAGTAAAAATAACCGTAAGACCAGGTGGCTAGGAAAAAGGACTTAAAACAAGGGAAGCTAAAAACTAAAAAGGGCAAAGAAGTCCAATGAAGAAGTCTGAAATGTTATATGTAGGCTACAGAGCAGCGGCTGCGGAACACTCTTGGGGCGCGGACGGAAGTGGCTCCGTCGCAGTAGCGCTGACACAATCCGGACCTTCACATCACTACTTCACCGCACCGTCGTCGTCTTCTTTAGGCCACTGGCCTTGGGCTGTCAGTGAAGCAAACGGCAGTCACCGCACTTTTAAACCACACGTCACAACAGGTCATGCTACGCCGTGGACCGCTACTCACACGCATGGGTAGAGTCTCACTCTGCCCGCTTCTTCATGGAGAATTCTCACAAACCATTCCTCAGCTTCTCCGTCCAACAGCAACTCCGGCGCGGCCACTCAGTCCGTTTCTTCTCTACTGCTCCCTTTTTTTACGGCTTCCCTCCCAACCTCTTGTTAAAGTGTAACTGAACCCCATGAAAAATCCTAACCCCGCCCCCAGACATATGAAAAATTCTACAAAGTGGGCGGTGCCAGGAAGAATGGAGGGGCGTGGCCAAGTGTGGAGCAAAAGCGGAGGGGGGAACGTGGGGATGTGTTCAGGAGGACAGTGACAGCAGCTTAATCTGACACTGAAACATGGACATTGACCAAAGCGACGTTGGCAGTTTTTCCAACTGATCGATCTGATTGACGTTCATCTGTTTTGAACTCAGAAACTGGACTCATCTTGTCTGCCTCAGCAGCGCCAGCCTCGGACAGCGCTGACTCAGCGCCCTGAGCCAGCGGCCGCTCGGCCCCATAAAGCCTCCCTCTATCTCCGGTGACGGCGGAGATAGAGGGAGGCTTTATGGGGCCGAGCCGCCAATTCGAGCCGCTGGCTCAGGGCGCTGAGTCAGCGCTGTCCGAGGCTGGCGCTGCAGCTGGAGCTGAGGGAGAGAGAGACAGGATGGTTCCATTCTCTGAATGGTGATGCTAACATACGTTAATGTTCAAAACACTATGTTAGCTATGCTAACTAAGTGCTAATGTGATAATAATGGTAACCTGAAAAATGCAATCCAACTCCAAACTCGCCACGGGGCGAGTGTGTCTAAGAGATGGTGTAGCTCCCAGTCAGACAAAGATGAGCCTTACTGATGGTTTTAGCGGTATGATTTTATTTGAACCTTGTCCTTTTGTATTCCAACTTCAACCAACGTAAGAGCTGAATTAGCACACATGAAAGAAAATAACAAAGTGTCACTTTTCCATCTCTATATTTCCAAATTACAGCAAATTACACTAATAACAATCAAGAAGACACCCTTTCTAAAAACCATTAAACATTTGTTTACCTTGTTCCTCCTTTCTGACCGGTGCTAAACCTTTAAACCTTTTATTCCACTTTGATTTTGCTTGCACCATGCTGCGTTTGTTATATACTTCCGTCCTGGTAACCATACGTGTGGTTCAAAATAAAATACCTTTGGTTTAAGCGGAAATTCCATAATAAAGCACTATAAGATGTAAACTATCCTTTTTAAATTGAACTGTTCTTGTTTAACAGCCATTACACTCCCACCAAAAATTATATTTTGTTTTTGTTTAATGTAAAATAAAATTAATGATTTTTTTGAAAAAACTTCAGAACAATAAAATACATCTTAACTGCTTCACTATACTTAAGGCATCTCTAGAAGCAGAACTAACTTGTGAACTGGTCTTACAACCACAGAGACTCTGTTAACACGTTCACCTTTTTTGTTCAGATTTCTATCTGACAAAATAACTTTAACTCTTCTAACAAGTCCATCCTTATCTGTCATAGTGTCTGAAACTCTTCCCAGTCGCCATGTTGATCTAGGCTGGATGTCTTCTGAGTCTATCACAAAATCACCCACTTTAAAGTTTCTCTTAGGTGCATGCCAGCGTTGTCTGAGCATTAGGCTATGAAGATACTCCTTCCTCCACCGACGCCAGAACTGTTCAACCATGTACTGCACCTGACGCTATCTTTTCCTTCCATACAAATCCTTTCTTATGAAGTTGCCTGGAGGAGGTAGAGCAGCTGTGGCCTTAAAGGTGATGAGGTGATTAGGGGTAAGAGGCTCCAAACTGTTAGGATCATTCAAATTGTCTGTTGTGAGAGGACGGTTGTTCACAATGGCTGCAGCTTCATACAAGATGGTTCGCAGAGAAGCATCATTGAGACCACCCGGGGAAAGAGCAAAGAGAACATGTTGAGAACATTTCTTACAGTTCTTATGTGTCGCTCCCACACTCCTCCAGCATGACTTGCATGAGGTGCATTGAAGATGAATTCACACTGTTTTTCAGAAAGAAAAGCTGTCAGTCTTTCCGAATCAACTTCCCTTAGAGCAGCATGCAATTCATTTTTTGCACCCACAAAATTGGTGCCTTGGTCACAGTTAATTCGCTTTACAGAGCCTCTGAGTGCAAAAAAGCAGCGCAGACCATTAATAAATGCGTCTGTGGATAGATCATCTACCATCTCCAAATGGATTGCACGAGAGCTAAAGCAAGTGAAGATCAGACCGTATCTCTTGGGTTGTTTTCGTCCGTTTTTTGTCAGGAAACGTCCAAAACAGTCCATCCCACAGTTTGTGAAAGGAGGAGATGGTTCCATCCGTGTTGTAGGTAGATCACTCATTCTCTGACCTTCCATTGGTCTCCTCAGCTTCCTGCAGAAAACACATTGGCGGATGTAGGAAGTGACACTCTGACTTAATCCTGGAATCCAAAATCCATTAGCTCGGATTTCATTCATAGCGAAGCCTTTGCCTTGATGTCTAACCTTTTCATGAAAATGACCGATGATTCATTTTGCTACATGATGACGTCCAGGAATAACAGCCGGATGTTTGAATGAAGCAGCCATAGTTGAGCTGTTCAGTCTTCCTCCCACCTTGATTACACCCTCGCTGTCTAGAAAGGGATCCAGGTGATGTAGTTTGTGGTTGTGTGGAAGAGCATTTCCTTTGCACAGAGTTTTCATTTCTTCGGGATATGCTTGTTTTTGGAGATCTTTAATGATCATGATCTCTGCTTCTTGTCTTTCCTTTGCAGTGGAATGAGTATTGGATTTGTCTTTTTGGAGTCTTCTTCTGATACGTGCAACAGCGCTGAGAGCCCGACTCCAACAGGAAAACTTGATTAGACGGTCTGCAAGATAGAAGTGTGCAGCAGTGTTAGTATGTAATGTTTGTACCTTTTTAATTTCTGGGTCTTCGACAGGGAGTTCCACTATTTCCTTTTCAGGGAAAAGGATTTCTTTTTCCCATAAAAAGGTAGGTCCTTTGAGCCATCTGGATGATAGCAACTCATTCACTGTTGCGCCTCTTGAGGCAATGTCTGCTGGGTTATCCATTGTGGAAACATAACCCCACTGCTTGGGATTTGTGCTGTTTCTTATCTTCTGCACCCTGTTTGCCACGAAGGTGTGAAAACGTCTTGCTTCATTGTTTATATACCCTAACACAACCTTAGAGTCTGTCCAGAAGAATTCTTCAACCTTTTTATAAGGTAGCTCTTCTCTGAGCATGTCACTCACTGTCACAGAGACTGTGGCTGCGGTTAACTCTAGCCGTGGAATGGTTGTGATCTTTGTGGGAGAGACTCGAGATTTTCCGATGATAAAAGCCCAGTGTATATTTCCCTTTTCACTTATGAGTCTTAAGTATGAACACTGTCCATATCCCATATCACTGGCGTCTGAGAAATGGTGGATTTCCCTTTTAACCACCTTACCGAATGATACAGGTTTGTAGCACCTGGATATTTTCACCTGCTCCAGGTTAGTGAGATCTTCTTTCCATTGTTCCCACTGAGGTGTCAGATCTTGGGGCAGCGATTCATCCCAACTTGTTCCCTGTCTGCACATTTTTTGCAACATGGATTTTCCTTTAAGAAGGAATGGGGCTACAAATCCCAAGGGATCATAGATGGATGCGACTGTAGATAACATTCCTCTTCGCGTGAAAGGCTGATTTTTCAGTGTAATGTTAAAAGTGAAGCAGTCCTTATCTATGCACCAGTGGATACCCAATGCTCGCTCTGTGTGTGTCTCACTTAAAGCCATGTTCTTTGATTCAATGTTTGGTGCACGTTCTGATGGTGGTATACTGTTCAGCACTGCAGTACAGTTTGACACAAACTTGTGTAGTCGCAGGCCACCTTCAGCACATACTGCACGTGCCTCTTGGGCCAGCTGAATGCCCTTTTCTCCTGTTTCCACACTTGTGACTCCATCGTCCACATAGAAATCTCTGGCAATGAACTGTGCGCCTAGTGGGTAAGCCATACTGTTCTCTTTGGCAAGATTTTTTAAGCCATAGTTGGCACATCCGGGAGAAGACACAGCTCCAAAGAGATGCACAGCCATTCTGTATTCTTGAGGCTGTTTGTGCATGTCTCCATTTTTCCACCACAGGAAGCGGAGGTAATCACGATCACTCTGTGATACTTGGAATTGATGGAACATCTTCTCAATGTCACACAT
Organism: Valencia hispanica; assembly: GCA_963556495.2. Taxonomy (NCBI): domain Eukaryota; kingdom Metazoa; phylum Chordata; class Actinopteri; order Cyprinodontiformes; family Valenciidae; genus Valencia; species Valencia hispanica. The sequence continues at coordinate 58,766,584 of OY747701.1, forward strand.
CAAGGCGATTTCATGTTGTCGAAAGCGTATAAGGACACCTGTGAGGTTGTTTATCATATCCGGACCAGGGAGCAGATGCTCGTTCAGGCTGGTTCCCTTATGCTTGGCTGAGCAATTGAAAACAACCCGAAGCTTTTCTGGTTTCTTTGGGTGGTAAATACCATGATGTGGTATATACCATTTTTCACCAGTAGGTGCTTCCTTTACAACTTCTTCTGCCTCTCCTCTCTCTATAATATCTGACATGTATTTAACATAATCTTCCCTGTATTTGTCATTTTTTGAGAGTTTTCGTTTGAGCTGGTCAAGCCGAATTTCTGCAAGCAATCTGTTATCTGGCATGGATGGCCTCTTTTTAAAGGGCAATGCCATCTCATAGTGTCCTTGTTTATTTCTTTTTATTGATTCTTGAAGTTTCTTGAGAAAGCTAAGATCATCCTGTGAAACAGTTTTATCCTTTACAGCTGCTTCTTTAAAGTCACTCTCCAAAGCACAGATTGCATCAAAAGGGTTCATTGGTGGCATCTCTTTAATAGAGGCACGATGAGAGATGGTTTTAACATTGTTTGTTTGATTGCAGGTTCCTGAAGTGCCCACTATGCTCCATCCTAAAACTGTTTGGACAGCATATGGTTCATCCTCCTTGCCTAAAACCACTTGCCTGGGTGCCAACACTCTTGAACAGTTGTAGCCTAGCAATAAACCCACCTCGCAACTGAGAAGAGGAGGTATGTCATCTCTGAGTTTTGTTAGATGGCCCCATTGCTTAGCTGTGTCACAAGTTGGTATGTGTTCTCGGTTGGCAGGGATATGATCCTTTGTGTATGTAGGAGGAAGGTCAATGTGTGTGGCAGAATTGTAACCACGCACTCGGAGACCAATTACTCTACAGCTATGTATAATTGCATTTTCTCCAATCATTGTTGTTAACTTTAGTTTCACTGGGTAGCTTTCAACTTGTAGTTCCTCACTTAAGTCTTTCTCAATAAAAGCTGTGTCACTCTGAGTATCTAATAAAGCATAGACAAGTTTTTCTACCTGTGGGTTTGTAGCGGATGACACCCATACAGGAACGATCATTGAAGTAGCACATTGTCCTTCTCTAGCAACATTAAGTGCCAAAGCATTCGTTGTCTCTGATATGCACCCTTTTGATGTATTATGTCTACTCACTTGTCTTTCTGCAGCTTTGTCTTTGCTGTATTGTGGTGTAACTGGTGCAGATAACACTGCTGCGTGTGAAGAATGCACTGAAGACGTTTGAGGTGCAGGATTATGGTTCCCCTGATCATGCTGCATGTTGATCAGCAGTGGTTCCGTTTTATGTCTTATCTCTTTATCATAAGCTTGAAGTCTGGCTCGAGCTGACTCCATTTCCTTTTCAGCATGCAGGCTATCAAGTTCAGCCTTTAGTTTTTCGAGTTCTTTTCTCTGATGCTCTTCTAGAGCTTTTATTTTTTCCTTTTGCTTTCTCTCCTCTTGTACTATTCTGTATTCTGTTTCCTTTGCTGCCACCTCTGCAGCAAGATCTGCTCGTTTGGATGTAGTATGGGAAGATGAAGAGCGGTATGAGATGTGAGACTGAGCAGCAGTAGAACCATAAATGGAGTATGCATAGTCTCTATTTAATAACTCTCTAAGACGATGTTGCTCATATTCAGCTTCAAAATCTCCATCTATGCCTGTTATTCTCTCATGAATGACTTTAATGATGTCTCGGGTAACAGCTTCACATGCGTCAATTTTTCTTCTTAAATCTGGTGGTGGTGTGACTTGATTTCTTATTACAGTGTAAAGTTCTGTGACGTCATTTTTTTCTTTTCTCTAAGTTGTCTGCAAGTGCTGACATATCCTCTTCTGTAATGTCTGCCTTTAATTCTTCTCTAGTCTTTCTGGCAATCCTTTTCCACTGTTCATATAAGCTGATCAGCCTTTTTTCTTTTTTGTCTAATTCTTCCTTTTGGTAGGAAATCATTTTTTCTGTCGGCATTTTAGTACGTTCAGAACGACGTAGTTGCTCTGGGTGGGTTTCTGTTGCCCTTTCTGTGTGTTTAGCTGATTTGTCCAATTTCTTCTCTGTGCTTATATTTGTGCCTTCAATGAGTGGTTTGTCACTGTGTTTTTCCATTTGTGGACTAGCAAAATGTTCTTCAATGTTTTCAGTACTCACAGAAGAACTGGATGAATCTTGTGTTCTTTTACAGTCTGCCATGGTTTTCCATTAGAGCAATCTCGGCCCTCTGCTGTCTGTTCTTTGCAACTGCACGATGAAGTTCAGAAACCTCATGGTGAAATGCCGTGATGGTTGGCATCAAGCTCTTACTGTAGCTCCCAGTCAGACAAAGATGAGGCTTACTGATGGTTTTAGCGGTATGATTTTATTTGAACCTTGTCCTTTTGTATTCCAACTTCAACCAACGTAAGAGCTGAATTAGCACACATGAAAGAACATAACAAAGTGTCACTTTTCCATCTCTATAATTCCAAATTACAGCAAATTACACTAATAACAATCAAGAAGACACCCTTTCTAAAAACCATTAAACATTTGTTTACCTTGTTCCTCCTTTCTGACCGGTGCTAAACCTTTAAACCTTTTATTCCACTTTGATTTTGCTTGCACCATGCTGCGTTTGTTATATACTTCCGTCCTGGTAACCATACGTGTGGTTCAAAATAAAATACCTTTGGTTTAAGCGGAAATTCCATAATAAAGCACTATAAGATGTAAACTATCCTTTTTAAATTGAACTGTTCTTGTTTAACAGCCATTACAGATGGTGTTATACCCACACCTACGGGGCGTGTCTGTGAGACCATGGCTGCAGTGACACAGTCAATTCCTGTGACGTAAAGATGTACCGCTCTCCACCAATCACAAAATTCAAATGCAGTAGCCACCGTTCAACCCTAAGAGGGCAGCACTAAGACGTTTTTAGACCAAAAAGGGGAGAATCAAACAAGTTTACACCAAAATATAAAAATATCACCAGAAACTGAAAGATTGCATTGGTAAATACCCATTTATACAGTTTAGAAGCAAAAAAAAAGTTGTTTTGGGGTTTAGTTACTCTTTAAAGTCTGCCCGCTCTGCTCGACAGGTGCAGGTGATTACATTGTGGAGAGTCACATCCGCAAGGGCTTTTCAAAATAAAAGCATGATAAAATCCCAGTGTGTAATACATGCAATAAAACAATAAAAACACTACACTAAATATCAGCAGAAAAAACTACAACACTAGAACACACTGGGAGATAAAAAAAACACACAATAAAAGCCTTACTTCGCCCGTATGACATCCCCCCACTATGTGACGTTGTCAGTCCCTGCAACGTATAAAATCAGTTCAGTCTCTATACCTGTCTGGTGGTTGTCCCAAATTAGGCCGAGTGGAGTGTCGTGGCGCTTCTTCCAGTCATCCATCCTGCGGGGGCCTGGGCAGAGCTGCAGGTACGAACCCATAAAACAATGGTTCAAAATCAAAACAAAATCGCATAGGGGTTAGCACTCCACCATGTACACAATTTCACTCTGCCTTGCCTGTTTCTCTCCCGCACCCATACTCTCTCTCCTGGCAACAGTGGCATAGCTTTGGCCTCTCTATCATAATGCCTTTTCTGCTGAAAAGCTGCCTCAACCATCCTCTGCCTTGCTATACTGTAGGCTGAGGAAAGTCTCTGTTGGTGATCTTTCACCCACCCAGCTCGTGACGAAATTGTCGGGGCCCCACCCCTAGTTCTACGTCTACAGGGAGCTGCAGCTGTCTACCAAACATGAGAAAAGAGGGAGCATAACCTGTTGAGCTATGTGTTATGTTGTTATAAGCATGTACTAACTCAGGAATATGCTCAGGCCAATGATTCTGCTTAGCTGTTTTCAGTGAGCGAAGCATGCTCAACAACATCTGGAAGCGCTCTGCACTACCATTCCCTGCCGGATGTATTGGTGTTGTACGGCTTTTGGTTATGCCGTAGGTGTCACAGAGCTGCTTCATCAAGGCTGACTCAAAGTTAGGGTCGAGGTCAGATTGAAACCAAGCCGGACAGCCAAAGGGCTGGATTACATGTGTCCACAGTGCTCTCACTGTGGTCTGAGCTGTCTGACCATGTGTCGGAACGGCCCAGGCAAAACGAGTGAACAGATCTGTAGCTAATAGAATGTTCTGATAAGCATATGTGGGCCGACCAAGTGATAAAAAATCTAAACCTATCACCTCTAAGGGATAGAACACAGTAATGGGGTTTAGAGGGGCCTTACCCTACCTTTTCCCTTTGCAGGCTGCAGGCGACACAACCCTTGTGTAAACTACGTACCTTCCCCTCTTGGTCCGGCCAGTAGAATTTTCGCCGGATCCGGGACAAGGTCCGGTCCACACCACCATGGGCAGCTGCTTCGTGGGTCTTTCTCCAAACTTCTTGGTATCTAGAACTGGGACACACAATCTGCATATGCTCTTCATTGGAATGAGGGTCAGTCACTCTCCGACACAGTAAATTACCCTTACTCCGGAGCCTCTTCCATTGTTGAAGTATCTCCTGGGCTCGATGGGACATATCATGTCGTTCGGATCCTAAGGGTTTTACTTGTCTTTCCACATAACCCTTAACAACTTGAACGTCAGGGTCATTGGCTTGAGCTGCCTCCCATTCACCATCAGCTCACTCCTCACTCTCTCCACTGGTGGTTAGCTCCACAGCTGCAGAAAACGCTTCCTCTGCATCAGTGGGTTCGGCATCTGGGATCATCACTGGAAACCTGGACAAAACATCAGCATTCACATTGCTTTTACCCAGACGATACTTGACGTTATAGTGGAAAGAGGCAAGCTGGGCAACCCAGCGCTGTTCTACTGCACCCAGGAGGGCTGTCTGTAAATGAGCAACAGGGTTATTGTCCGTATATACTGTAAATGGTACACCAGTCAGATAATGTTTGAACTTTTCGGTTACCGTCCACTTGAGTGCCAAAAACTCCAGTTTGAAAGAGCTGTAGTTGGCGTCATTCTGTTCAGCTGGATGTAGACCACGCCTCGCATAGGCTATGACACGTTCTTGGCCCCCTTGGACTTGGGCTAACACAGGTCCCAAACCTTGATTACTAGCATCCGTGTACAGAACGAACGGGAGGGAATAATCAGCATACGCTAGGACAGGAGCCTGTGTGAGTGCTGCCTTTAATGAGTCAAAGGATTCTTGGCACTCAGGGGACCACTGTACCAACCGAGTGTCTGTCCGTTTGTCGGTTGGGGCGCCTGCCAACAGCGCATTCAGGGGGCGTGCAATCTTTGCAAACCCAGCTACAAACCGTCTGTAATAGCCAGCTAGTCCCAAAAAGGCTCGCACCTGTTTCACAGTGGAGGGGGTCGGCCAGTCCTGTACTGCAGAGATCTTGTCCGGGTCAAGTCTTACTCCTCTCTGATCTACCACATCGCCCAGAAACTTCACTTGGCAATGCAGGAGCTTACACTTGTCCAGCCGCAGCTTCAGTCCATGCCGCCACAGCCTTTGAAACACCTCATCCAGATGCTGTAGGTGAGAGGAGAAATCGGGTGAATAAATGATGATGTCGTCCAGATACACTACCAGTGGCTCTGCCATCTGCCCACTTAATCACTGTTGCATAAGCCGTTGGAAAGTTGCTGGAGCATTACACAATCCAAACAGCATGCGTTCAAACTCGAACAGGCCAAGTGGAGTGGTGAAAGCAGTCTTCTCCCTGGCCTGGTGGTCCATCTCCACCTGCCAGTAGCCACTGGCCAGGTCAAGGGTAGAAAACCACTCTGCTCTGTTAAGATTGGTCAGTGTCTCCTCTATCCTAGGCAAGGGAAAGGCATCTTTATGGGTTACTGCATTCAATTTTCTGTAATTGACACAGAATCTCCAACTCCCGTCCTTTTTCTTTACCAGGACTATGGGTGCAGCCCAAGGGCTACAGCTCTCTCTAATCATTCCCTTCTCCAGCATACCTGACAATAAGGACTTCACCTCTTTGTACATCCGAGGGGGTAGGGGTCGATACTTCTCCCTGATGGGTGCTGCATCACCAGTGTGGATCTGGTGTTGCACAGCATCTGTCCAGCCAAAGTCCTCATCATGTTTGGCAAAAACTTTTTCCCACTTCTGCAGCAGGGCGTGTAATTCCTCCTGTTGATTTTCAGACAGATCTGGTCTATTAGTTAAATCTCTCACCTCCTGTGGGATCTCACTCTGTCCACTGTTCACTGCTGTGTCCACCAAGGCAACTTTAACAGCTCCATCGTCCTCCATCCAGGATTTGATGTCTAAAATTCTGTTAAAAAGTGCATCCATTGGCCGTGTGTCATCGGGAGACATGGAGATGTACAACTGTGTATCATCAGCATAAATGTGAAAGTTAACTCCATGTCTTCTGATGATGCTGCCAAGAGGGAGCATATAAAGGTTAAAAAGCACTGGGCCTACTCTAACTGAAACTGACATCTCAAATGCAGAAGATCTCATCACTGCCCTCAAGCCCCTGAAGGATGCTACAACTCAGGATGTCTCAGGAGAAATGCCCCCCTGTATGCTTGATTGTTCCTGTACATACCAAGTTCATCCACAACACACAGCCCTATGCAGATTATTCTCCACTCGTCTGCGAAGTAAAGCAGGCCATCATTAAAGATCTGAGCAAGAGGTACAGCAGTAAGCTGGAGATAAACATTCTTCACACGCTCTGCTCTTGATCCGAGGTTCAAGGCCTTACCTTTTCTTTGTGATGCTGAGAGACAAAAAAATCCAAGATGCCTCATTGGGAGGCTAAAGTGGCTGCACCTATGCGGACGAAGTGGACAGAATAGTGCTCAAGGGTAATACCTGACCGGAACAGGCGAAAATGACAGGAGAACCAGAACCTGGTAGCGAGGCTACCATATTCGGTATGAAAAGCAGACCAAGAGGTGAGTTGTTAGTGGCTACTCAGGAACGAATGTAATTTGTGATGAGTCTGTAGGGGCTAAGGAATGAACGAAGGCAAAAAAGGTGGATCGGGAAGGAAGCCCCGAGCTGGTCAGTTTTGCTTTTGCGGAGTGTAAAAATGAGGGTATCTTGGTTGAGAATTGAGATGTCTGAAAGACAGGGATGAATGGAAGGGTTATGTCTGGTTGAGGATGGGGCAAACTCGGAGCAATGCAGGAAGCCAAAATAGGCCACCAAGAAGATGGACTCTAGCATTAAATTGACTGAAGGAGAAGAGTAGCGGGAGCAAATAGTATGGATGCAACGGCTAAGATGATCAGAAGTGAGTGGAAAAGCAGTGGTTGACGACGGATGGTTCTTGCTTACTAAGGCCTTTGAGCAACATGGATACATGAGTGTGATTGACAGCTGGCCAGGAGTTCCTTGTAGGCAATTTAACGTAGAAAAATATACCACAAAGATAAGATTGAATGGTGGTTAGGTGAATTTATTGGATTGTGTGAGAGTGATGAAATGACAAATTGACATTGTGTTGAGTGAAGGGAAAGGTAAATCGTACATTATGTGAAAGGCTTTGAAGTTGTTGCAACCTAACAGATATGCTGAGAGGGTGCGAGGAGCAAAGCTGTTTAGGATGGAATTCTGAGCCGCAGGGATTCGAACTCCGGAGGCCATGCCGATGCAAACCATCTCTCTTAGTAGCCGAGGAAGGTGCTGCGTCGGCATAAAACTGAATGCCATCTGGATGGGAGACAAAATCATTATAAAAGAAACAATTCCATTCCAGGTAGACAAAAAATCTTGCCAAAGCCGCATTTCCATTCGACATGATTCGTCGATGATGAGCCGGCCATGGAGAGATGGGATGCCAGTGGTGATGGAAAGAAGGTGGGAGTTGAAAGACCTCTTTTGAGGAATGATGGGTGCAAAGCTTAGGTGACCTAGAAGCAACAGGAGCTGTTGTTTAGAACACGACTCAGTTTGCATGAAGTTGGACAGGATCAGAGAGATTCAATAAACCGAACATGAAATGTATTGGACCCTGTTGGCTAAGAAATATTGATGAAAGTTTAGTAGGGGAGAGTGGAAAAAACAAAAAAAAACGAAAAAGGAACATCGACAAAACAAACCAAACATTGTGAATTAAGAATTACACAACCACATCACAAAAAAATGGATATAAAAATACAACAACAATGTTACAGAAAAGCTCATGGTAACGATTAATCAAATCTAGTAATGATAACCTCAGCCCAAGAATATATCTGTAAACACCGGAGACCCCACATCTATGTGTGTGTGTGTGTGAGCATGTTGGTGCATATAAGGTTTCTCCATAAGAGTGTTTGATAGCTGGTGTGAGCAGGCATCATGCAGACATGAAGGAGATCGGAGCCAAGACGTCCAAAGGACCCCCAGAGCCCCAGGCGGACCAGGGCGGGGCCGACCGCATCCCCCAAGAGAGGAGCAGAGGAGAACCCCAAGGAATTGCCCAGCGACAATGATGCAGGGCCCCGGGGGGCAGCAGTGACGAGCTCACATGCCCCGTCGGCAACTGGCTGAGCCGGGACCCAGGGGCGCCCCACCCCCCACCAGGGACACAACAAGGGACCGGTCGACGAGGGGCCCCCGCAGTGGCGGTGTCCACTGGCCGCCACGCGCCACCGCCACCCTAAGCCAATTCCCAGCGCCCCAACCCTGCCCCACGTTGGGGCGCCCCACCGATAGCCACAGTGGACGGACGGCATCCCCAGGCCAAGCTCAGCCAGCACCCTGACACCAAGTTGTACCTGCTCCTGAGTCCTGATCCCGCGCAAGAACTGATGTTTTTTACGTGTCGCTAGAGAGGTTCAGGTGACATTGGAGAAATTCTCGGACAGTAGATTCCGGAAAAAACAAGATTGTCCCGCATTCCCCAGGCCTGTATATCCAAGATAGTTTCTTTCTTCCTCTTACTTTCTCCGGTCAGCTGTGTCATCCCATCGGTGAGTTTCTTTTCACTGTCTTTCAGCGTTTGGTTTTCTGCAGAGAGCGATGCCACCTGTTCTTGACTAAACTCCAGAGACTCCCTTAGAGCTTGAAATTCTTTGTGTAGAAACCTCAAACAGGGCGAGACGGGCGTCTAGGCTAGTTAGCTTCTTATCTATTGATTCCAGGACATCGTTGTAGCTTTTCTCTGGAGAGATGGTTGAAGTGCTGGCCGGAGAGCTATGTTGAGCACAATAGATAAATAGTCATCTAACCTCGGGCCGCTCGGGGAACATGGAGCAAATCGTGTCCCTGTATAAAGAAAAAGCAATGGCAAACTCCGCGGGGGTCAGGTCCTTGGAATGAGGGCTGAGAACGGAGCCCAGCTGCATCGGCCCCTGACCGGTCTGCAGCTCCTGGGGCTGACCCGAGAGGCCTAGGGAAGGTTGAAGGAGAAGAGCTAAATCGACATGATTACCATTGAGAATCTGTTGACAGAGAGCAGGGGAGACTGGGGAAGGATGGTGGATGGAGGGCAAACAGGGGAAACAGATGCAGATAGAGAATAATTGTTAGCAGCAGGAGTGAAAATAGGAGAATTTGGACAAGGGGTGGAAGGGATCAGACCAGTGGAGGATCATGGTAGTGGTGCCGGAACAGCCTGTTGAAAATTTGAGGCAGTAGGTGCAGCGGATGAATAGAGGGGGTTCCAGAACGTGTGTGAGAGCCAGAACCGCACCTGAAGAAGAAGGAAGGAGGGATGAAGGGGGAAGGGGATGGATGTGCATGATGAGGAGGTGCACCCTGTGAGGACAAAAAGGAGAAAAAACTAGACATAGATGAAGCAAAATCAAAGGAAGGAGCAGGAACTAAAAGAGGTGAAATCCTCCCCCCAGCAGAGGAAGCTGTGGGCGCCAGGCCGGCGGCTGCGGGCTGGGAAACTGAGTCGTGAGATCCGCCCTGGGAGGAAGCAGATTCCGCAGTGTAACCGGGAAGGCGAAGACGGGAGGAGAAGGCGAAGACGGGAGGAGGAAGCCTCAGGCAACAGTGGGGAAGCAGGGAAAAGAAGCCTGAAAAGGCAAGATTTATTGGCCGAGGGAGGATCCATCGCTGGGCCTCCAGGCGGACTCGGGGTGCCAAATGCCTGCGTAACATCTGCTGCGGAGGAGGACCGCTGGTTCCAGCTGGGGGCCAAACCAAAAGTCCCCATCAACTCCACTCCGGTGTTCCAGGGTGCCAGGTTAATGGTTGGGCCCGGCCGTGGTGGGGGCACTTGGAGCAGACCCCCCCCCGCTCTCCTCCAACCTGCCAGCCTCTGTCCAGCCGGTTCAGCGCCCTGGATGTGGATTTTCCTCCTCTGACAGCCCCTGGTCCCCATAGCTCCGTAGGATCGCCGCCCAATCCCTCCCAGCAGCCAGAGCAACAGTTGGACCCCGCCAGCCTTCCACGTCGCGCCAAACCCCGGGCTACAGCCAGAACTTGCCTAGGAGTGCTCCACTTCACCCCGTACCCATGAAACGAGCCCTTGGCGCCGATTTAAACATTGCGGCAGTCCTGGGGAAGCTTCTCCACCTGGCATACAGCAAGTCCTGGATGGTGAACGATCTTCTGCCCAGCGCAAACATCCACCTGCAGACCCGCTGCCCACCACAGTCATCATTGGGGATTATCAGAAACGTGAGGATGAGAGGAGCCCTCACTCTGTGTTTCCCTGAAGCTACTGTCACGGACATTGCTGAACAGATCCCGCAGCTCATTGATCAACACAAATATGTGAGTAAAGTTGTGATTCACGTCAACACCAATGACATTCATAAACAGCAGTCTGAGCTCCTGAAGCGTGATTTTATTCACCTTTTTAATATTTTAAAAAACACACGTCTCTGTTTTTAACTCTGGCCCCACCCCCACTGTCGGCAGAGGAATTGGCCGTTTTAGCAGACTTTTATCCCTTAATACTTGGCTCTCCTCTGCCACCGTCATTCACAATTTTGGTTTTATAGACAATTAAAAAAATTATTGGGGCACGAAGCACCGGTTTGGACCAGATGGGCTCCATCTGAATAGACAGGGCAATCGTACACTAGCATTGAGTCTGGCATGTCCACACCCCCCCTGTCTACCACACCGGCCCAAGCTGCCCCTCCCCTCTCTGTTCCCTCCGCCATATCCTGAAGTGCAGCTGGTCCCTGCTCCTTTAAACTCACCTCTGATTTTAACAGTAACTCTCATACTGGACTTGGACCTTGTTCTAGATCACTCATACTTGTTATTATCAGCAGAGAGCGGACTAAAAATCAGAAATCGAACAAATGCAACCCCAATAATCTCAAAAAGTTACCAAAAGCCCCACTTCCAGGGAATCATGCAGTCACTCCATCTCCAATCACTATTAATATGGCACTATTTAATGTTCGCTCTCTGCTGAACAAAACTTTTATAATAAATGATCTGATTTTAGACCACAATCTTCATTGTTTATTTTTAACAGAAACATGGCTGAGGACAGATGCCCCTGTTGTTCTTACAGAGGCCTCCCCACCAAATTTTAACTTAACTTATTCAACGAGGAGTAGCAAAGGGAAGGCGGAACTGCTTTTATAAGTTCATCAACATTTTCTGCCAAACCTGTTTTATTTCATAACTATTTTACTTTTGAATATAATGCAACTGTTTTTAGCACTCGTCAGATTTTATGTGTTACAGTTTATAGGCCTCCTAAAAAGAGTGCACTTTTGATTCAATAATTTTCAGAGTTTTTAGCACTTCTGCACAACTCCTTTGAAAGGATCATTTTAGCTGGTGATTTTAATCTACACATGGATAACCTTTTAGACCCTTTAATCCTGCAATTTCCGCCCTACATTTTTAAAAAACGCATACCCAAAATTAACTTAAAGCTGTTCTTGAACCATTTTGAGTAGAGACATGGCTGCGGTCTCTTTGGAAAGCAAACACTCTGGAATTTATCCCAGAACTGTGTTAATATCTCTGGGGGCTATTGTTACCAAGCAATATGAATTTTAATTCACTGAAAAATAATTTTATTTGTGTCCGATTATTTATTTTATATAAATACATGCTTTAAAATGGCTTTAAAAAGAGGTGGTGACTTAAAACACACTGTGGGTCTAAAGCCTGAAGTATTACCTTCATCCACACCAAATTTGACAGCAATAATCCAAAAAATGACTATTCTGCTCACATTTTTATAACTACAGGTCAAAGGTGGTCAGAAGTGTGCCATATGCGCCATCTCCCGGGTAAATGCCGTAGTCCTCACTGAATTAAAAATATCATCAGAATCATAACTGCATCTTACCATATAAAGCTCCACAGCTTCCTTCAATGTTGTATTTGGATTATAAAGGGTGCTCAAACAGTATGTTACTGGTGCGCACTGTGCGTAATCTCTTTATGAATAAGACATTTTACGCACGTCATACACTATGCCAGCGAACAAGTCCGCCCGGTCAAGTTATATATCTGCGTTTACAGCATTACATTGGCTATTTGATGCGTCAATCATCAGAGTTCTGGACCGCAATTGGTTCGAGTTACTTGCCATAACTAGACTTTCCATCCATCTGCCATTGGTTGGAGATCTACACTACGTAAGGAAAACACTGGATTAATTAATTTATTTTTTTCTTCTTCTTCTGGGCATGCTCAGTGACCTTTGTAGGCGGAAGTGAATCGGAAACAAAGCCGTAAAGACTACAAAAATGGCCATAGACATTTCGGGAGCGCATTTTCACTGTTTCTTTTACATTTTTTATCGGTTTTGCTGTTGTCCGGGACTAATCACTTTATTGGAGAACTTTAATCGGACCCTTATTGATGTAAAAAGACCATTTTTGTTCGAAATGGATCAGTATTGTCACGTTTATTGGACTACAAAGTGGTGAGTTCCATATTTGTATACCTGCATCAGGAGAACGTTTGTGTTGGCAAAAGCGCTCACTGTGTCTTCAGTTATAATTGTATCCTTAAACGCCAGACATAATTGGAATCACAAGACTCTTAGCTTTCCAATGATATAAAATAGGTATAGGTTCATAGAAGTTAGAAGTCAGAAAATCGGTGGATTAAAACTAGAAAATGGGCTGGGCCCGCCCGCGGGCCCTCAGAACGTTAACGGGTTTAACAGATTTTTTTAAAATATTCTGACTTATATGGATTTTAGCCAACATGTCATGCAGCCGACTCACAACAGAGGACACACCCTGGACTTGGTCATCACATATGGCCTGTCCACTAGTGTGTCCTCTGTTGTTGACTTGGCTGTCTCTGACCACTACTGTGTGTTTTTTAACATCACCAGTTTTATTCAGCAGGAGACCTCTGTGAGAACTGCCAGGAAGCGTAATCTAACCCCTGAAGTGGCTGCAGGTTTTCTGGAAATTTTTGAAAAGAATCCTCCGATTGTTTTACCTGCCCCCTGTGATTTTATTCATTGATCTTAACAGTTGGCTTCAGTCCGCTCTTGACCTGCATGCTCCACTTAAACTTCAAAGTTCACACTCTAAAGCTGCACCGCCGCGGAGAAATGAAAACCTCAGAAAAGTAAAGAGAAATTGTAGGGCGGCGGAGAGAAAATGGAGTAAAGGTAAAACCACAATAAACCATCAAATATACACAGATCTTCTCAAATTATACCATAACGCAGTAAGAAATTCAAGAAACTCATACTTTTCCAAAATCATCTCAGAACATAAAAATAATTCCAAAATCCTTTTTCCCATCATTGACAAACTTTTTAACAGTGCTACTACTGCATTTCCTAAAAAACCCTCAAACGCTCTTTGAGAGGAGTTCGCAGACCACTCCAGATGGAAGGTAGACACAATCAGATGTAATATTTAATCTTCTCAAAGTAATATGGTTTTACACAAATCTGAGTGTGTGTCTTTACCAGAGAAAACAATGGACAGTTTTTTCTTGGTAGAAGCTGGGATTCTTGATAAAGTTTTCTCCTCAGCGAGGCCCACCACATGTGTTTTGGACTCGATTCCCACTTCCTTTTTTTAAGCAATTGAATGAATCTTTTAGGGATGAGATTTTAACCGTGATGAATTGCTCCCTTCAGATGGGGGTCTTTCTTGCCGCCTTTAAAAAGGCGGTAGTGAGGCCCCTGTTGAAGAAGAGCAATTTAGATTTTAATGTTTTCAACAATTTTAGACCGGTATCTAACTTACTGTTTTTAAGCAAAATGTTAGAAAAATTGTTTTAATTCAATTTAATGATTTTATTAATGCTTATAATGTCCTGGAGAAATTTCAGTCTGGCTTTAGGGTGAACCACAGCACAGAGACAGCCCTTTTGAAGATTTTAAATGATTTTTAGATTAAACTATGATGCCCAGAACGTGACAGTGCTGGTTCTACTGGATCTAAGCGCTGCCTTTGATACAGTCGACCACAATATTCTTTTAACCCGTTTAGAACAGATCGGCCTCTCTGGTGCTGTTCACAAATGGTTCACATCCTAACTCACAGACAGGACTTTTATGGTAAGTTTAGATACCTGCTCCTCTAGGGTCCATAGGATTACATGTGGTGTGCCCCAGGGTTCGATTTTAGGCCCAGTGCTTTTTAACCTTTATATGCTCCCTCTTGGCAGCGTGGAGTTAATTTTCACAGTTATGCTGATGATACACAGTTATACATCTCCATGTTTCCCGATGATACACGGCCGATGGATGCACTTTTTAACTGCATTTTAGACATCAAATCCTGGATGGCAGAAAACTTTCTCCAGCTCAATCAGGACAGAACTGAAGTTTTAGTCATCGGTCCTGAGGCTCAGAGAGAGAAACTTTTAACAAAACTACAATCACTGTCTTTTAATCCTTCTTTACTAGTGAAGAACCTGGGCGTGATTTTTGACTCTGAGCTGACTTTTATCCCTCACATTAAAAATGTTACTAAAATAGGTTTTTATCAACTAAAGAACATTGCCAGAGTCCGCCCCATTCTCTCTCGGGCCAACACGGAGACATTAATGCATGCTTTTATCACCAGTAGGATTGATTACTGTAATGCCCTGCTTTCTGGTCTTCCCAAGGAGAGTATCTCAGGTTTAGAACTACCTGCAAAATTTAGCAGCACATGTCATGACGAAGACCAGGAGGCGGGAGCACATAACAGCTGTTTTAAATTCACTGCATTGGCTCCCCGTACCTTTTAGGGTCGATTTTAAGGTTCTTTTAATGGTTTTAAGTGTCTTAGTGGTCTTGGGCCTTCTTATCTTGTACGCATTTTGCGTAGCAGGTACGCAATTTGACATCTAAATACGCTGGTACGACCCGCCCCTCTAAGCTACGCAAAAAGCTGCGGACATGTGAGTTCTGTTGCGAATGTGCACGTGCGGTACTCTGACAACACGGTGCAGCAGCATGGTGAAGCAGTTTCAGCCAATCATTGTAGAAAACCGGAGAATTCAGTCTACCCAACCTATAGCGTAACATCCCCGCCTCTCAGACTCTGTTCACTCACTCCTGTGGTTGGCGCTTAAAAAGGTAAGCTGTGTGTCAGCGGACCTGCCAGCTTTGGGCAAATGTGAACCATTAGGCGTAACGTTATTTCGCTGTGTAAACATTCGAGCCGAAGTCTAAGGGAAAAAAGAAAGACAAAAAATAGCGAGGTGTTTTTTCTTAGCAAATCTATCGATCAAGAGAAAGATGAGGGTGCGGTGGTTGTGCGCGCGTGCGTGTGTGTATTTTAGCCTTTATATTTGTCCATTGCAGATATAATAGGCCTGTATTTAAGGAGGAATGTGATTATTTATACATTTTAAAAATGTAGACAACAAATCTTTTGCAGCAAGTTTTGCAACCAGTGCCATGGCAGATGAGGGAGAGGAAGACAGGAAGGCATAAGGCAGCAGCAGACCTGCCAAAAAGAAGAGGGTCCATGTTCCCCGGAAGTTTTTGATTAAATATCAACAACAATGACCATGCTTGCAACCCTCTAAACTTCCATATCATGCATTGTGCACAGTGTTCAATTATGATGTGGACATAAGCCACCAGGGAGCTGCAGGTAGTGTATAAATTAGCCCCGGTGATGTGAGCATATGTGCTGTAAGCCAATTTAACTATTACATTCATGAAAACAAAAACACCTATTGCAATATAGAAAATTAATTACCATTTGAATTGAATACATATAATTTTTTTGGTTTTATTGTTTTTCTTATAACCAATTTCTAGCCTGTGAATGGGAAAATTGCTGCGCGCAAAGCAATTGAGTTTCAAAAGTCTGAAAAAGAGCCGCACAACACAAGTGGTACTTAAAATATTTTGACAAGGTTGGCAGGTCTGTGCTTTTACCATATGAACCTTGGCGGTCTCTGCGCTCCTCTGGCAGCCGTCTCCTTGTCATCACTAAAGTCAGGACACACACGCATGGCGAGGCGTCTTTCCATTATTATGGCCCTCACCTCTGGAACAGGCTGCTGGAGAACCTCAGGGCCGCAGAGAACGTTCATGTTTTTAAGAGCAGGCTCAAGACTCACCTTTTTAGCCTAGCTTTTAACTGAATATTATTTATTACTGTTTGTTTAATTGCTTTGGATGTTTTATATGATTATATTTTATCAGTGTTTTACTATTTAATCTCATACTTATTTACTCTTTATTTTAATATTTTTAAATGAAGTGATGAATATGATTATATTTTACTAGTGTTTCACTATCTAATCTTATCACATTTATTTACTGTTTATTTTTATATTTTAGTTTGTTATCCAAATCCCCGTTCCAGTGTTTCCTCTGTGGGAGCCCTCTGCCCCGGGAGCGGTGGTCGGCTGTAGCTGCCTGGGTGCTCTCCGGGTGGAGCTTGGGTGGAGGTGGGGGTCTTGGCCTTGCCTCCACTGGGCGCCCTGTGTCGGTGCCTCGGCTGCTGCTGTTGATCTACTGCTGCCGGGGCAGATGGCTCCTCTGATGGCGTTTCGTTGCATGGTTCATCTGCACTCGGCCCAATGTCCTTTTTTTCTGTTGCTTTTAACTGTGTGTGTGCATGGGAGTTGGGTTGGGGGGCGGTGGGCATAACTGACCATGCTTTTAAATCTGTGGGGGACGGATGGGAATGTGGGGTCATTTTAATCTGTAAAGCACTTTGTGATGCAATTTTGTATGAAAAGCGCTTTATAAATAAAGTTTGATTTGATTTGATTAGCAATATCTGAGTCTGTTTTCCTCACCCGAGGAAAGAACAAAGTGGCACAGATAGGCTGTTGTTCCAGGAACCTTTCAACCATGGGATATGCACTATTCCACCTGGTGCAAACATCTGTCTTCAGCTTGTGACTTTTGAGGCAAAGCAAGTTTTGATTCTCCTCCAGCTGATGACTGGCAGTGGTACTGTGGTGAAAAAACAAGGTATTCTGTCTGACCCTCCCCAGAAGCCTTGCCACTGCAGGCAACGAGTGCTTTCTGAGAGGCAAGGTTGAGAGTGTGGGCATAATATTTAACACGTAGAAAGTTTCCCAGCTGAGCAGCAACAACCATGTTGGAGGAATAATCTGTGACTAAAACCAAATCCTTGTCTTTTTTTTGCCACTCTTCAGCTACTTTTTGCAATAGTTCAGCTATATTTGCACTAGTGTGGCTTTCGCTCATCACTCTGGTTTGAAGCACGTAACTTAACAGCTCCCAGCTGCTGCTTGAGCCACTGATCAGGTGCACAGTTACTGTGACATACAACTCTGTTGCAACTGAAGTCCACGCATCACATGACAGAACAATCCGACATGCTTTCCTCCGTGACTCCATTACTTTTGCTTTGGTCTACTTCTACATTTCGTGAACCGCTTTCTTGGCAAAATGCTTTTGCTTTGGGAGTTTGTACCTGGATTCCAGTGTCCGGATCAGAGCATGAAAGCCCTGGGGTCTCATTTATAAAACTTTGCATAGAATCATTACTAAAACTGCAAAGTGTCTAGTGAATATTCTGCATCAACTTAAAACAGCTAATATGGGGCGTTTCACGGGTAACCATGGAAACCTAGAGGCGGAGAAAGTAATTCCACAGAGACAGCTGCAGTAAACTGTTTTATTTCAATTAATCACTCAATCAGCGCTTTACTCAGCCGAAGGCAGCCAAAGCGCTTCACATTAAAAGACAAAAATACAGTTTCAAAAAGAAAATGTGTGACAAGAAGAGAGTAAAAAAATGTAAAAATGTATTAATAAAAGCAGCACAAGCAATTAAAAAGATAAGAACAATAAAGTTTCCATCAGGCCTTTATGATTACTTCTTGTAGCAACAATAATACTGAAATTTATTCAAACAAATAAAACTACATATTTAAAGCCTGACAGAAAAGGTGTGTTTTAAGTCTACTTTTAAAAAGTATAATCCTCGCAAAAATATTGATTTGGAGTCACAAACAAACAGAAGAGCTGCAAGTAAAGCAGCGTTGATCCAGCAGCGTTCCTGATATAAATAGAAGAGCGGGACGGGATGCACGGTTCCAGTAGATCAGTAGATCCAACACCGGGTCCAGTTCAACACATAGATCTATTAGGACTGCTTTAAGGAATCTACATCGGGTCCCCCATCCAGATGCTGCCACTGGCTGATCTACAATGAGCGCCAGCATCCATTGTGCATCATTATGCAGGGGGACGCTGCAGTATTCGTACTTCACACAATTAATTCACCAATAAGTGTAATTTCTATATAATCTGAATAGATAAATACATATGAACAGACTGTGATATAATTCTTATGTGTAACATATTTTCATTCACATTCTCATTGTTATTCTCACTTCAGAGACAGGATGGGGGGGGCTGCTGGTTGTGTGTCTGTGTGCGCAAAGCTCTACAAGTTTGAGATTGTGGCTTTCATTTTCATGTTTGCCATCTCTCCTGCTGCGCTGTCAGTGTCCTCTGTGTCCACAGAGTGCGTAAGCAAGATCCTTAGTGTGCTTAAAGTTACGCACATTTTTCCGTCACGTTTTTTTTCTATAAATCCCAAACTTTGCGTATAAAATTGCTTACGTAGTTTTCAGACCCGGTTTGTGCGTAAGCAAGCTTTATAAATGAGACCCCTGGTTGTTAACGACAGCATATGGACAGAAAACCTTTGCAATAAAGGTTGTGATGGCTTTTGAGATTCATTTCGCACTTTCGGAGCTGTGGGGAAGTTTGAATCCTTCCTCAATTTTTCACTGGTTTGGAGCAACAACTGGCGGCTTCTTCTCCTTGTCGTCAAAAATGGCATGGTAACGGGTGAGATGCTGACACATGTTTGTAATATTACCATTATATTTTACTTTTGCTTTACAAAACTTAGTAAATCATGTCCAGGCTTTTTCCGATCTTGTTTTAATAAAAACCAAATTATTTCCAAACTTTTGCATTTAAACCTGCTGTGTGAATTTCGCGCTGCATTGTTGAACTGCAAGCTGACTCCATCTGGTTTAAGCTGGTCTGTCACTGAAAATGTCCAGGGTGCACGCCAGACTTATGATTTGCTAATTTTATTATTATGTAAAATAATAAAAATTTTAAGCACTTATAAATCAGTATCAATTTGGCACGTTTCACATTCGCGATTGATTGATTATTGGTGAATCGGCACACCCCTAATACTATGAGCATGCACTATTAGTGGACATGTGTTAATCTCAGCAGAGTAATTGTTAATCACCCAACAAAGCGCAATGAGAAACAGCTTATTGCCACAAATAGATACAATCAAGCCTTCTGAAAAACAAAAATATTTGGACTGTGCAAAATCACTGATCACAAAATTCAAACAACCATCAGACACAATATAACAATCATGGTTAACAAGGGAGGGTGAGGAAAAGAGGAAGAGGCAGGTTTACCTGGATGAACTTATAAGAAGTGAACCAAGCCTCTTAAAGGGTTAGTTTGGATTTTCTGAGGTTGTGTACAGTTTTTAAATAGAAATACTTCACCTGTCCTTTAATAAAAAGATGTCATAAGGGCCATGTCCTTCCATGAGCATGTTAAAAAAGTGCATACAACCAAAGTGGTGGAAGGCTAACAAGCAAGTATCACATGTTTTAGCTGACTTTAGCCTTTTAGAATTCAATCTGAAAATGATCACTGAGTTGGATACAATGCTCTATAAGTGGATAATAATGGCCCAGTGTCACAAGAGACTTGTGGTAATTTTGGTTCAGCTGATTAACATTCATGCTGCTGTGAAGTTACACTGGTTGAGTCAGCCGTATCAGTCCAACAGATCTGCAGCAACTCACAGTGATCCAATATCATTCTACAAGTAAGGAAACTATTACAGGTTATAACTTCACAGAAACTCACTTCAAAGAATACTAATTAATCCTTAAAGATCAGGGGTCTCATTTATAAAGCTTGCTTACGCACAAAACCGGGTCTGAAAACTACGTGAGCAACTTTCTACGCAAAGTTTGGGATTTATAGAAAAAAACGTGACGGAAAAATGTGCGTAACTTTAAGCACACTAAGGATCTTGCTTACGCACTCTGTGGACACAGAGGACACTGACAGCGCAGCAGGAGAGATGGCAAACATGAAAATGAAAGCCACAATCTCAAACTTGTAGAGCTTTGCGCACACAGACACACAACCAGCAGCCCCCCCCATCCTGTCTCTGAAGTGAGAATAACAATGAGAATGTGAATGAAAATGTTGCACATAAGAATTATATCACAGTCTGTTCATATGTATTTATGTATTCAGATTATATAGAAATTCCACTTATTGGTGAATTAATTGTGTGAAGTAGGAATACTGCAGCGTCCCCCTGCATAATGATGCACAATGGATGCTGGCGCTCATTGTAGATCAGCCAGTGGCAGCATCTGGATGGGGGACCCGATGTAGATTCCTTAAAGCAGTCCTATTAGATCTATGTGCTGAACTGGACCCGGTGTTGGATCTACTGACCTGCTGGAACCGTGCACCTCGTCCCCCCCTCTTCTAATTTATATCAGGAACGCTGCTGGATCAACGCTGCTTTACTTGCAGCTCTTCCGTTTGTTTGTGACCCCAAATCAATATTTTGCAAGGATGATACTTTTTAAAAGTAGACTTAAAACACACCTTTTCTGTCAGGTTTTAAATATCTAGTTTTATTTGTTTTAATAAATTCCAGTCTTAGTGTTGCTACAAGTAGTAATTCTATAGGTCTAACTGAAACTTTATTTTTCTTATCTTTTTTATTGCTTGTGCTGCTTTTATTATTACATTTTTAAATCTTTTTACTCTCTTGTTTTTCTTTTTGCAACTGTATTTTTGTCTTTTGATGTGAAGCACTTTGGCTGTATTTGACTGAGTAAAGCGCTGATTGAGTGATTCAATTCAGTTTATTTAAATAGCGCCGATTCACAACAGATGTCATCTCAAGGCTCTTAACAAGAAGTAATTTCAATACATTTATACAAACATTCCAATCAGTTAAAAAGTTTCCTATTTAAGGAATCCCAGCAGATTGCGTCAGTCATTGGCGTGAGGTTGGGCCCCGTTGATGCAGACTTTCCAACCACAGCAATCCTTCAGCAATCCCTCATACTGAGCAAGCATGTGGCGACGGTGGAGAGGAAAAACTCCCCTTTAACAGGAAGAAACCTCCAACAGAACCAGGCTCAGTAGGAACGGCCATCTGCCACGACCGACTGGGGATGATTGAAATAAAACAGTTTTCCGTGCCTCTACCAGCCTGCAGCTGTCTCTGTGGAATTACTTTCTCCGCCTCTCGGTTACCTGTGAAACGCCCCATATTAGCTGGCTTAAGTCTATGCAGAATATTCACTAGACACTTTGCATGGACCGTTTATGGGAGAAAGTGGGTGTGTAGGAGGCGGGATATGATCCAAAAACACCTGCGCACATTTCTAGGTAGAGCGGGATTTATAAAACGGAAAGTGCTGCAGCTGTGCTACTCTAAGTTTGATAGATCGGAAACTTACTATGCGTAAGTAAAAAAAAGTTGCTGAGCTTAAGTACGGTTTTAGTAATGATTCTATGGAAAGTTTTATAAATGAGACCCCAGTTATGTTAGCATTGTTGTTATAAGGTCTTGTAGGAGATGTGGCAGTATGACATTAACATAATCAAAATAAACTAAACAACTAGCACACTGGTTTTATCCACCATGTTAAGACAGCATATGTGAATTAATTTAAATGTAAAATAAAGGGAGAAACTATTCCATTGTTTCTGTTTCAGGTTCCATATAAACACAGGCGCTGTTGCAGCTTCAGAATCTTCTCTCACCAGATGGAAGGTTAGTTATTGTCAACTTGGGAAGGACTTTTCTGTTCATAATTATTTATTCATATTTGTTAGATGTAAATTTTAACTGTAAATATAAAGTAAATGAGAAAATGGTTTTGAATTTTCCTTTTCAAGTTCAATGATAAATTGATTTGTATTGTATTGTATTTAATGTATTTGAATTATCTAGGTAAACATATTTGTTTCTAGTTTCTTTGTTTTACATTTATCAGCACTTTTAAAACTACAGAGCTGTTTTTTTTTACCTTTAGTTTTTAAATAAAGGAAGGAGTCAGACCACGTCTACAATGGATCAGCAACAGACTAAAGGTAAATCTTAGAGTACATGAAGCGTTTATTTGTACATACATAAAGATTTCATGTGTTTAATCAGCCTATACTAAAAAGGGTGTAAAAAAAGGATTATGTGGATAATTCAATACACATATTTCTTACTGAGTTTCTTGCTAGGACAGACAACAGCGCTCATTATATTGTTATGACGACGATAGATCCATGATTGCTTTACATTTGCTACAAACAACTTTTGCATTTCAGATTGAAGTAAGGAAATGTTCTGCTGTAGATGTGGAGCCATTATGTTGGTGAGATCTTCTGCAGCTTAGGGATGCATCATGTTGCTACTTTGCTTTGTAAAATGACTCAGTTGGCAACTGGTCATCAACAATGTAATAAAGTAACATTTAAAAACACAGAAAAGAAAAATATAAAGATAAAAACAAAGATGCAGAAAATCAAAGGACCTGGCAGCTCCTTAAAGAGCGAAGGCAAAAACTTCTAAACAAAGTCTAGAGAGTTTTGTTTGTGCTGTGAAGGTGATCCAACCTCCATCTGACACAGCTACCAGGTGTCCACTGCAAGCTTAAGTCAAATGCGGTCTCACAGCCAGGTTTGCATTGCATTGTGGGATGTGGTAGAGTGAAATAACTAATCAACAAAATGTGTGCATCTTATTAAAGCCTTAAGCCTCATTTTACTTTCAAGACCTCTTCTCAAGATTATTCGTTTTACAAGATCATTTATCTGATATAAAACCCAGAAACAAACTAATAGGCTAATGCGATAAATTCTCCATGTTTTCTACTGGGTCAGAACAGAACAGAGAAACTGCTAACTGTGTTTACATTTGGTTCTCCTGGCCCCGACACACCCGACCCATGAAACATTCTCTCAGGTTCTGGTTCTCTTCTGAGTTTTTTCTGTGTGAAAAGAAACTGAACCTCTGGAGAAAGTTAGTTAAAAACCTCATCAACTAATTTGGACGTAAGGTGTTGATAGTAAGATCCTCAAAAGTATACCTAACATTTGACAACCCTCTCCCCATCACCCCTGTGTAGATTAGTAATTTAGTTACATGAAGTACTTTTAAAATCTGAAAATTGTTTAAAAATTTCCGAACAAAATAGAAAAATAAGGGATGGATGTTGTCAGTAAGATTTCCTGAAGAAACCCAAATTGGCACAATTTGAATTTACTCTGGTAAATCCATGCAGAAAAACTATTATAACAATATACTTGAAAGGGAAACATATTTGTCAATTTCACAAATCCCTTAATAACACATTTAAAAAAACTAAACAAAACAATCCAGTTATTATTTAACTATTGCAATTCCACCAGGAAACACACTTTTAAGGTGCACAATCTCTACCTCCAACATTGACCTGATGGCTTTGACCTTTTTCTGTCCATCTCTGAGTTTATTTGGCATTTGACAATCAATAAAGCTAGATTTCCCATGATTCCCCAAAACTCTGCTCACACATGACCAGAAACAAGACAGAATTCTTTCTTTTTTTTTTATTAGCCATTTCACACCATTCAGAAAAACGTTCAGAAATGTGTTAAAAGTTCAAAGCCTGTTGTCTTTTACTTTGTTTTTCAAACGATTCTGAAAACCATCATTAGACTGTTGTCTTGGAAAGATCATTATCGTCGTAGCACAGTGTAAAACAGTGTTGGTTACATTAATAATATATTCGCCCCAGAAGAAGAATGCGCAACAAACAGAACAAACGCATTTCCTGCAACCCTTCCGTTCTGTGCGCAGAAACTTCAATTGTAACTTCACTACAGTTCAGTATAGTTGTGCATAAAATAAATATCAGCTGTGCAACATTCCAGAGAAATAAAAAGTGAAATAATTAATTGTAATATAAATCAGGGGTCACGTTATTTTCCGTCTACCTTTTTTTTTCTTCTTTTTTTTAAACATTGATAGAAAAATGCGCGCAAGTGCATCCATCATTTTGACAGTTTAGAATTCACATCCCTGAAAACCTGGTGAAGTGCAGATATTTTCAACTTTACGCACTGAGTTCAGGTAGCTGAATCAATTAAAAGAAGATTCCCATGAGAGCATCTGACTGAGCATCATCTCAGACCTGGACACTGTACTCGCTTCGCTATCTGAGAGCTCAGGTGACAGCAGCATGGAGAGTTAAGGAGGCATTGGAGCGCGTAACTGCAGCGGACACAGACTGATAATTTAAAGGGGGGGTATTATGTAAAATTGACTTTCTGTAGCTTCATATCCTGAGAACCTGTCTTTCCCTCATTAAAAACATGCCTGAAGTGTCGCTCTGACCCATTCACTCATGTTAGAGGAATCTTTGAGTCTCTGCTGGTAGTTCTCGGGGTTGCTGAAACACCTGCTCCCACCTATCCCCGCCTTTTCCACCCATCACCTCCTCCGACCTTACGTACTCAGCCAAAACCCTCGCCCCTGCAGAGCTCCCCTACCCCTCCCCACCAATGGCCACTGGCTGCTCTGCTTTTTGACTATGACACTGAGGACCGCCATTGCTCCGCCATTGCTGTAGTACCGCCATATAGCCGCTAGTCCCCCATTGGAATACATTGCACTTTAGACACATTAAAAACAACTTTAATGCCCGGTGCCTATTTTTTAAAAACTGTCTACAGCTAGATATTCCTAGTGATTATGCTGGGTTAGAAACAATAAGAGGCACCAGGCTGGTTAACGTAGGATACATTTTCTAAATCTTCCATAATTAATGAGGGCCGGACTTTGATTGACAGGCCGTTTACGTCGCTGCCTGGCCCATCGGCTATAGCTAATAGCTCGCTGCGCAGCTGCATGATGCTAGCAGAGGCTATCTGGCTGTGGAGCTGAGTTCAACCTAACGCATTCTGTCTGAGTCTTTTCACTTTGATATATTAGACTATTGAAAAATGTGTGAGCCTAAGTAAAACATGTTTGTAATTAAAAAATGTAATTAATTTTTTTTTCCCTTTTCTGTTTGACCACTATAATATTTTACTGCTGATATGCAGTGTGTGATTTGTGAAAAAAGCAGAGGGGGGATATATATATATATATATATATATATTTTTTTTACTTTTGTATTCATGAAAATACCGACAGGTTTGTGTATGCAGGCTGCAGGGCATCTTTCTCATACGTTTACCCTTTAAAAACTGACAAAACTGTGAGGAAAAAAAATACTGTTTAAATAAAAAAATTAAAATAAGATCAAATATATTAAGATGATTAAAATTAACGATAAGAATTCCCTTTACTTATCCAGTCATAGCAGGTAAGGTGATTTTTTTCCCCGTGGCATCAGCAGCACCTTGTCCGCCCTCTCAGATCCACAACTCTCTCTGCATATTTTTCTGTGGGGAAAAAATTCACCTCTGCAACCCAGCCGGGGTCAGGTACAGAAATACTTGTCAGGTGTAAGAATCCCTCCATACCCTCAGTTTATTAAACCGTGCGCACAGCTGCATGAAAGTATAGATATTTGAGTCATTGTAGCCGGGACCATGTCCGCGGTAATATTTATCAATTACAGTTTTGTCCCCACCACCAAACCTGATGTTCTTTTATGTTCATCTTTTAAACAGTGCATCCACCCGCGCAATTTTCATATATTCAGTATCCTCTTTAATACAAGGTGTTCTAAATATGCTGTGCTACCAGCTCCATGCTTTCCAGAGGGAAGACGGACACACACTCTGCGCTTTTTGGACCATTTCCACAAATTTTGTGATTGGTTTGTCTTCAAAGCCGTATAAAAACAAATATTGCATTTGATTGCGCAGAATCCCCTCTTGAACTCTGCTGCGGAGATGGAACGTGTAAACTGCAGCCATTCATTTATAAAGGTGTTCGCCGATGTTGTTTAATATACATTTTTAATTAACCTAACCTTTACCTATTATCAATTAGAAGATGCAAACTCTCTGAGGATCAGTATTATTTGTTCTGATAATGAAGCATATGTTTGTGGGAGAAACAGAAAGGCATTCACAATCTTTAACAACTTTTATTTTGAAGCGTAAATTTTTTTTTAAATAATCAAAAAAGGTGAAAAAACTGCTCCTGACTTGACTCCAAGCCCTCCGCCCTCGGCTGTATCAGGATATTGTCGACCGTGGCCTTATTTGTATTCATTTCTGGGGAGTAGAATTTAAATCATTATTAAATTACAATTATTACCGTATTAATCCATTCATAGGAGCACACATGAGGCACTTTCATCCACAAGCATTCAACACACACAGTGTGTTGAATGCTTGTGGATGAAAGTGCCTCAACACATACAGTGTACAGAAAGCACTTTTCATACAGGGAATTTAATACTTGACACATTATTATACACTGTATATATACAGTCAATGTTACACACATGTAAACATATTGCAGATTAGACTAGGCTAATAAACATCCTCCACTCGGCTTTACATACATGTTGACAGCAATCTGTCTCGAGACTCTTTTTATCCAATTGTCTTTGATATCACGTTGTGATAATTCAGTTTAAATTGCTGTCTTTCTCGACTGTAATTATAGTAACACTACATTTTAATAATTATTTTAAGTTATGAGTTCTTACCTTATGAGATTGGGGGAAAAAGAGAGCCGTCGGAGGCGCACAGATGGCTGCAGCAGAATGAAGCGGGAGCTCTATACATACAGTCAATGAGCGAATTAGCCTTTAGCTTAGCTAGCCAAGTTTAGCATCAGAGCTAAAGGCTTACGACAGAAATTGAACGAGGGGCCAAGCAGGGCCAATCATAGATATGCCAATCATAAATATTGCCGGGTGTCCCCGGCTAAAATGACGCTTATGCATTTGGGAGACTCAGGTGAACTGTCCTCTCCCGCCCCTCCCTTTTCTCACACCACGTGTTCCACGGAAAGCGGATGTGATCATACAACGCCGTTTAATTTTGGAAAAAAAGGCAGTTTAAAACTACGCTCAGAACTGACGTTGTATGATCACATCAGCACTTTGCCAGCTAGTAGGGGCGCCTGAAGCTGCAGGGGGCGCCAATTTACCAAATCCCCCACACAATGCATAGATGATAGGAAACCACAAATCTTTTTCTTTTCTTTTTTTTTGTCAGTGCTCGTGCCGCCCCCTATGTGCCATGATGAATAAATGCGCTCCGGTTAGCTTCCCGGTTCGCCCGTGCCAAAAAACGCCTCTGCTGGTCTGCTTTACAAAAAAAGTGAAAATCAAGATCAACCTAAAGAGCTGTCATTATGGCTTGTTTAACTCTATATAAAGGAACAAATAAATTTCTATTACAGCTGCATCTCAATAAATTGGAAAAACATACAGAAGTTATTTTAAATATCCAAAATAAAAATGTGAATTCAGTATATTTAAGGTATGTTCGTTACAATTACAAATTTTTCATATATTTTTTCGTATTTTTTAAATTATGGTTTAAAACTAAATCAATTCCAAAATTTAGCTTCTAAGAAAATTGAAACACCAGATATGATTCTGAGTTTTTTGTTATTTTAGTTTGTGTGTAAATAATTGTTGAGTGCCCCTTTTTGAGCTGAATATCCACAATAAATAAAGTTTTCGATTACATTGTTATTTATTGAGATTAACCTGTAAATATTTGTTACAACCTTGTCCGACACGCTCTCCAAACTTGGACTGGACAAATTTCATCCTAACAAGCTCACTCTTCGATCTCTGTTGGAGATCAACAATGACAGCAAGTTTGAAAATACCATTTCATCACTAAAGGACATTCCGTGGTATTTTCTCAAGAAATTGTTAAAGATCAATGCTGAGTGCAGAAGCTGTATTCAGTTAGCAGGTAATAAAGAGGTTAAAAATGAAGAAAGTGATTACTCCTTTGGCATAGACCTTTATACTGCAGATGACAGTGATAATAGGATTAATGCTCTTGACCTGATAGTAGCACTTTTCCTTTGTGCTGACAGCTTCTTGCAACAAGAAATGGCTCTCAGAATGTCAATGTGCCAGTTTTCTGTCCCACTGTTGATGCCTCATAACAATAACAGTCAATGGAGCTTGATGCTTTGGGCTCTAAAAGGCATCGTTAAAGAGTGGCGTCCCCATGATATGTCTGAATCAAAAGGTTTTGTTGAAGACACGATTGTTGAAGCAAATATTCCGTTATTTTCTTTTGTCCGCTTGAAACACAGCACTTTATCAAAGTCCCAGATACTGAATCATATTCTAAGTCGAGGCCAACAGATTCAGAATATCTTCATACACAGAGATATGGAGGGAGGAGCCATTAAAAGAGAGATATCTAATGGACTGGTGGAGGTCTCCTGGTTCCTTCCCTGTGGAAGAGAACAACTGGACATTTTTCCAGAGCCAGTCGCCTTTGCCAATCTGAGAGGAGACATTAGTGAGTCACTTATACAGTTCAGCTTTCTTGTTGAAGTTTCAACAGCTACCTTTGTGTTCTTGGACAAGGTTGAAGAAAAAGAGCAGGAAACTTTGACTTCACTTGGAGATGTGAAAAATAAACTGTTTTTGGTTGTGAATCGCAAGGATCGTAACAACAGGGAGGAGATGATGTCTCTCAGGACAACACTGGAAAAAATAGATTTCCCAAAGGGCAATGTGATAGTAAAGGTCAATAGGGAAAATGGAGTAGAATTTTCCAAAAAAATTTGTGGAAATATAAAGAAATTATTAGAGCATGCAAAAACAAAGAATGGTCAAAACAATATCCGTGAAAAAGCTGTTGAACTTGGTCTGTCAGTGGATGAAAACAGAAGTGAAAAACAAGAGAGAGCAGCTGAAGAAATTATGAAAGGAATCGTGGTACGGAGTATACCTGACTACAAGACGCAGAACCTGCCTTTACAAGGAGAAAACTGGAAAAAGTTATCAAGATTACAAATGGAACTATGTAGACTTAATATATGTGAGGATGTAGGAAAAGAAGAATATAAATCTCAAATGCAGGAACAAGAAAAACAAATAAAAATGCAACAAGCAAAATGCAAAATTTCTAAAGAAATTCAGAGTTTCATCGATAACCTCTCCACAAGTGACAAAGAAGAACGAGATTTTTTCCTGAAATGGTTGAAACTCAAACTTGACTCGCACTCACGAAATAAACTGTCTGACCTGCGAAACAAATTCAAAGAACAATGCAAAAGCAAAAATACTGAACGCATTAAAGAGTTGGACCAGGTTCTGGCGGACAGCTCTTTAGGAATCGAGCATTACATGAGAGAGATGGGCCTGATCTACGAGTTCTCACAAGAAAAAACGGGGAAAATCTCTCGTCTGCCTCGTTTGGCGGCTGAAATGGTGATGGATGGACATCCTTTAGAAATTCTGGATGGTGATGCTTCCAACATCCCAGAAAAGTGGGTGTCGGCCGTCCTTAACGAGGTTCATAAGAAAGTTGGGCAAAGGAGCAGATTGCTGGTTCTGACAGTTTTGGGAGTTCAAAGTTCAGGGAAGTCGACGCTCCTCAACACCATGTTTGGTGTTCAGTTTCCAGTCAGCAGTGGCAGATGTACAAGAGGAGCCTACATGATCTTCCTCAAAGTTAATGAAGATTACAAAAGTGAGCTGAATTATGATTTCATAGTTCTCATTGATACAGAGGGTCTGAAGTCTCCTGATTTGGCTCAACTAGAAGACAGTTATGAACATGACAACCAGCTGGCAACCTTTGTCATCGGTTTAAGTGACATTGCCATCATCAATATAGCAATGGAAAATGCAACTGAAATGAAAGATATTCTGCAAATTGCAGTTCATGCATTCTTGAGAATGACCCACATTGGAAAAAGGCCTGTGTGTCACTTTGTTCACCAAAATGTTGCTGGAGTTTCGGCTGATTCTAAATGCATGACTGAAAGAAAACGTTTTTTGGACCACCTCAATGAAATGACTCAGATCGCATCTGAAATGGAAAAACTTCCAACCAATAAAGAGTTCACTGATGTCCTGGACTATGACATGGAAAAAAACAACTGGAACATCCCAGGACTCTGGCATGGCACTCCTCCAATGGCTCCAGTCAACACTGGTTACAGCCAAGCTGTTTCAAATTTCAAGAAATATCTTTTGGAAACAATGAAGAACAAAAACAGTGAACCCACTCAAATCCCAGATTTTCTAGAATGGATGACTAGTCTGTGGAGGGCAGTTAAATATGAAAACTTCATCTTTAGTTTCAGAAACATTCTTGTAGCTCAGGCATATGACAACCTGTGTAAAGACTTCAATGATTGGGAATGGGAGTTAAGAAAAGAGATTCACGCCTGGCAACAGAAAACAGAACTAGAAATCTTAAACACTGACAATAATTCTCAAGTAAAAAACTGGAATGAACTGGTTTCAGAAAAAAAGAACAAAGTTTCTACAAAAATACAAAGCGAGCAAATGAAAATAAAGGAGAAACTCAATGAGTACTACAAGAGGAAGGACAGACGTGTTAATCTGATAGAGAAATACAAAGTTGACTTTCTGAACAATATCAGAGGCCTTGCCACTGAACTTGAGCATTCAATGAAAACTAAACTGGAATCTACTCTCGAATTAAAAGTAAATATGAAAAAAGCTGAAGAAATTCAGAGAAAATGCACAGATGGGATTGAAGAGGCTGTCATGAAGCTCTTGGGTGAATGCAAGGACTCCACCCTGTCTGATGATGAGCTGACAGAAGAGTTTGAGAAGATGTGGTCTGAATCTACAGCAAACCTGTCCGGCTTAGAAGAACGAGACATTGTTGGATCTGTCCTCTGGCAGCTGAGGAAACATTTCTCTAATCGAAACGTGAATCAGGAATTACAGAATATAGACTTAAAATGTCTGGAACCATTCAAAGTTAAACATGAATATATTGATAATGTAAAAAAAAATTTTTTTTCTATGGTTCAAAATCGTTTTAGAAGACCTTTTTCAGACCTGTCACGCTTGACTGATTCTGTCGTGGAATCCTGTAAAGAGTTTTTGAAGGAAAGAACAGAAACAAATGAAGATTATAATGACTCCTTCACTAAAGACCTACTGGAACATGTTGACACGCTTCTTCCACAAAAGGGCAAGCAATTCAAAATCGATATAAAGTACGAGATCGACTTGAAGCTTCACATTTGTGGCATCGCTTCAAGAGAATTCCTGAAAATGCACCAAAGGTTTCTGGCAAACATCAATCCTAAAACTCAGTTAGAGAAATACAAGCCCGGGTACTTATCAGACTTTATTGATTTGTACAAAAAGAGAGATGACTGTCAACGTAAAGCTACTGATTACATCCAGCTTTGTATCAAACCAGCAGTGGAAGACTTCATCAACAGATTTCTGGGAATAGACATTGTGGATGAGATCTTAATGAGCCATCATTCTGCAGAGTACAGCTCTCGCTCATTTTTCCAGTACAACATTCAGAAAGAGTTGCTGGAGAAAGATGACTTTGAAAGTTTTGTTAAGTACATCAATACATATGAGATATATGTGAAGAACTGGATATTTCAGCAAATCAAGCAACAAATGTCACAGAATGACACAATGCACAAACTGAAAACCAAGAACCTCAAAATCATTACTGATAAAATTGCAGAGGCAATAGAAGCAGCATCAAAAGGACCAGATGGTGTTCCCCTGCCAGATGACAATGAAAGCTCTAAAGAGCTAATCGAAAACATCAGAAAACATTTGGTTAAAGACATCTCAATTCCAGCTGAAGCTGAAAAAACCATCCTGTTTCAAATCCAAAGCACAAGCCTTCCATTTATCAACAGTGTCAAGACAGAATTGGAGAAACTGACATCCCAGCTGAAGAAAGAATACTCAACATCAGAAACAATCCCTGATATTTTGAGGAAGCTCCCAGTTAAACCACAAGATGAACTTTTTAAGCGCATTTTTGGATGTGGGCATCAGTGTCCATTCTGTAAAACTCCATGTGAGGCTGGAGGAAAAGAACACAACCAGCATAGTGCTACTATACATCGACCCCGGGGTCTTGGTAGATATCAAAATATCACAACCACCAAGCTTGTTCCAGAACTGTGTACAACTGGTGTCCACAGTAATGGCACATTTCAAAATGCAGACACTGAATGGAAACCTCATCCTTACAAAGAATACACAACATATTATCCAGACTGGCAGATTCCACCAGACCCCACCATTGAGGCGTCAGACTACTGGAAGTACATCCTGGTGAAATATAATGAGAAATTTGCTGAAAACTATGCGGCCGAACCAGCAGATGTTCCAGATGCCTGGAAGAGAATCTCACAGGAAGACGCTCTGAAAGGCTTAAAAGATGCTTTCAATATAAAGTGAAAGAAGATTCCCTGAATACTGGCAACACAAACAAGTACAGTTTATATCGATGCCGACTTGCTTGAAACTCATAAAGATTGCAGAGAAAGTTTTAAAAAAGTTTGTCATATTATCAGAATCCTGAATAAGAATGTTGGGGAAAGAATCCAAAACAAATATTGGGTTTAATTTAGGATTTATCATTTTCACCAAGTAATCTTGGGGAAAAAAACAGCATAGCAAACTTTCAACAATTTTAATGTTTTCAAGATGTATCCAGTTTTGTTATTATTACAACTAACATTCTTTATACTTTTTTCGTGAAACATGATTTTTTCCAGTTTTATTCTTTACCAAAACCTTTTTTGTTTTTGTTTTTTTTGTTTACATAATATAAATGTGAAATCTTTTTCTCCTTTTATTAGTTTTAACTTGTGTTTAGTAAATATCCCAAAAAATTTTTACGGTAGTGATTGTCATTTTTCTTGCATCTATGGCATAAAACGTACATAACAAATGATGAATAATATAAATTCCATTTATATGTAAGTAAGAGAAATAAAAGTTTACTGTGTTCACAATACAGTAGTATTGTCTGTTTGGAAAAAGTCCCAAACTTTGTTTTTGTTTCTACGTTTAAGCTCTTTGGCTTCTAAAAGAATGTTTTATTTTTGGGGATTTTATTTTATTTTTAATTCAAAATAGTGTGTTGCTTGAGTATCAAAAAGCTAAAAACCCAGAACTGTTGTATCTAAGAGCATTTTAAAATTCATTTTCTTTTATCCTTTAAACATTATTTTTCTGTAGCAAGGCAACAGATATGTACAATTTAATAAAAGTGCCAAGGCCATGTCTTTTTAAATACATTTTATCCACTGTTTTTCCTGGTATGTTTCTGTTTTTGATGCTTTATTAGTTTTATTACAATGTGTAAATGACATAGAACATGATACATGGCAGCTGAAAGTCGTATTTTAGTAAATAAATGTAGTGGGGATCAAATTATTTGTTTGTACGCACATATTTGACACAAATATGACTTTTTATAAGAAATAAATATGTGTATGTATGTGACAGCTTGATATATGTATCTGTTGATCTATAATGTTTTGATCTGTAATATATTGATCTATGATCTAGTGTTGAAAAATGATTTTGCTTCATGGATGTATAAAAGGTTTTAAATTTCTTGATGAAATAGATATTACAAAAACAGTTTTCAGAAAGATTATCTTGTTCTCCACCCCTGTACAAATAAATACTTTCATAATTAGAATCATCTATTTTGTGCACAAACAAGCTGATTTAACTTTGGTTCCACGATGATGTTTTTTGTTTTTTTTAATCAAATATGTTAAAATAAGTTTGCTGCATTTATTTCAAATATTCTACAATGTTTTATTATAATATTTTCCTTTTTCATTGTACATTTTAGACTGATTATTAATGATATTGATCATATGATTAACAGTTTCTTTGTAATGGAAACATAAATCTTTAAGGTGCACAAGGTCATTGTTTTTAGAATTGTAAAAATATCAGACAAGCATCTTATGTTCCTGTTTTTTTTCATTTTACCTTCAGCACAGTGTGAGTCATCATGCTGCTTTTATTAGTATATTTTAGTTTATGACTTTTTGATAGATATGACTTGGTTTTATGTCTTTTATTCTTTATGTCATTGTGCAACACTTCGTTTAAATGTTTTGAATTGTGTTTTAGAAATAAAATGGACTTTGATTTGAACTTGGCAATTGTAGGATTTTTTTAAAATACCAAAACATGACTGTCACCAAGTGAAGCTTGATATAAATAAATGGGTTGAAATAAGGAATGTAGGGAATGGATTTTTTTGCTCCTAAAGTGCTTGTAGAGGTTTAGAGCAAAGAACAATTAAATAATCAAAAATCTTACATTTAAAAAAAGAAAACAAAAGCCAGCCAGCCAATTGAAAAGGAGTTACATGACAGGATTTCAAAGACCCGGTCAACAGCCTAGCAGCAGCATTCTGTAAAGTCTGCAAACAGTCTAGGGAGGTTTTTGGTAAGACATACAGTGGGGATCAAAAGTTTGGGCACCCCAGGTAAACATTTGTATTAATGTGCATAAAGAAGCCAAGGAAAGATGGAAACGTCTCCAAAAGGCATTCAATTACAGATGAGACATTCTTAAAATGTGTCAAAAAAGTTCGATTTTATTTTCATCATTTACACTTTCGAAATAACAGAAAACAAAGTAATGGCGTCTGCAAAAGTTTGGGTACCCCGTAGAGTTAATACCTTGTAGATGAAGGAATAAGTTCTTACGCTGTGGATATTAGTTGTAAGCATCACTCCAAGTAATCCCAGACAACTTCTCTTTAAGTTAAGGGAGCTTTATTTAGAAAATAGATCAACCTGACAGCCAAAACATTTCGTCAATTTATCCCATCTATTCTAAATATGCACCTACTACTACAGATCTTAGAAAACAATAATAGGTGAACATTAAACACAATTACCATGAAATGAATCCGTGAGAAGAGCTGAGGTACGGGTCAGGAAAGGAGGGGGGCCCTCACTCCAGGGGGCCCAAATCACAGATAGTCTGTGCCAAGATGGAGAACAGCACATGGAGTCTAAGAAAGAATCATAAAACTAGCTTTGGCTAAAGGAGCACATGGGGTGAAGCATCCATGTGGAAGGCCTCTGGTTTACCAACAGACTAAAGACAATGGAGTTAAACTTTTCAGCTAAGACGAGTTAACGCAGGCCGGACCGAGCCCGACTCTGCCGACCGGGTGATCAGGGAGCGTCACCATTGATGTCACAATCGGTGGCCATGGACCAATAGGAGTGTGTTGGGGGTCACTGCTAGGATTGTTGGGAAATGTGGTCTGCTCAGTCCATCTTTGAAATAGCTCCCAGCCATCCAACAGTCTGCTCAGTTCATCTTATGAGAAATGGAATCACAACATCCCCCCTTAGTTCTGAAGCATTGAACCCATGTTCAGTCTTTGGAACCAGAAGTTGATTCATTTTCCATGTGAACCAGGAAACGTTGCCGTCCTTCTGCGGCAGGGAAGGTTTAACAATTCAGTCCATTCGAAGAACAAAAAAAAAAAAAAAAAAAAAAAAATATATATATATATATATATATATATATATATATATATATATATATATATATATATATATATATATATATATATATATATATATATATATATTAGTCCCAGCAGCAGGAAGATGCCTTCATGGTGCTAACAAGCTTGATTAACTCAGGCATGAACACTGGCAGGAAACAATCAAAAATAACAGGCCAAACTACAGAAAGAAACATCAACTCAGGTGTAGGAGGAGTAATAATCCCCTTTCTAACTTTGTCTATAAAATTAAAGAGAAAAGTTAACAATCCTCATTAGAGGAGATAGGAACAGAAGGTGAAGCGGGGTTAGTAATGACCCTGATGGCGTTAAAACAGTTTAGAGTTGGCCTTGCTCCAAGCAATCAAGTGAAAAAAAGATTCTAAAAGATTCTTTAAGTAAAGAAGATGTACCTGTAAATTGTTTTTTTCCCCCATAAATGTTACATTTTTTACTAAGTCCCCTTTAAGCAGCGAATGTTGTCATTAACCATATTGCGCTGAATTTGAGAGAGGAAGTAATCTCTTTTTTAACAGGGCAGATACTGTCTAAAATAGAGAGGCAATATTCATTAAAATGATCAGTCAGAAAACCTGCATCACTAAAAGGAGGTTAAAAAGACTAAAATCTGTAGAAAAACGGTCTGCTGTCGAGGACTTTAAAAAATGAGCTAACCTCACGGCAAGCTGAGGACTGTGACACAGTTTCAAATAAATTAAAAGCAACACAAAGATGATCAGAGATAAAAATGTCCTCAGAGCAAGTAAAATCCATGTTCAGACCTACAGTAAAAATAAGGTCCAGGGTGTGTCCTTTGGAGTGAGTGGTTCCAGATTCATGCTGAATAAAGGGATCCAAGAGATTAAGAAAATTATTAGCAAAAATGTCTGAGTCATCATTACTCAGTACGTTTACATGCACGTCTAAATCGAGCTTTTGGCAAAAATCGGACTAATAGTTTAACCAGAATGGGAGAATTTAGCCCAAATTACAAGTCTCTCAAAAAAAACGAATTATTGAGAGAAGTGCGTTCGCCACCACGACACTAGGTGGTGATATGCGTCGTTTCACACTGGATTTTTCTGGTTGACCTGGAGCGTCACACAGATAGCAAACAAATGCTGAAAGCAATAAAGCAGAAAGAGTAAAAGTAGAATGTGCACAATGAGTGACGAAATGTACGACAACAACGCTGCAGCACAGAACATTTAGTTACTGTTTGATGGTGTTACACTCGTTGTTGCTGAGTGTTGTTGCCTACCGGTGTTGCTATTCCCGCTTCTGCGGTCTCGTCACTTCCCATGAAAAGCTCGGCTACACCACAGTTGGAGTTTACAGTACCATATAGTGTAGTAGAAGTGAAAACAATTATTAAAAAACAAATACTGGGCGAATGGCAGGATCAGTGGATAAAGGAAAAGAAAGGAAACCGCATCTTTATCATATACAGGGAAAAGTAGGAAGAATAAATAGTATATTAATGAATAACAGATGATTTCACGGCTAAGGGACATAAATTGTACGCTTCATTTGAAAGATAAAGATCCCACAGGTTTATGTGATTGTGGAGAGGACAGGGAAACGGTGGATCGTGTGATATGTATTTGCACAAGGCATACAGAAAACAGGAAAATGTTAAAAGAAAAGTTAAAAGTAAAAGGATATGGGTGTTGAGTTTAAAGAATTTATTAAGTGGGGAAAAATATATTCATAGATTAGTTTTGGAATTCCTAAGAGGAAGCGGATGAATAAGGAGAATATAGTTGTTGTTTTTTGTACAGTATTTTTCCCACTACAACCCACACTCAGAAAGAAGAAGAAGGTTGGAGTTTACATGCAGAGAAAGTCGATATACCAATCGAATTATCTGGGTCCCTTAGCTCGATTACTCTAACTCGAGTTCAGTTCGACTTCATTCGGACTAAGGCAATAATTCGACTTTCTCTTACTGCATGTAAACGAGCTGAATGTGGATGCTAAAATTCTCAACAATGAGCAGCTTTAAAGAAGTTGTTAAGAAATCACAAAAATGTATTGAAAAGGTGCCATTTGGACGTGGTGGACAGCACACAACAGCGCAGTAAAATGGGTCTTTATCAACGATTGTAATTAGCTGCAGTTCGGACAATGAATAATGTGCAATATTAGATGTACGGCATGAAAATCCACATCTAAACACAGCTGCAAAGCCTTCTCTGCGGCCTGACTTTTAAGGCTGGCTCATGAGAAAGAGCAGCTACCAGGACACAGTTCAATAATTCAAAAGTACTTCATCGATCCCAGAGGGAAATTAGGAGTTGTTGTAGCTCATATAATTAATTCTTTAAGGAGTTGTTGTAGATGATGATGGCTGTGGGCAGGAAGGATTTCCTGTAGCGGTCTGTGTTGCAGCGAAACTGAAGAAACCTCCGACTGAAGATGCTCTGTTGTTGTAGGATAGTCTCATGAAGAGGATGCTCAGGGTTGTCCGAAAATAAAAGCAGCAAATTCTGAGTCTCCATCTCTCAGTAAAAAACAAAAAATCCACATTTCTGGATTGTATTCAGTCATTAAGCAAGAACAACTTATTAGTTATTGAACAAACATTGAACAATGCCAGCGGGGCAGAGGGTGGAGTACTCACAGCAGCAGCCTGTTCCAGAGGACGGAGAAACTGTGGGTTTAGATCCACGAAAGTTATATAATCCATCGACATAAGGAGAAAAAAAAGGTAATGAATCAAGAGAGTCTGGATAAGCAGTCCTGAGGTAGCGCAGTGGTCCAGGCAGAACACGTATATGATCCTGATATCCCCATCGACACGAAAACCAGTACAACAGGTGGTGAGAAGTTTATTCCATTTTTTGACAAAGACCCGTCACTTTTAAAGAAGCCTGAGCTTCACCTGCAAACCGGCTCTCTTACCTCTCCTCCTCCTCCGCCTCCAAGATACTCGCGTACCAAGCGGACCGTCGCAGAGAATGCCAGAAGAGAATCCACTCAGCCTTGAAAGTAAGCCGGCACCGGAGTGTGACTCGAATGGACAGCAGCGTTGGCGGATGTTTGGTTGATGTCACATCCCCAATACAAAATGAAAACAGGAGAGAAAAAAGATGAAGTATGCAGAAAAACGGCAGACAACCAGCGGCAGCGAGGTCAAACACAGACACCATCATAGTGGAAGCTGAACGTAAACATCACTGGTACTGAAGAAAAATCAGCTAAAGTCCAAATCCAGCTGCCTCTTGCATTCAACCAGTCTAAAACGCCGCACAGCATATGAAACTGGACAACACCTTGGTGCTTTGGGCGTCCCTCTGACCACAGGGGATTCCCCAACACCTGCCCTTTTATGGTGCACTCAAGTACATCTGGTACATTGCATTTTCAAAGCAACTCAAAATTAATAAAAACAAATAAAAAACATTTTCAAGTGGTTTTATTGTTGTATAATTCATCCACGTGGTTAGTGGCTATATGCGTTTATCCTTTTAATACAGAAACAAATGAAATGCCCAGTCAGTTGTGATGTGTATCTCTTGATTAAAGCGAACTTACAACAGATCAAACTGTGACTTTAAAACTAAAGTACGTACTGAAACGTGAAATTCTTCTTTTAGGTTACACCCCTACTTGTACCAAACATCCTACAGCAGACGGCCTAACTTCATACGGAAAAAGTCAGCTACAAAAGGGAAAAATAGACAAAAATGCCAACAACTGTTTGCTAGCAACACAATGTTTTTCTTTCACTAAAATGTAGTTATTAATGCTATTATTTGAAAGTTGAAAGCATAGTGAAACGGATTTCTCGATGAAATCAGTCTTTTGGCTAAACTAAGTCCAAATATATTTAACTCAGATTTACAGACACAAGCAAACACATTGTTAACACAAGGAGAGAAAAAAACCCAATATATATTCCTACCTGTAGCTTTGATAAAAAGGGAAAGAAATATCTCTTTCTGGACAAACAGCAGCTCTTTTCTCTCTGTGAAGAGATGTGTGTGTTAATGGGTGAAAGACCGAATGTAGTGCGAAGCTGTTTGGGGTCCTCAAGACTAAAGGTGAAACTCAAAAAAATAGAACATCATGCAAAGGTTCAGCCTGTGGTTCTGCCCAGGTTTTATGGAAGGCCTTCAGCTCTTCTGCATTGGTCCGTCTCATGTCTCTCATCTTTCTCTTGGCAATGTTCCATTGATTCGCTATGGGGGTCAAAGGTCAGGCCAGTTTGCTGGTCCATCAAGCCCAGTAATCCTGCGGTCATTGAACCAGGTTCTGGTACTTGAGGCAGTGTGGGGAGGTACCAAGTCCTGCTGGAAAATGAAGTCAGCATCTCCATAAAGCTGGTCTGCAGAAGGAAGCATGCAGTTCTCCATCATGTCCTGGTAGATGGCGCCGTTGAGTCTGGACTCAATAAAGCTCAGTGGACCAACACCAGCAGATGACATCGATCCCCACATCAACACAGACGGTGGAAACTTCAAACTGGACTTCCACCATCTTGGATTGTGTGCCTTTGTACCTGCATCTTATCTGCGTTGTGCTGATTATGAATGAAAGATTTTGCTGTGACACAGTTGGTCCTTGGAGATGGACAGTTTCTCCGTTTATTCTGACGAGAACAGTACACATAAAACAACCACATTATGGACAGCCAGCTCCAAGTTCTATGCAAAACAAAAGTATACAACAAAACTGTACTCAGCCCTTAATATTCACAGCTATAAATTCACTTCAATGTTCACATTACGGAATGAATAAATATGTTACGATGACGATTATAACAAAAATCCACTCAATAAATCTGTAACTAAATTGAATGTATCTTGATGAAAGATGAACAGCACCCACCTCTCCCACAGGACAAGATCACAAAAGGGAAGAGACCAGGGGGCACAAATAATTTATAAAGAAGAAATAAAGAGGAGGGGCTCCTGATCTTGAAGTGCTATGCTTAGAAAATTACAGTAGTTTCCATGATGTTTACAGTCAGGTATACAAAATATCTTAGTAAAAAAAAAAACATCGTGTGTAATTATTACAAAGTACAAATACAACCCAGTTACACCTCTCCATTCTTCCTCCACACTCTGGGACCTCCAAATGAGATGCGAAGTTTCCGGTTGTTTTTTCTTTAGCCCAGGTGAGACGCTTCTGATGCTGTTTGATGTTCAGGAGCGACTTGACAAGAGAAATAGGACATTTGAAGCTCATGTCCAGGATCCGTCTGTGTGTGGAGGCTCTTGATGCACTAACTTCAGCCTCACTCTGTTCCTTGTGAAGCTCCCCAACACTTTTCAATGGCCATAATTATCAAACTTATAACAAATAAACGCTTGAAATAAATCGCTTTGCATGTATGAGTCTATATAATACATTCTGACAAAGAACTTTTTCACGATATTCCAAATTTTCGAGTTGAACCTGTAGCCGTATACCATATTAGCAGGTTTCAGCTGATAAATGCCGCTTTGATGATGAAACACA
The DNA here is from genome assembly GCA_963556495.2 of Valencia hispanica. Lineage (NCBI taxonomy): Eukaryota > Metazoa > Chordata > Actinopteri > Cyprinodontiformes > Valenciidae > Valencia > Valencia hispanica. The sequence continues at coordinate 58,807,892 of OY747701.1, forward strand.
TAAAAATGGTAAATGGTAAATACAAATAATACAAATAGAGAAATAAAGCCAACTGTATTTGAGCGCCTATTAATAAATGTATGTGGGTCTCTGTCAACAGGGAACTTTACCTTCCACCTATCTTCGGTTCTCACCTGCAATGTGTTTTCAGGACACCAGGTGGCGGTGCTCAGTAAAACCATCAACAGCCCAAGCTCTGTACAGACGTTGAAAAACAAACGAAGAACCAGATAGAGGCGGAATTGATGCCCTAGACTTTTTATCTCTAAACACTAGTTTTAAAATAAAGTACATCAAAAACATCCTAAAAAATATCCACTCTTTATGGTATGCAATACCTTTATATATTTTTTATACAGTCGGTGGTTTACCCTTCCTGCTGAAATGTAACTACAATGAGCTTAAAATCCCACTGAAGTTATCCCTTTATCACAAGCAGATGTTACTATCCTGGTCACTTATGTATAAACACAATTTTTCACCTCACAAATATTTTATTTGGAATAATAATGACATCAAATATAAAAACAAAACACTGTTGTATAAGAACTGGTTTGATAGAGGCATCCTCTTAGTCAGTCAGCTGCTAAATACAAATGGTACTCTACTCTCATATTTGCAATTCATGACGCTATCAATTTCCTGTGCCAGCTAAAGAATATGCCATCATTTTTGATGCAATCCCCAGCGGCGTACTTCAACTTCTGTCATCAGCACCTAAAGGAAAAGACTGCATCACACCCTCATTTGACCCAAAGAACGTTTTTATTGACTCTGGTTGTCCATTTATAAGCAACAAAGTGTCCAACAAGGTTATCAGGAACTCTGTTATGAAAAATACCATATCTTCACCAGCCTGCATTTTTTATTGGTCCAAAATCTTTGAAAAAAAAATTGACTGGAAATGGACACGGCTGTTGCCAAAGAAATATCTACTGATTAATAAAGTAAAAGAAACATCATTTAAAATTCTTTATAGATGTTATCCGGTCAAAGTTTTTCTACAAAAGAAAAAAGAAAATATAAATGGGAAATGGACTGTTTGTGTACATTTTGTAAAAATTATGATGATGAATCTTTGTTACACTTGTTCTGGGACCGGAACTATACAAAAATGTTTTGGACGGATACAGTGAACTTTCTTTACACAAAAGGTATAAACATCCCCCTAGACAAAAAACATGTAGTTTGGTATTGAAAAACGTGACCTTAAAGACTCTGAAAAGCTATATACCGCTAATCTGCTTGTTTTATATGGGAAGTATCACATTCACACCTCTATATTTAAGGGTCAGAAACCTAACTTTAAAACATTCTTAGCAACATTTAACATTTACATAGACTGTATTAGATTTAACTCTAAAGCCATCCGAACTATGGCTGCCTTTGAAAAAAGTATTCTATACCCTCCTGTGTCACAATTATCTGTATTATAATGAATGTATTCCTTGTTGTTTCTATGCTCTGATTGTGTAGTTCTGCAATCTCTGTATTTGTCCTATGTTCAATAAAAAAAATAAAATAAAAAAAAACGAAGAAACACGGAAAAACACTAGAAATGGCAAATATATATAAAAAGGACGGAAAAAATTTAAGGAAACCAGCTCAGGGGAAGAGGAACTGAAAAAAAACTAATATCAATAGTAAGATGCTTAAATTATAAAAACCTAATCCATAAATAGTGTAAAATAAAACAAAGATTCAAATTAATTTTAAATGACTGGTCAATACCAAACATTCAAATGAATTATAACGTAGCCTATAAAAGTGAAATATATTAAATGAAAAAACAATTAAATGTGAACAAATATAAAACTACAGCTAAATGCCAGACCAATTTAATAACCTAAATAACTTGATTTGATTTGAATAACTATGATTTTATTTTCTTTCTTTTTTTTAAACAGCACCTGTCTCATCTCTCAGGATTCTACAGGTGGGCTGGGTTTTAGTTCTTACTGTAGGTGCCTGGTTCTGTTGGATAACATGGAAATCTGATTAATACATGCTAAGATCCTTAAAGTAAGACAATCCTAAAATAGATAGGTAGGCTACTCTCCACAGGGGCTGATGGGTCTGCAGAAACGTTCATGTTTTGCAGCTGAAAAGTAAAGAAGATGAGATGGAACTTTTACGGCAGATAAAATTTGTTGTTCGTTTGAATTAAATTTGACAGAAAGGTTTTTAACCAGATCTGAAGGGTTTATTGTCAGTGTTTAGTGTTCTGGGAGTTTATCTATGATGATGACTTTTCCTCCACAGAGTCCAAGACAATCAGATGGGAGCAGAACACTGAGTTACTTACTCCATGTTGACCGTATTGGTCTGAAACAGCTTTTGTTCTTCTTATTAATCGAGATGAGGTTTAAAAGTCTAAAACTCACACAAATTACTCGCTGTTTGCCCTTTCTGCCACCAGATGGGGCTGTTGCATTAATATTCCTCAGATATACTGCCTGTGGAAATATAGAATCCAAGGTCTGAGCTCATCCCTCTTATTTCTAATCATCATCTGGTCCAATCAGAAGAGCATGTTTACTGTTTGAATGGGGGTGACCAATGAGACGTCATCTGCATCTGTTTAGATTGGATTTAGAATGGAACTGGATTGAGTCGACATGCAACAGAGGGCAAAAGTCACCTTAAAAGGGGGGTAGAAATAAATATGTCCAGTCAGAGCTGCAAAAACAAAAAAGGAGGCAATGATCAGCATGAATAAGAATGGAAAAGGAATAAGTTATATAACTTATGAGCTATGAGTTTATATCTGAATGGACAGAAACAGGATTTCTTTATTAACTGATTGTAATCAAGGCTTAAAACAGCAGTTTTCCCACAAGTCATTAACTTTCTTTTTTATTTTACCCAGAGGAATAGTAAATACCAGCTTCTCTTCAAGTTTATCTGCAGCTATCTTCAATGATCTCAGCATCTGTGGAAAAAAAAGCGCAATAATTTCCAGGTGTTCAAGTCTCCTAACGCCTAATGCTTCTCATGGAAAACATAATCACATTGTTTTCCATGCAAAGCAAAAGCTGCTGAGATACTCCTACATTGCTTTAGTTAATGTGATGAACATAAAAGTGGCCGATCTAACCGTTGGGTCTGGATGTTATCTAACCAACAGCACAGCATGGCAGCATCACCTGCTACACCTACATAAATATGACTTTAGGTATGTAATCTGAAGATCGTGAGACAGTATCTCACTGCTGAGTGTTTTAGCAAACATCCCATCAACATTAAAGCTCTGCTCAGGGGTGTGTGTGTTTGTCTAAACCCCAGAGTCTGAGGAATCTGTGAAGAGTCGATGACCCTCAGATTCAAACACAAACACGTCCTGCAGGCTGGAATGCTACAGATCATCTGTAGACACTCCTGATTCTCTCTTAGTGGGAGGAGCCAAAGGTCAGTGTGTCACAGTGACATCACTGGCAGACGGCACATCTGAATTCAGGCGCAACAAGATGGGAAAAGCCAGAAAACAGGTAGTTCTGGGTCTAAATTCAGCCCAGGTAGAGTCAGCCAGGTGACTTTAAAATAGAACAAATAATAAAGAGGAATACACGATTTGTATCTATTCTCAGCTCAGTAATTTAATGAAAACACAAAATAAATGAAGAATAAAAGATGAAGACGACGTCAAAAGTCTTGCGTGGTCAAATTAAACCCTTTTAATCCGAAAATAAAAGAGGGAAACAGACAATAAACTCTGAGCTGTGCAGCAGTGAAAGTGCTTATTATCTGCCAGCAGCTTCAGGGTGACATCACATTGATGCAGAACAGCCAGATGAGCTGCATTCCTCAGCTTCACTCCTCCTCTTCCTCTTCCTCCTCTTCCTCCTCCTCCTCCTCCTCCTCCTCCTCCTCCTCCTACTCCTCCTCCTCCTCCTCCTCCTCCTCCTCACTGGGTGAAGTTGTGTGTTTCAAAGTGTTTTGGTCACATTCATTCAGCCGTCCAGCCATCCTGAACTCAGAACCTGAATGAAACAGAGAGAAGTCGGAGCGGGAAGGTGAGTGTTATGATTTCCTCATTTCCTGATCAGAATGATGGGAATTTTCTCAGAAACAATCATTGAGTTTTTCACTTGCAAAACTTTGAGATCTTCATGTGAAACGACAGGGTGTGCTTTAATTACAGCTATAACAGAATAATCAGTTAAACATCTTTTTATTACATTTACTGTGTATGATAGGAGCTGACCATGTTTTCTTGAGTGGATTTATTTAAAAAGTATTAATTTTGATTCATTTATGTATTTAATTTAGAGACACATTACAATAATCTGATAAAAAAAGGTAACATATTTTTATTCTGGTCTGAACAGTTTTATTATTCTAATCTGAATTTATTTTTGAGCCGGAATTTACTTGACTTTAAATGTTTATTACAATATGCTAAAAAAAAACACGATGAATATAATACAAAAACATAGAAAGATAACCACTTTGAAACAATACATTTTACATTAAAGGTTGTAAATTTCAGAATTTTATTTTATTTTTATTTGGACATGTAATCTTTTATTTGAAGTTGGATATAAACTGTAAAAATGATCCTCAAACATTTAAAAATAACAACATAAAACAATATTTTGTTATTTTATTCTTTATGAAGTTTTTGTGTCTTTAGAGCTTTTCTAATTAGAAGCTTGTTAAGAGGCAGCAAAGATTTTAAAAAGCACAAAAAACAGTTTTAAGTCCTTGAATGCAGTGAACATGTAAATATGTCTAGATAAATAAATGACTTCCTATAAGTAGCTGCTGATTTGGTTCTGACTGAAGGTGATACTGATACTGATGTGAAGCAGAGTAAACAGAGACCGGAGGTATGTGGGGGCGGAGTCTGGGCTCTGCAGGAATGTCAGCGTGTTCTGCAGCATTCCTGCCTTCAGCAGAAACCTGCAGGTCTGCAAACATGTGACTTCTGCACCGAGACGCCTGTTCAACGAGGGAAACTCCTCTGGTTGGTAGAAACTACCTGCTGCAGAGAGGATGCTTTATAGGAGACAAGTTTCAATCGAAATGGATGAAATGTTCACAATTGTGGTTCAATTTTAGTTGTGGATTTAAACTCAGGTCAGATGGATGCTGTCAGGAGCATAAACCTTAAATCCTTGAGATCATGTGTGAAAACACTGACTTGATGTTGGAGCCTCACTGTGGACCTCGGACCTCCACCTGGGGGTTCTTTAGATGTTCTTGGGAGTGTCCTAATGGCTAGAAATCAGGTCCAAACAGCTGCTGGTTCTGGTTTTGTCCTCATGTTGCTGTTTAACTAGTTTGGGATCAGTGTTTGTCCTGAAACCAGCAGCACATGGCTTAGGAACATGAACATCCTCAGCAGAAACCTTCCTCTGAATAAAACATCCCAAAATGACCAACATCAGAACCGGGTCGTAGAACCCTCTCACTTTAACAGGAGTCTAAGTGATTACTGCAACAGCGTCCTCACAGGTCTGCCCAAAAAGTTACAAGTTTAAAGCACTTTGAATTGTCTTGTTGCTGAAAACGTGTTGTACTAATAAGACCGCCTTGCCACGGAGAGTTGAGGGAATAGTTTCCGTCCTGAATCAGGATGAGACACCATGTTACATAGTATAGTCCTCTGACAGGTTTTATGAATGAAGGTGGATCATTTATCGCCTGTGGGTGAATGACGATTATCTCAGTGATGTGGAATTTTTTTTTATGTAGTTCCTGTAAGATGCTGGACCACATTTTCTCAGATAAATCTGCATGATGCCTTCAGGGTGAAGGGTTTAACGATGAAAACTAATTAAAAGTATGTAAACTTAAAGTATGTACAAAACAAATGGAAAATAAATATAAACTAATATATATGACACAAATAATCAAGAAACAAAACACCAAGGGATTAAATTATATGGCAAAACCCGAATGGCAATAACAGCCGAATATGGCAAGACTTTTCTGACAATAATAAACCCATAAATGATCACAAAATAAACATGAGAGTTGGCGAGTGACGACTCATCGAGATGAATAACTAAATAACCTCCCTAGTAAGACTCGTTAGTGCATAATTTAATCCAGACAAATAAAACATATAATTATTAGGCTATATTAAAGTAATTATGACTGTTTTTCTCTAAACTTTAGGTTAGATTTAAATCATTTTAGAACCTAAATGTTTAATTGTATGGATTTATTGTGTTTTTTTCATTTTAATAAGACTGCATGTAAAACTGGGAGGTCACGTTTAAAGAACATTTCTCCACAAACCTTCATTTCCTTCCTGGTGCAGACGGCTTCACTGCATCCAGTCAGGATTTGTTGAAAAAAAACAGTATTAATAAGAAAACGCTTTTAAAATTAGCTCCATTTTACTGCTTTAAAGCTAAACAATGATCTAAAGAGTTTCATATTCTAAGAATTATTATTTTAAAGTGAAATTATTACAGTGAATCTATCCTGTCTGCTTTTTACTGAAGACATTTAGTAGCAGACACATTACCAAAAAACGGTCATTCATTTGCTGTAACTGCTGAATAATATGGATAATAAGTCGTAAAACAAGCAACAAAAAGAGTGTTTTTTTTCGGTATAATGTGTACATTTATTGACCCGAATAACGTATCTTCCTGCAGGTCACCGTCGGGTCAGAGATGGAGCTGAAGGTGTGGGTGGACGGGGTCGTCAGGGTGGTCTGTGGCCTTTCTCTGAACACCTCCTGTCAGGACGTCGTCGTCTCTCTCGCACAGGCCATCGGTACGTTGTTCCTCTCACCGTCATCCAATAAGCGCCGAGTCATGCTGAACATATACACTGTGCAGATTCATGTGTTGTTTGGCCTTACCGAGCATGCTCAGACTTCTTTGTGTGATAAAAAAACTAAATATTTGTATAAAAATGCCCACATTGTTTAATATGAAACAAGTTATCAGACAGTGAAGTTACATTTATTATAAACATCTTGTTAAAGAGTTTATGTTAAAATGTAGAAAATAGGTAATAAAAAGAAGTGGGGCTAGGACAGAACCCTGAGGATCACCTCTGATAAATAGTGAAGATATGAGAGAGGGGGGATGGGTTTTATGACAATTTAAAAGCTTTTTAGCGTCCTTGTTGCTCTGTAAAGATGAAAATATTAAACTGTTTCTGCATAAGATTCATGTTTTCATTCTGCACACGCAGGCCAGACGGGTCGGTATGTTCTGATCAGGAAGTTTCGAGGCTTGGAGCGCCCTCTGGTTGCTGACGACTGTCCCATGCAGCTGCTGGCTCATATGGGTCAGCTGGCTGCAGAGGTCCACTTCATCCTGCGGAGAACCGGTCCCAGCCTCAGCGAAGGTCCACACGGACTCACCAAAGAGAGCCTTCCTCCCCTGGTGGAGCCCCCGGAAACGGAGCTGTTTAAGCACATGGGTCCTCACAAAGCTCTCAGCTTCAACTTGGGTCCCTCTACTCTTCCCAGGAGGAATAAACCCAGCAGGAACTGGTCTCCGACTCTGGGGGAATCAGCAGAAGTGCGGGCTTCTCCTGGTACTCTCCAGGAAAAACAACCCTCTGATCCTCAGAAGGAGGAGATGTTCAGGCAGATCCTGGAGCAGCAGAAGATGCTGCATGACCTGGAGGCTCAGATCGAAGCTCTGGAGAAGGACACAGAATTATGGGAGCAGACGGTCACGTCCTCTTCAACTCCTGATCCGATTCCGGATCAGACGAAGGACCTGCAGGAGCTGGAGTTTCGGCAGAAGCAGTACGAGGTGGAGCTGATGTACGGAGAGAACTGGGAGGAGGAACTGAAGGTGGAAGTGGAACGAGAACAAGGTAGCCGTCCAAATCTGTCTGCATTTTGTTCTTTAGTGTCTGTGTCCTCTGAGGTTCCTGAAACCAGACAACCTGTCTTCTACAGAGATGCAGAGACGCCTCCAACAGATACACTCGTCTATAGACGACCAGGGCTACGAGATCAAGGTGCTCCAAACCCGCTCCGATCACCTACAGCAGGACCTACATGACCGAGCCCAGATAAACGGCCAGAGTCCTGAGGAGGAGGCGGTCCGGCTGACCGACCAGGCCCTGAGGTCCCTGACGCAGGAGCTCCACAACCGGCTGCAGCTGGGAGAAGATCTGGAAGCAGCGTTGGCAGAGACGCAGTGGAAGCTGCAGACTGCAGAAGAAAGGGTAAAGGTATACCTCATCACCTACGCTTCTGGCCGAGGGAGAGGGACAGAGAACAGACCGCCTTCTTTTTATTCTCAGGTTGTTTAGGATTTCAGCTGCTAGAGACGCTCCATCGTGTTCAACTTCTGCAGCTCCACTAAAACGTTTCAGCTGGTTTTACCAAAAACATACAGAACTCAGTTAAAAGGCCAACGGCCAAAACAGCAGAGAAACCATGCAACAACAAAAAAATGTAGAAAACAAATTAGATGAGAATTAAGATAATAAATCCTTCATAATATGTGTCAAATATGATCAAATGTTTATTTATAGAGCAGTGGCAAAAAGCATCCTCCATGAACCCACTCAGGGAGGAATGTATGTTACTGCCATCAGGACGCAGATACAATGTGCCGAAATACAGAACCAGCAGATGTAAAAAGTCACCCATTCCATGTGCAATGAACCTACTTAATGCCTCCCTGTAAACGTACATTCTTAATGACTGTTATTGTTGTCTTATGCTTGTTTTTGCTCTTGTTATATGTTCTATGTTCACTGTCGGCTGCTAAGAGAATTGCCCCTTTGGAGATAATAAAGACACCTTGAACCGTGAAGTGTACATTCAGAGCAAGGGCAACATTATGAAAAAACAAACAAAAACTGAAAAACTGATGAGTGTCAGGAGAATATGAAAAAAAGCAGAAATGTACAGAACTGAGGAGACTTGGTGGAAAGTGTTAAACCTAAGTCTATAAATAATGACATAAATAAAATACATGAACAGAGAATTCAATTAAACTAATAATTCGATAAATCCAATAATCACGCTCAGCAATAACCCAAAAATAAACAAAATACTGTTAATAAATGTTTTAAAACCAGTGTAAAATTAAACTAAAAGTGTAACAAAACTACAGATATAATGAAATAAATCGAAGGTTAAATCAACAATAAATATAATCTGGATTTCTAAAAGTGATCTGAAAAGGTCTTAAATTTGGTTTTAAACAACAACAAAAACAGTAAAACAAACCTAACCTCCCAGATTTCCCATGGTGCATGACGTAGAGTTTACATTGCAGATCAGAAAGCGCTGCTGTCAGCAGATGTGAAGGTAAACAGTAAAAGAAACAGAGACGGCAGGTGAGATGGGGACAGACTGAGATTAGACCAGAAGAGAAACCTGAAAACAGGAAGAACCGGAATTAACAAAGGAGCCGGATTTACAAAAGACTGAGAAACCGGACTGATCCTGGTACCAACACTCATGACTGAAGAAGCAGAAAAATGTGGAATATTTCCACGTTTTCAGCTGCAGCTAAAGACAAAAACTCTTCTCCATAAACATAGAAATATTCACTCTAGAAGTTCAAGCTTGGAGTTTAGAAAGCGATCTGAAGTCCATCTTTTAATCCTTGTTTTGGTATTTACAGTTAAACATTTTGATTTAGCTGAATAAAATGAAAACAATTCTTCAAATCTTCATTCCTGCATAGCTCGTTGACCTTCAGGTGAACATCACCAGAAATATGAACGGAACAGGTTTACAATAAATGTGAACCAATAGAACATGCTTGTTGTTCTACCTGACGCTCAGGGGTCTCATTTATAAAGCTTGCTTACGCACAAACCGGGTCTGAAAACTACGTGAGCAACTTTCTACGCAAAGTTTGGGATTTATAGAAAAAAACGTGACGGAAAAATGTGCGTAACTTTAAGCACACTAAGGACCTTGCTTACGCACTTTGTGGACACAGAGGACACTGACAGCGCAGCAGGAGAGATGGCAAACACGAAAATGAAAGCCACAATCTCAAACTTGTAGAGCTTTGCGCACACAGACACACAACCAGCAGCCCCCCCCATCCTGATGAAAATGAATGAAAATATGTTACACATAAGAATCATATCACAGTCTGTTCATATGTATTTATCTATTCAGATTATATAGAAATTCCACTTATTGGTGAATTAATTGTGTGAAGTAGGAATACTGCAGCGTCCCCCTGCATAATGATGCACATTGGATGCTGGCGCTCATTGTAGATCAGCCAGTGGCAGCATCTGGATGGGGGACCCGATGTAGATTCCTTAAAGCAGTCCTATTAGATCTATGTGCTGAACTGGACCCGGTGTTGGATCTACTGATCTACTGGAACCGTGCACCCCGTCTCGCTCTTCTTCTTATATCAGGAACGCTGCTGGATCAACGCTGCTTTACTTGCAGCTCTTCCGTTTGTTTGTGACTCCGAATCAATATTTTGCGAGGATGATACTTTTTTAAAGTAGACTTAAAACGCACCTTTTCTGTCAGGCTTTAAATATGTAGTTTTATTTGTTTTAATAAATTCCAGTCTTATTGTTGCTACAAGAAGTAATCATAGGCCTAATTGAAACTTTATTGTTCTTATCTTTTTTATTGCTTGTGCTGCTTTTATTATTAATTTTTTAAAATCTTTTTACTCTCTTCTTGTCACACATTTTCTTTTGCAACTGTATTTTTGTCTTTTAATGTGAAGCGCTTTGGCTGCCTTTGACTGAGTAAAGCGCTGATTGAGTGATTGATTGAAATAAAACAGTTTTCCGTGCCTCTACAAGCCTGCAGCTGTCACTGTGGAATTACTTTCTCCGCCTCTCGGTTACCACGGTTACCTGTGAAACGCCCCATATTAGCTGGCTTAAGTCTATGCAGAATATTCACTAGACACTTTGCATGGACCGTTTATGGGAGAAAGTGGGTGTGTAGGAGGCGGGATATGATCCAAAAACACCTGAGCACATTTCTAGGTAGAGCGGATTTATAAAACGGAAAGTGTGCGTACTCTAAGTTTGATAGATCGGAAACTTACTAGGCGTAAGTAAAAAGAAGTTGCTGAGCTTAAGTACGGTTTTTGTAATGATAATACGCAAAGTTTTATAAATGAGAACCCAGATCTTTAACTCAAGCTTTGACAGCAGCTAACTTCTAGTTTAACTCCCTAAAACTGCAGATTTAAAACCTGGTCTCCAACCCAGATCCTTGAGATCTACTGTCCTGCAGGTTTTAGATACATCTCTGCTTCAACAGCTGAATCAAGGGGTTGAATTTCCTCTTCAGCTGCCATCAAGTTTGGCAAAGACCTGGTAACGAGCTATTTATTTGATTCAGCCGTGTAATAGCAGGGACGCATATAAAACCTACAGGACAGTAGATCTCAAGACCCGGGTTGGAGACCACTGGTTAAAAATGTTTTCAACTGCAGGTGTTTTAAATGGTGCGTTCAATTTGTAGTCGAAACTCTGAAATTCAGACCTCCGAGTGGGAAAAGTAAACTGGAACGCACCCGAATTTTACTTGCTCCGACTTTGACTTTTAATATGGCCGCTCATCGTGTCAACAACAGCAAGTCATGGTGGAAACACATTTATTTTACAAGACACACTTGTGAGAGTGCTTCTACAACCAATGTTACATGTAGAGCCTGAAACTCCAAACTTAACCAAATAAAAACAGTGTTTTTATATGGAAAGTACAGCCTAAAACAATGTTTATAAGAGATACTACCAACAACGGCTCGTTGGGCATCTCCATATTGGAATCCCGACTTATCCGACTACGCTAACTGGAACGCTGTTTACTCGGCTGCAACGTGAAACCCAGCTCCTAGTTCCAACTTCCGAGGTAAATGGAAGGCACAGATACTGTCGTAGAGATGCCTAGATAAACTTCCCAGGGCCACAGCAGCACCAGGCACTCCCACAGAGCAGCCATACGCCCAATAGAGAGGCAGATAGGCAGTGAAGCCCCCAGGCAAAAGAAACACAGGGTGCAGAGCCCTCCCTACCCAACCCAATCCCATCCCTGAAGGATATGTTATACCTGCAACCTGGCCAAGATGGTCAGGCACCCCCACAATTTCCACCGCAACAATGGTGTAATCTGTTGGGCCTCTCCTCTCAGCCGTCGTGTCTCCATACAAAATTGGCCCTTTAAGGACTTAGCTAAGACGTCAGCATATCTTCAGCGTTTCGACAGTGACTAGCGCCAAAAGGTGCCCACAGCAGCAGAAATAACAGGAAATCAACATGGAAGAACCAGCAATGGTTGCCGTGTTTCTCTTTGTTCTGTTGTTATAAACTGCATCACTGGCAACTCTTCTTATTTTACAAAGCCGGTTGTTTGGCGATGTCTGCTCATTTCCCTCTGAATTACAACCAATCAGCATGAGGTAACCAAAGCTCCCGCTGAGCAACTATACTGGGCCTTTTCTGAGTAGACACCCGCAGATTGGTACTCCATTGGTTCCTGAAATGGCCCCGAAAATGACCCTGCCGGGGCGGCCCGGTGTAATGGAGACACGCGCGTACTGTGAAGTTCCTGTAAAATTACCCTGAAGTTGCCTATTGGTAATCCAAAGCAGCTGAGACTAAGAAAGACCAAAAAGGGGGGAAACCCCCTGTGCCTTCCAGCCCGATCAGACAGCCCCATGGACACCAAGGGATCCCCGCCAGGGCCCAGCTCAGTCCCCAGAACATCCTCACGAGCCATAGGCTCCCAGCCAGGAACCCACTATGCTGCAACATTCCCCAAATCCCCTCACAAACACCACCAACCCAGCGGGGCACCCCCTCACTGCTCCCATCTCCCATCCTCATCTCAGCTGTATGCATGTCTATGTTATGGTGTATCATGGTGTTGGTATGATGGCACACACGGTTCTCCCTGATAACCTCTCAACCCTCTGATGTTCTCCAGGGCAGACTGGAGATGATCGATGGGCTGAACAAGGAGCTGAGACAGTGTGACCTGCAGCAGTTCATCCAGCAGACTGGCTCAAACCCGTTGTCCGACCAGGGCAACTCGCTGCCTGTCAACGAAGTCTACCTCAGAATGACTCGCGTCAGGAAGTAGGGGCAGCCGAGGCATCTGCAGGTTAGTTACAAACAGCCATGATCTATTTATTTTATTGATTCGTACCCTTTTTTTTAAAGATTCCTCCAACATTTTTACTGTGTATTAAACTATTTTTGTCACAAATGGTCATTTTCAAACATTTCCAACATGTCATTATTTAATTTACTTTGAATATAATATGAATTCCATAAATAAATCCCACCGATTGTTCTGTTTTTCTGCTGCAGGACGCAGATGGAGCGGAGAAAACTTAACGTCCGACAATGAAATAACTGTCTTGTGTTTGTGACTGTGTGTGTCTGTGTGTATGTTGTGATCGTTCGAAAAGCCAACATGTGTGAAAATAAATTAAATTGATTTAGTTTGTACAGTTGTATAAGCTGCAATGTCACTTTTTATTGTGTAAAAATAAAGTTTTTTTATTCTCTCTTAAATAAAGTTCCAGCAGTTCATCGTTTCTCCACCAGAGGTCGCCAAAGCTTCGCAGCATAATCTCCTTATACCAAACATCTCCTTCATAAGAAGCATGAATATTACAATTTTACTGCCTGATTCACAAACCGAAAGGCTTTTATGAGACATAAACACTGATTCATATTATGTTGTAACGTAAAACAAAAATACAGAAATTGTTTTTATTGCAAAACATTTTCCTAATAACCGCTTACCAATTGAAACTAAAAGTGCTTTGAGTTTTCTTTGTGAACACTATGTGACCAATTCTGTTTAGGAGGTGGAATAATTTTAAGCCTATATAGTAATCACTGAAAATAGCATTTGGTTTTCACTTTTTATAAAACCCTCCTAATATTAGCTTTATTTATTAACGATTTAAACTGCTCTTGTGGGATATTTTTATTCCAAAAACCTAAAGTTTTTTACATTTTCCCACAAAATTCATTTTTAGAAGAGGCAGAAAATGGAAGAGGAGACTTGCAGAAACTTATAGAGAGAAGTTCAACGATGTTGTTGAATTAAATCTGTGTAAAACTGATAAACCACATTATGATATATAAAGAGATGTTGACCAAGGAGTGAGAGTTCTGGCTGATCTCAGCAGATATGGATAAAGCGACTTACAAGGACTAATGTCAGATCTTAGATAGATAGATAGATGCATTCTTTCTGACAGGTTGCTCTGTCCTCATGTAGATTTACAGTAAATTATGCAACAATCTGCAGCTTTCTGTCTGCTAGGCGTCATGGTGGAGGAGGATTTCACTGCTTTGGTGTCCAGATTGTAGATCACATGTTAAAGCAGCTTCCTCTAAACATAAAGTTTTGTTCTGAGGACAGCTTCTATGACCCGGTCTCACAGTCTGACCCACGTTCTCTGATGTGCAGCCAGTTGATCTAAGCACCTGTTATCTGAATCCAATTGTGCCAAATTGGATCCGATTAGCTTAGAGACGGAACAGATCAGTGAGCAAGACTTTCACAATTTACTTTGTCCAAATCAGATTGTACACTTATCCAGCCGAGTTTTTTTTTATTGTCCCCAACAGAGAAAAGAAAACTTCAGAACCTAAGAGAAGAGCTCAGAATCACTGGTTGTTAGAGTTTTCAGGATCACAACAGCGCCATCTTGAGGTTTGTCTCTGTTCAGCAAGCTTATAAAAACTGCCAGACTGGGAGTGGACAGTGATAGCCCACATTCTGCATTTAGTATTTTAGCTAGCATGAGCTTTTTAGCTACTTTAGGGTGACCATATTTTGACTTCCAAAAAGAGGCCATCTGGCACAGTACTGAAACACTTTCAGGACTTGGCCAAGACTTTTGATTTTAACATATTTAAAGTGTGCATTCTCAATGTGGTTAGAAAAGATTAGTTAAATAACAAACTTCAAAAAGGCTTTCACAAGTAGAAAAATGATTTTATAATCTCTGGAAATAAATTATAATAGAAATAATTACTCTTCTGAATTAAAAAAAGTTACCAGCAACAATATTAGTTTACTTTTTAAATTGCACTGGACAGAAACTGAAGAAAAATCTGAAATAATCTTCTGAGAAAACAAGTATTATTTTATTTTCACTGTAATAAAAGTAAACAGCTGCAGACTCAAAAACACAATAAAAAAGTGCTTAACTCTGTTTAGTTTGCATCTTCATCCTCCACAGTCAGTTTATAGATGAACTCTCACTTTGCTCAGGCTTTTTATAGTTTTTGTGTTCATGTGATCTATGGGATATTTGACACACAGAAACACACATGCCAGCTATGTGAATGGTGCACTACTCCGCCACCCATTTGTTGCGTCTGGATGGTATATATTTTGTGGTTCGTGGATGAAGCTTGTGCTTTGACTTCTTGAAAACAGCAGTAACTCGGCACAGAGCAGGGCTGAGCAATGCAGCATAACGCGGTGGTGCGGCGGCACAACTCGGCGCCCAGCCTGCTGTCTGTGCCGTCAATAAACGGATCAGAACCTGGAACTTAGACAGCAGCTTGGGAGGACGTTACATGAGAGAAAAGCTGTCATACTGCATGCATCACACCAATGATTGGCCTTAAAATACGAACAGTTCTCCTGCTGTGGCCTGAACACTCAGTCTCACATCTTCCTCCTGCTCCATGGAACTGAAAAGATCTCCTGCTTGTGTTTAATCTAATAGTGGGATTCCTGCAGAGGTTTTTGTCATGAGGTTTTGGATTTTTGCCTCAGACCGATGAATCCTCATGGAGGTTTAGATGTTGTTCTGGAGGCTGAATCTGCGCTCTGCTGTCACACTGGAGACTGGAATTAAAGCGCCACTTCAGACAAAGTTTGGAAATCAGGGAACATTTCTCCAGTTGAAGCGATCAGAAGTCGGAAATTGAGTAGGTTGTAAACAACAACTTAACATATTTTACATGAAGCTCATATTTCTGATTGATGTAATACTCTGATCTTAAATGTCTGTTTTCATTAGCTGGAATCTTAAAATCATTTACAAAAATGAAGGCTTGTAAACATCAGACTTTGTGGAAATAAACAATATAATTTTATCATTTATTAAATATGACTGTATGAATGAAATGTTTCAGGTTTTTTGGATTTCAAACAAAATCTGCACTAATAGTGAAAAATCCAAATAATCCCCATTTCATAAACTCCTATAATACAAGAACTACTAATTTAATTGGCCTCTAATTGAGAATAACTACAGTCAGTTATTCATTAATAATGTTTAGAGGGTCTGTATTTCTTTAACTTGACTGGTTCCTACAGGATTTTACTCTTTATTTACTGTAAATATGTCTATTATGTAACATTAGCAGTTGTGATATTTAGGCTAATATTTATAAAAATCCAGCCCCAGTCATTGTTCTCCAGTTATGCTGAGTTATTGAGGCTTAGTCATAAGCCATGAGGCTAAATCTGCCTCAGCTCTGGGTGGAGGAGGTGGAGGAGGAGGAGGTGGTGTATAAAGATAGCTGCTGAGAGGACCAAACAAGAAGAAAGAGAGCCTGCGAGAAGAAAGAAGACTCCTTCTTTGTCTCGCAGCTGCTTTTTAACTTCTGTGCAAACAGAGATTTCAGTGAAGAGCTCAGAGAAACACGTAAGTTATTTTTTATTCTATCACATGTAAACATTTTTATTTAATCTGAGAAAGCGAATATAGGAAATATTGAGAAAGTCAAACCTGAACATATTGGGGGCTTTTTTGTAAATTTTATGTAACAGGATATCGTCCAACACATGTAAAGTTGGTGAAAATAGAATACAAAAATTTTGTAAAACAGCAGCAACAACATGATTTTTTTACAAATGCAGTAGCATCGTAATAAATAATAATAATAATATTAATAATAATACATTTTATTTTATAGCGCCTTTCAGGACAGCCAAGGTTGCCCACAAGATAAAAACACAATAAAATCCAGTAAAGGCTGATTATATGAAGTTATCACATTTTTCTGATTTTTTATTTATTTAATGCTGCAGCTTTGTGTCCTTCACTTGGAGGAATCTTTATCTACATGTAAAAAAAAAAATACATTCAAAGGTTATAACATATAATCTGTTCGGATTCACTTTATGGTTGTAGCTATTTTGATCATCCTCTCTGTCTCAGTGTTTGGTCTCTTTCCAATCAAATATTTTGGCTCCTAATTTACATAATGCAGCTAAAATGATATAAAAAAAACCTTATTAAACTCGTTAATATTGGAGATTTGTTTAAGTCAACCAGGTGAACATATTTAAATGTATCTCTTATTATAAAATTAGACCCTCTGAGCCCATTGCACCAGCATGTATTGAATGTAGCAATAGTGGACGACAGCATCGTCTCCAGGAGGGTTGATGGTTTAAATCCGGTCTCTTTGTGGTGCAGAATCTGTAAGATGAACCCCACAGCAGCAGCAGCAGCAGCAGCAGCAGAAGACGGGACCAAGCCCGCTCCGTCTGAGCTGGAACACAAGGAGAGCAGACAGTTCAAGAGCAAAGCTCCCAAACGAGGACAGAAAGGGTGAAAGTGAATTATCCAGCAGAAGACTGAGAACTGTTTCTGTCTTTCTGAAAACAGAGTCAACAACCAGGAGTTACCAGTGGATTGAATGGTTTCTGTGAAACTTTTGGCTGGATTCTCTGGTTTGTCCGCCTGCAGATTCTGCAGTGGTCTGTCCCTGGGAGGAGTTCGGAGACGTGGAGCTGAGCGATCTGGCCCAGTTTGGGACCGTTTAGACCTCAGAGTACCTGGGGTTCCTCTCTACGTCCTGAGGAAGAGGAGCAGAAACATCACAGCTCTAGAAGCGTAATAATAAAATATAATGACACATTAATGCAGTTTTATATAAAACATTGACAAGATGAAAATATATTTTATTATATAATAAAATAGAAAGAAAACTACCTCTACATATAATTTTCTCCATTTTCTTTAATTCTGCTGTAATTCGCACACAATGTTTGTCAATGTCGACTATTTTAAATAAAGTTATATCAACCAGTCTGTTTTAGTTTATTTTTTTGGGGTTTTTGTGCCCAAAGAATCCCTTTAGCAAAAAGTACTGCACTTGGAATTTTATTTTATAAAGTATCCTTGAGTATAAGTACAGCAAGTACACTAAAGTACCAAGTACTTGTGGTGTTCTACAAAGTACATTCATTTACGTCTTCTTCAGACTTAACTGGAACATTTTCAAGTTTATACTTTAAAGCATGCTTTTATAGGGTCATTCTAGGTTTACCAAGGTATAAATTCAATTATGCAACAAGTACACTCTTCTATGTAGCCTACTACCACTGTACTACATCAAATGTGGTCTGCATTTTAGTTTATGGAAGTATACTTTAAGTACACTTTTAGGAATTACCTAAACTAAAATACAGTATACTATTTTATGCTATTTTATAGTTTTAAAATACTGTTAAAATACTACAAGAATTCTTGTAAGTTTGTGTAGCAAATTACTTGTAGCATACTATCACTGAAATATACTTCTTAAAGTATTCTTAAAGTTAAGCCATACTGTATGTACACTACTCTGCAATGTATTTATAAAATCACAAGACTGAACGTTGAGAACAACTTTGATATATTTACATAACATTTTAAAACATACAATACCTTTACAGCTAAGCTGATAAACTATTAAAGAAGTGCCTTTCAATAACAGTCAAGCCATTTTTAGCTGAAATGAAAGGAAAAGGAGCAGATTTGCAGGTCAAATATAAACAATTTTTCTCCAAGATTAAGTTCTTTTTCAAAGATGGTACAGGAAAACGTATACCAAAGTACAACTATAAGATTCAGTATTAAAATATGGGTGTAAGTCTTAGTATAATGTACTTGTAATGTAATGTAATGTAAAGTAAATTAATGACTTTTGGACCCAAGGAGGAACGATCAACAGTCAGCACACAGCTTCAGTTAATCCAGCTAGAAACTACTGATCAGGCCTGAAATCTAAGAGTAGTGATGGACTCAGACCTGAACCTCCAGGGTCACATAAAGGTCAATAACAAGGTCAGCCTTCTATCACCTGAAGAACATTTCTAGGATTAAAGGACTGATGTCCCAACAGGACCTAGAAAAACTCATCCATGCGTTTATCTTTAGTCGGATTGATTACTGCAACAGCGTCTTCACAGGTCTGCCTAAAAAGTCAATCAGACAGCTGCAGCTTATCCAGAACGCTGCTGCTTGCGTTCCTCACTAGAACCAGGAAAGTAGAGCACATCACCCCAGTTCTAAAGTCCTTACAACTGCAAAGCTGCTGAAACACTGAGTTCTTTTAAATCACAACTAAAAACTCATCTGTTTAGAGCTGCCTTTGAGTAAGTGATTACTTAAAGCACCTTGAATTGCCTTGTTGTTGAAAATGTGCTAAACAAATGAAGTTGCCTTGCCTTACTTAGGCTAGGCAAGGCAAGGCAAGGCAAGGCAATTTTATCTGTATAGCACACTTTCAACAGCACGGTAATTCAAGGTGCTTTACATGATTTGGTGATTTTAAAAAAAACAAAAAAAACAATGGAAATTAAAAGTAAAAGAAACACACATTACACATGATACACAATAAAGCAAGAGAAAGATAAATAAAGCAAGAGAGCATGAACACATTTCATACATATGACATCAAGCATTTGGTCAAAGGCAATTCTAAACAGATGGTTTTAGTCTCGATTTAAAGCAGTTCAGAGTTTCAGCAGCTCTACACTCGTCAGGAAGTTTGTTCCAGATTAGAGGAGCATAAAAACTGAAAGCTGCTTCTCCATGTTTAGTTCTGAGTCTAGGGATGTTTAGTAGGCTAGAGTTGGAGGACCTGAGTGGTCTTGGTGGTTGGTACCATGACAACAGGTCTTCAACATATTTTGGTGCTAAGCCATGTAATGATTTATAAACTAGTAAAAGTATTTAGAAGTCTATTCTCTGAGCTACAGGGAGCCAGTGTAAGGACTTTAGAACTGGGGTGATGTGCTCTACTTTCCTGGTTCTAGTGAGGACGCAAGCAGCAGCGTTCTGGATCAGCTGCAGCTGTCTGATTGACTTTTTAGGCAGACCTGTGAAGACGCTGTTGCAGTAATCAATCCGACTAAAGATAAACGCATGGATGAGTTTTTCTAGGTCGTGTTGCAAAATCAGTCCTTTAATCCTAGAAATGTTCTTCAGGTGATAGAAGGCTGACCTTGTTATTGTCTTTATGTGACCCTGGAGGTTCAGGTCTGAGTCCATTACTAGACCTAGGTTTCAGGCCTGATCAGTAGTTTTTAGCTGTATTAATTAAAGCTGTGTGCTGACTCTTGATCGTTCCTCCTTGGGTCCAAAAATAATCACTTTAGTTTTGTTTCTATTCAGCTGGAGAAAGTTATGGCACATCCATCCATTTATTTGGTCAATGCATTGATTTAGGGTTTGAATGGGTTCAGAGTCACCTGGTGACATCGTAATGTAGAACTGAGTGTCATCTGCGTAGTTATGGTAGCTAATGTTATTGGTTGCTATAATCTTGCCTAGTGGGAGCATGTAGATATCAAATAAGAGGGGCCCCAGGATGGAGCCCTGGGGCACCCCACATGTGATTTCTGTTCGTTCTGATGAAAAGTTTCCTATTGAAACATAGAAGTCCCTGTTCTTTTGGTAAGATTCGACCCAGCTCTCCAGTCCTTCCAATAAAATATCATGATCAACAGTGTCAAATGCTGCACTGAGGTCCAACAGAACCAGCACTGTGGTTCTTCCACAGTCTGTATTTATGCAGATATCATTGAATACTTTGACTAGGGCAGTTTCAGTGCTTTGGTGAGCACAGAAACCAGACTGAAAAACATCCAAACGGTTTGTCTACTTAGTCGTAGACTTCTTTATTTTTTTCTGTATAAGCCAATAATATTTCACCATACTATTCCTAAGTGTTTAAAATATAGTTTATAAACAGTAAACTTCAAGCATACTTATAGTACATTTAAATGCAGGAAATGCACTGATCTGAATGATAATTCAGTCACCGACTGTTTCTAATCTCTTCCATCTGAGCCCAGTTTGTGCTTCTTCCAATGAGAAAAATAAGGGAAAAACATGATATTTTAAAGACGTGAAAAAGGCAGAAATTTAGGGTCTTTTTCATGCAGACATATTTCCTTCTTTTGTTCGAAGCAACAAACTGGTTTGATCACTAAATGATGAACAGAAGCGGTCTTAATCATATGAGTGTTTCAGGAAAGTGATTAGAAATTAAAGGATATTTTTTTTAAGAAAATCAAATATTTTCTGAAGCTTCAACACAAAATATATATATGTTTTCAGTCACAAGTTACAAGAAGGAACAAAGTGTCTGAATAACTGGATCAAGCTCCCAATTTTCTGATTGGTAGAAAAATCAGCTGGAACGGTCACAACAATCATTCAGCTTGTGGAAATAATGCAGCAGAGCAACAGAGATGAACTGCAACCAGCAGTAATGAAGATGTAACCGATCCATCTCAAACTAACCTAAAGAAGTACCTCTCACACAACCAGAGGTCAACATCCAAACTCCATGCAGAATGACAGGATTCAAACCGGGAACCTTTGTGCTGCAAAGCAACAGAGCCACCAACAGTACGGCGTGCAGCGTTCTGCTGGGCTGCATGAAAAAAACAGAGATCTTGTATGAAAAGCCATATTCTCATCAGAGACAAAAGGATTTGTCCGTTAACCCCTCATACCAGCCGTAGTTTGTTCAGTGTTTTCCTAACCTATTCTGCTTACTAAGATGGACAGAGATGGATTTCATTTCTCTGAGCATTGCACACTGTTACTCTAGGCTGAATTTGCAGGACGTCCACTCCTGGGCAGACTGAAAACTTTCAGGTAGTTTTCTCCTCTTGTGAATAAATTCTGTTTCTTGAAGGATGGACTTCCAACTCTTTATATGTGACCTTATGACCCCTCCCTGATTGAAAAGCACAAACAGTCATGGCTGATGTTTTTTTTCTTCTAATTTATATTCAGAAAATACTTGAAAGATTCAGTGCTGTTTATTTTATCCTTGCACACATTTAATCGTATGGGAAATATTGCATCACTCAGTCTGTGATGCTGTTTATAAGCAGCAGTAAAGCTGAGCAGGTGATTTAGTGCAAGAGTCGGAAAGAGGATGAGGATGCAGTAACACGCATGCATTTGATGGAACACAACGCATCAATATGCTACACACACACACACACACACACACCTGCACACACACACACACACACATGCACACATGCACACACACACACACACACACACACACACACACACACACACACACACACACACACACACACACCTGCACACACACACACACACACACACACCAGGGTGTATCTCCTGGTTAAAGGTGGAGAGGCTGATTCACCCCAACCCTGCAGATTTGAACATGATCCTTGTTATGCAAGCTTTTATTATCTCCGTGACTCATCCTGTTATCCCCGAACAGACGAGCCATTCAACCACGTATGCATCAGCTGGAATTTATTTTGTTTTAGGCAATTAAAATCAAGAGCCATTGCAAGAGAAAAAACATCCCAGAATGAATAATGCGTATGTAGTGCTCATTGGTTGCAGGGGGTGTGGGCAGGCTGGTGCCTATCTCCTGCATTGATGGGGTCACGCCCTGAAGAGGTCACAGTTATTTCACAGAGACACACAGGGCAAACAACCATCCACACACTCAAACATGAGCTCAATTTAAAGAGACCAGTTAACCTAACAGTCATACATACCAGTGATGTATCTGACTGTAAGAGGAAGCTGGAGAGCACCATAACCCACACACTGGGAGAATCCATGCAGAAAAACCACAGACTGAGATTAGAACCATAGACTGTATATTAAAATTAATAATAAAATTGTTATTGATAATAAAATTTGAACCCAGGACCTTCTCACTGCAAGGCAACAGAGCTACCAACGGCACCGCCGTGCTTCCTCTGACAGAAACAACTCTTCATTTTTGTGTTTTGTGATTCTCCAGATTTTAGATCCAGTGAATCTCGGACTAAAATGAACCCCCAACAAGCAGCTCCAGGGTATATTGAATTAATGAGGCTTAGTTCTAAGACTTAATCCGCCTCAGCGCTGAGAGGGAGCTGATCCCTGCAGGTGTATAAAAGCAGACGCTGGGATGAGGACTGCGAAGACAGAGACACAGCAAGAAGAAAGAGGACTCCTTCTTTGTCTTGCAGCTGCTTCTTAGACTCTGGTCTGCAAAAAGAAATCTGAGAAACAAGTAAGTTGATTTTCTTTTGGGGGGGGGGGGGTCAAATCCATTTATTTTGCAGAACTGTTAAGCTAGATCAAATCAAATTCGTCCCACTGCTGCTATTTTCTGATATTTGCATATTTCTAATTGTTCCTCCTGTTGATTCAGTATTAAATCTGAAGATTTGCCTGATTCTACATTCAATTTAACCAGCTCCATTTAATGTACCACAGACTGCTGTCGCTGTATGAAATGTTTCCTTTTTCTGATGCACAGTGGAGAACATGAATGCATCAGCGGTGTCTGAGGACAGCAAGCCCACTCCAGCTGAGCTCAAGCAGGAGAGCAGACAGTTCAAAAGCAAAGCTCCCAAAGCTGGACAGAAAGGGTGAGGAGACTCATTTAACGCTCGGGTTTCAGGGACTTCTCTTCTGCAAGAAAAATCATTTCTAATTCAGTTTTTAATTTCTCAACCAGCTTTAACAACGCTCTGCCAGGGATGGAGGGACTTGACGGTGAGTTTTAGGTCCAAATTGAGTCTGAAAAATGGTCAGGTGGAGCTGTTTCCTCATGTCTGCTCTGTTTCCCTGCAGACGGCGCAGTGATCTGCCCCTGGGAGGAGTTTGGGGACGTAGAGCTGAGTGATCTGGCTCAGTTTGGAACCGCCTAGATCCCCGGCGCAGACCTGGAAGCACATCCAGGAGTTTCTCTGGAGCGCATCTGCTGAAGGAGAGGAACGACCTCTAGGCTGCAGGAGTTGTTTCACGGACGGACTCTGCAGCAGTTGAGCGTTTGTTTGTTTTTTATTGATTTTTACTCATTTTTCAGCCAAACTGCACGTTCAGAAAACCCATCTCACTAAATCATGTGTTTATAAAATTTAAATTTTGATACATGACACAGAAAGCTTTCCTAGATCGTGTTGAAATTAATTTAATCTACTTTAGTATAAAATTCAAACCCTCACTAATGTCTTCCACCTTGTAGCAACGATGGATCCAAAGCTGTGCAAATGTCTGTATAAACGTGCTAATCTGTACAATAAATCATTTTTCTAGTCCATTGAGTTTGTTCCTCAAAAGCAGCATCTATTCTGGATGTTATGACCTCATTGTGTTGGATATTTGATGCTTCGTCTTATAAATTAAACTGATTGGTTTCCTGAAACAATCACAGCTCATAAATAGTTGCTGGAGAAATTAGAAATTGTTTGATGCTAACCTTCTTTATGTATCCTACAATGAATGATATTGTGCGTTTTGGATCATAATTTTGTTGTTTTAGATGTTTTAAAACAACCAAAGTTGATCAAAGTGCTGAAAAAGCCAACAGAATAGAAACTGACTGGAGCAGACTGAATTATGAAAATATTAAATAAAATACGGAACTGTATATGGTCGACTGAAGTGACTGGTAAAGTACTTTACTAGTTCAATTGTTACCAGACCACAGGATGATGCTGCCACCACGATGCTTGACCGTAGGGCTGTGCAAAATCATATCCGTCAATATCGATATATATCACTGAATTAAAATGAATCACTATTTTTGGTATTATTTAACATTCCCTGATACTATTTGAAGATATTAGAAGGTTATTTTTGATTTAAAGAGTTGTTTTTAAAAGTTGAACGTGTCATTGGACATTATACAACTGTTTTGGGAAAATAAATAGCTGGGCGACATGGATTAAAAACTAAATATTAAAATTTTTTCATGCCAAATTCGATTTTTGATATGAATCGTTTTTTTTTCTCCATTTCAATTTTTAAAGAGAAATTACAAATGACAGAAAATATTCGTGAAATCTTACTTTTTACAGTCTGATGGAAATATAATAAGGTAATGGGAATTGATTGATTAAATCACTTTAATAAAAGCATCTGGAGAATATGTCGAGAGGAAGATCATCAGAGTGTTAAAACAGATTTTTAAAAAACCAGGAGGTGCATTGGTGAAATTTATTTCCTCAATATTCCAAAATTTCCATCTTCATGAAAAAAAATGTAATAAATCGATGTGTTTCCCATGCAACCCTACTCGAGAGTAGGTTCATTGTCCATTGATGTGACTGTGAGTGTCACCTTGACTCCTCTTGTTAAAAAGCTCAGTAGTCTTAGTCTCGTCTGACCATCAAGCGTTTCTCCAGAACACAATCGTCCTCTCCATGTGGACAGCTGCAGGTTTCAGTTCAAACTAAGGACCTTCATGCCCAGAAGGAGTGGGTCGAAGGAAGCTTCTGAATGTTTCATACAAATCAGAGGGAAAAAACACACGGCTCAAAAACATTCCTCTTTATTCTTCCATTTTCTTTCAAGCTTCTGAAATACAGAAGCGTTTAACTGCCAGAGCTTGGAAATAAACTCAGGAGCTTTATGACATTATAACCCAGAGAACCGATTCCCGGTGGGCCGGTCGGATGTTTGGGTCGGTGTTCTTCAGTGGGCCAAAGGGCAAAAGTTCAAACTACTAGGGGAAAATATTTAACTGGTTCAGTGTAGTCGCATACTAGTTGGCATGACAGCTGATATCAAGGATTTGGAGATTTTACCGAAACAGCTTGCTTTCTGCCTCCACTAAGCTCGTTCTTTGGGGTCTTTTTGCAGCGGACCTTGACGTAACATGTCAGAGCACTCAGTCAGTGGTGTTTGAAAATTGAAAGAGCAAGGGTGGTGCGAAGAGAAAAAGAGGAAAGCTCTGCAAACAGACGCCGCTACATGTGCAAAAATGGGCAACTTTTTCACTAAAACAAGCTCGTGGTTTGTGACAAGAAACCGGGACGATGAAACGGGTAAGACAACACGTTGAACTTTGCAAAACCACCATTAGAGTTAATTAATTATCAAGTCAATGAATTTTGTGACGTTGTGGCAACTAACATAACATATTATTTTAATAATAATAATATGATACTGGGAATACTGGGAAACTTTGTCTTGTTGCTCAGAGTTAGAAGGAAAATCCAGCACCAAGCAATATGAGCCCACAGGTCCAGAGTTGGCAGGATTACTTATTGAGTGAATAATATTAGTATTATTATTATGAAGAGCATGGTGTAGACTTGCACCATATGAAAAGTGGCCTGCAATGCTAGCTGATTCAGCACTACATTAATAATACTGACGTGAATTAATCAGAGTTTTTGTAAAATTGGGAGATTTGTACTGAGAATTATTATTATTTTTGGAAGGAACAGGTAAGTGAACAAGCAGGCATTAGTTCCAATAAAACCAAATGACCTGTTATAGTTTTACTTTAAAAGTAAGACAATAAATACACAAAGCCCATATTTGAAAGAGAACAGAATGAAAGTAACATAAAATACGCCTGCGTGTTTTGCCATTGAAAATATCTTAATAGGTTAAGTCAAATGTGTTTTCCAATTCATTTGCACTAAAGCTTTACAAAATATTATTTTTATTGTGACACAGGCGCAGCAGGTGAGTTTAGGGAAACTGTAGGAAGTGTTAAAGGGAGAGCAGAGTCTACTGATTACAGAGGCAGCAGCTCAGAATATAGATTAGGATATTGTTAATGATGTGTTGTAAAGAATAATGTAGATGTGAACACATGCTGAAATAAATCTACCTTGTGAAGCAATGAACCCTTATTGGCACTGAATTGGACATTTTTTAGAAAAATACTCTGAATTACAAGGCTTTACAGAACAGTGTAGTGATGTGTCGGTTGAAGTGAACGACGGGAGCCGGCTCGTTTTTCTTCCCCCCCCTCGCTTGTCTTGTAAAACTCCATTGCTCATCTGAGGGCAACAAAATCAAGACAACACAGCGCTGTAACTTCCTTGCCTATTTAAACACATCCTGGTTGATCTCACCTCCACCAGACCAGGACTACAATTCGGATTGTTCCATAACTTAATCACATAAACTCACTCATACTCGTTAATTTTTCTTTCCTGTCTCTCCTCTGCTCTCTCAAAGCTCCTTCAGTTCTTTTGCTTCTCAGCTCTCCAATGCTGCCCCTCTGTGTCTCTGTCTTCCCCCTATTTTTCTTTATATTTTATTGAGAAGAATAGTGCAATCAGTTTAAGTAAACTTGACCCATACTTTAAAGCATTTGATAATAAATGGAAAATAAATGCAGAGTAAAAACAAAAGATTTTCCTTTTACATAATAATGTGTTTAATAAACCTGCATCTCTAATATCCTGTTTCTCCATCCTCCTCTACTGTCTCTTTCCTCCTCCTCTCCTGTTTTTCATAAGTAAAACCATGAGAACAGGGCTCTTGAATGCACAATGTATTGACACCAACATTGGTATCTGCCAATGTTAGTCATTTTTTAACATATTGTATTGGTCCGATAAGTAAAACTGAGCCAATATTAAAAATCACTATTTATTTCTATCTTTGTAAGAAATTAATGTAATATTTAAAACATTGTAAATAATAGTTATTGGCCATAAGAGCAATAATATCAAATGTATTGATCGGTGCATCCCTATTTTTGACTCTGTCCTCCATGATGTGCTGCCCCAGCCTTTCTGTCCACCTCTTTATGAGTTCACTAAGAAAATGATCAAACTGACAGATAAATGCCAACATAGTGAACACTATGTGCTGATCCAAGTAATTCATCATCACCACAGAATCTTCTTTCACCTAAAAACGGACTGACAGCAACGACCAGCCTGAGCAGAACCTCCCACCAGTACCGCGTCTCTCCCTCCAGCTGGTCCAGTTTAGCTTTCTGTCCTGCTACCAGTGGCTGATGCTGGCGGCACTGATGCAACGATCAGAGCTTTCCTCATGGTCACACACGCATTCCCAGTGTTTCCAGTCAGAGAAACCACTAATGTACACGATCGATAACAACAGCGTAAGCATTTACGTTAACTGTCCCCCACAATGCTGCGTCCCACAGCGGATAAACCCAGTCTGAGCTGCTGCTGATACAGCTAGCCTCAGGTTGTGTA
Organism: Valencia hispanica; assembly: GCA_963556495.2. NCBI lineage: Eukaryota > Metazoa > Chordata > Actinopteri > Cyprinodontiformes > Valenciidae > Valencia > Valencia hispanica. Next base: position 58,836,012 of record OY747701.1, read on the forward strand.
GCTAACGCTGCCTCCTCCGAACAGGTTCATTGAATCACCATCATCCACCATGTCTTCTTGTTCCTGATTTTCCTCCTTAGGTTTTACACAGAACGTGTCAGTAGATGACAGACTTCTTAATAAACATGTCTTCTTCTCATCTTTCTCTCTGACATTTATAGAAACCGCCTTTATTCGCTCATTTTAGATTCTCTTAGGGCTACTCCTACTGTCCGGTGACGGTCAGCGGAGCGCTACTTGCTGGGGCAGGGGCGGGGCATGTTACCATGGTTTCCACAACTGCGCCTTAGAGAGTATGTCACTTTGCTAGGATAAAAAAATGGTGTGGATCTTATTGGTTATCTCCGCCAGCACTGATCTCTGCCATATTTGAAATATGAAGACTATTTTTTTTCTTCCTTAAACTACTCATGTGGGCCCCCCAGTGGACGTGGGCCCCTGGGCGTGTGCCCATAATGCCCATTGGATAATCCGGCCTTGGGTCAGACACACAGCAGTGAGCACATGCACACGGAGAGAGACAAGAGAGGGAAAGAGGAAGAAAAAAGCGAGAGAGTGAGAAAGAGAGAGAGTGCGACGAACAAACGGCGAGAAAATGAGCGACAGCAGCAGGAAACGTAGCAAAATTAGGACCCATTTCAATGTAAGCAGCTCAAAGGCAGAGTGTAACTTGTGCAAGGTGAAAATATTGCTGTTTTTTTAAACACTGGTGAGTCCTGGATGGGTCTGTTTTTTTTATAGCCTTCTTTATAATTTATTTTTGTAGCACTTAAGTTCAGGGGGCAGGACAAGCAGAGGGAGATTCAGAGGGAGCATCTTTATGCCTTATTAAACAGTTGTAATCTGTCAGAGGAACATATTTTTTATATCTTGTTCTAATGAGATGCTGTGAAACGCAAGAAAACAAAAAGGTCAAAATGATTTATTCCTAACTGTTTCCTCTTTCACATTAGCATTAGCTTTAACAGCATGCAATACAGCAAATCACAAGTTGTTGACCCTTCAGAATATTTATAACCTCAATGAATCACTTTGAAGGTCTAAAAACAACAGTCAATCTGCAGCTAAACCGGAAACTGCAATAGCCAATCAGAGTGGATTCTGATAAACATATGGCAGTTAGTTCGTCTGATGAAGTCCATCGGACCAGCCCAGAATCTCAGCACAACTTCTGCCACATGAAATGGTCCAGCACCAAACCCAAAAAGACGGCTCAGAACCACCAGGGCGGATCGTTTTAAGAGAAGGCAAACAGAAGATTTACTCACAGTGTAATGTCTTCATTTTTATGTAAAACGAGTCACAGAAAGCTTCTTCTTTTTTTGGTTAAATCAAATAATTTTGTATTGCGGAAAGTTTCTTTGGGTGTTCAAACAGAGCCTGGAGGATCCTTTTAATAGTCCTGGTACATTCAAAAAACTTAAACATCATGAAAAAGGAATCGTGAATAATTTTTGTCACTCATTTCAGAAAGAGAAACTAATTTATTGTATAGATTCATCGCACATGGAGGGAAATACATCAAGCCTTTATTGTAATTTAGATTATTATGGCTTACAAATAAAAAAATTGATTGTTTCAGAAAACTACAATATTGTAAAAAGTTGAGTGGAAGGAAAAAGTGAACCAGCAACAGGGATACCCGCAGCCTTGAGTGGATTGTCAAACGAAAGCCATTCAAGAATATGGGGGAGCTTCACAAGGAGTGGACTAAGGCTGGAGTCAGAACATCGAGATCCACTACACAGAGATGGAGCCTACACAGGGGCTACAAGCATCTTCCCTGGGCTGAGGAGAACCAGAACCAGACTGTTGCTCTGTGGTCCAAAGTCCTGTCTTCAGATGAAAGTAAAGTTCTCATTTCATTTGGAGATTAAGGTCAAAGAGTCTGGAGTAGGAGTGAACAAGACCAGAATCTGGGATTGCTGGAGGTTCAGAGTGAAGTTTCCACTGATGATCTGGGGTACCATGTCATCTGGTTCTGGTCCACTGGGTTTTCTCAAGTCCACAGTCACCACCGGCGTCTAACAGGACATTTTAGAGCACTTCATGCTTCCTTCTGCTGAGGAACTTTATGGAGATGAGTTCATTCTTCAGCAGGACTTGGTACCGACCCACACGGCCAAAGGTACCAGAAGCCGGTCCAATGACTATGGTGGTACTGTGCTTGATTGGCCAGCAAACGGGTCTGACCAGAACCCCATAGAGGATCTATGAAGGTCTCTATCAAAGCAACCTGGGCTTCCAGAACCTCAACAGAACCAAAGGCTGAAATCCTCCATGCCATGCAGCACTGATGCAGGAATTCATGCAAAAGGAGCCCAGACTCAGCATACAAATGAAGATAGTGTTCAGAATCCAGATGTTTCTGTTGAATTTATCCTTTTTTTAACAAATGGAATATTCTAGTTTTCTGAGACACTGAATTTTTGATCTGCATTCTCTTTAAATGTTTCCCTCTTCGCACAATTAGTCTAAATCACATTTTAGTTCCACTTCCTAAAAATGAAAATCAAGATTTATTAAACTTTTTTTGTTTTCGGAGCTGTACCTGAATTTGTTCTCCAACTTACCGTCGTTATTGTCATCAACGAGCTCAAAGATCCGATCACAGATCTGGGACGGAGTCAGTCTGACTTCACTCTTCTGAAGCTTGAGAATATAATCCAGGTGATTTTAACGTCACGGCAAAACCTTCAGATCTCTTTTCATTAAATGCAAAACTGAAACACCTGAACATCAAGACAGAAGATCAGCTCTTAAACAAAGCAGTGTAACAACACAAACAAACATAATGAACAAAATTTGGCTTAAAAAATGATTTATTTAGTAAACTGCACTTTTATTATTATTATTTCTTTTTTATTGTATTTGTTTATTCTTTTGCTGATAGTGGCAATTAAAAGCAGGATTAGGATATATTTGTGTTTAATTTTCTTCTTTTGTATTTATTTGTTGCTTTACAGATCATGACAATTTTTATTTTCTAAATAATTAGATGCACACATCTGGGTGGACAGAATCAGGGAAGAGTAAATCCGAGGGACAGCTCACGTTAGATGTTTTGGAGATAAAGTCAAAAGGTCAGACTGAGATGGTTTGGACAAGTTCAGAGGAGAAAAGATGATTATATATCGGTAAAAGGACGCTGAGAGGAAGGCCAAAAATGAGATTTATGGATGTGGAGAAACAGGACATGAAGTTAGTTGGTGTGAAGGATGCATAAGATTGGACTAAATGGAGACAGATGATTGGCTGTGGCGACCCCTGAAGGGAAACGCCCGGTCCATAATGGATTCGTGAAGTGCCGAAACCAACCAAGAGTCACCCCAGCTTTGGTGACCATGCCCAGACCACCTAAGCTGTATTACCACCTGATCTCCAGGTTAAAGGTGCTTAGGATCACCACTGCTCAACTCTTTTTCAGTCAATGGAGCCACATGACATGACCTCAGCGTCTTGCCCTAATCCCTGATTACTGGGAGACTAACGTCCAGCCAGAGAGGATTTCTGTTATAAAACTTGTCAATGTTTCACAGTTTGACTCGTCATCTTTGTATCCCCACAACAATCATGCGTTTCTGCAAAAATATTTTCACCGAAACAGGTTTTTCTCACCTTTATGAGTCTCTTCACCTCGCTCCTGTCCAGTTTTCCGTTCCCATCCCGGTCGTACATCTTAAAGGACCACTTGAGCCGATCCTCGATATTGCCTCTTAAAATCAAGTTAAGGGCAGCGACGTACTCAATGAAGTCCAGCGTGTTGTCCTGTGGATAAACCAGGCAGAGTTACACGAGCAACAACACCATGAATCTGATTTCTGGCAGAACTTTTTAAAAAATCCTTCACCTGGTTTGTGTCGAAGGAGCGGAAGATCGTCTCGAGGAAGAGGGACTCCTCTGGCGAGCTGCTCTGGACGCCGAAGATCCTCTTGAACTCGTGTAAATGCAAGGCGCCGCTGGGGCATTCCCGCAGAAAAATGACGCACATCTCCTGAATCTGCGCCAGATCCTCGTCCTCACTGCGAGTTTTTTCTTCTCTCATAGCTTCCGGCAGCTTTGGTCAAAATGATTCTCGTCGAGTTTGTGATGAAGACGTTGTGATCGTCCGTCCACGGGTTGCGAAGGCTCCAAGTGGCTCACTCAGGTCATACTAAAGAGATTTGTACCACTGACCAGCTTCTCTTGGGAGGCATGCTTCCAAGGGATTAATCTTATTACCCTCTTAAACTCTTGCATAACAATCTAACCTCTTGAAATAAACCCTCTGTTACCTCCATTGACTCACAAACACATATATTTAGTAAAAAAGGTTATTTCTTTGTGACATTTGAAACTAACTGTAGTTTCCCATCCATTTACTGTGCCCTAGCATGTTGATGTTTACTTTCTGAATATCACTTTTTCAGATTTTCACACTTTTCCTTTATACAGCAGTACGGCTCAAGGGAGAGTAAAGCGTAAAGGACGATACATCATAGAGGCCTGAATTAAACCAACAAGCCAGCCTCCTATGAATCATTGCTTTCTTTTTTCAAAGGGGCCTTGAAGTTGTAACGTTTTCATTTGGGCACTTTGTGAACATAATGTAAGATGCAGTGGAACTAGAGAAAACAGAGTCTGCCAATGCTAAGAGAACAATAATTTAAATTGTCATTTTGTTGTGTTTAGTCACATTTCATCTTTTTTTTTTGTTGCTTCTATTATTGTCAGTTTTTCCCCCCTTTAGATGTCTTCTGTTCAGGCTTGTATGTTACACCTCAATATTTCATTTAACGAAAAATGTCAATACAAAGTTTTTTTTAAACTTATTGAAATGATTTTGATCTCATATTACATGACGTGTTGGAAGTTGACGCTATGTGAATTTGTGGTGTGGCACCATACATTGTTTAAAAATACACTCAGTGAGACCTGACCCTACTAAGCATTTTAATACTAACTGTATGGTTCGCTGCTAATGCTAAATTTAGCTTGCTAGCTTGTCGGTGGTTTCAAGATGCCAACTGCAATTTTTCATCAACTCCAGCCTACTATATATTGTTTGCATGATACACAAGTAATACAATTTGTAATACACTGGTAAAATGTCAAGTACTGCATTTTGGTCGTGGCAGCTCAAGCATACAACAGTAAGATTAGCATGTTAATGCCAAGATTAGTGTGCCAATGTTTACGATTGTATTTTAAACATTAAACATTAAGAGAGTGTTGAACACCATATTATTCGAAATAGAAAATAATGCACTGTAGACTGAGATGACTAAGCAATGTAACTCTAAAATTAGCATGCTAACACTAACATTTCCTTGCCATTTTGTTATGGTGCTATAAAAACTATAAGTTTTTTCTCCACTACATGATCGACCATAAATTTGTTCGCTGATACAGTAAAAGCAAAGAGGTCACATGGTACTTTGGCCAAAATAGACAACAATGGATTGTGGCCAAAGGTGACTGAGCATGCTAACCAAAAAGTTAGCCATCTTGTCATTTTGTTCAAATTTCCAACTGTGGTTTTTTTAAATCCACTGGACAAATCACTTTATATTTGTCATGTGATGTGGTAAAAAATAAAGGAGTTATATATTACTTTAGTTAAAACAGGCTTTTATTAATTGTTGCCTGAACAGACAGAGCATATCAAAGACAGCCTAAAAAGGTTGTGTTAGCGTTTTAATGCTAATACCATGAGCTAACTACTGTGACTATCGAACAAAATAAAATGTCTTCATCACAGAAATATCTTGGACGTATCAGCCGCCAAACATTTTCTAAGTCAGTATTGGAGAAAGTTAGAAAATGTTTACTTAAACTATAAAAACCTTTTGTATGTTCATAATTGTTTTCCTCTCTCCTTCACACTCCAACTCTAGAGGCTCATTTGCTTTCTTACCCTCCACCTGACTGGGAAATGTCATTGTCCCTATAAATCTCATGTAGTCAGTATTAGGATAAGAGTTGAGATGTCAAGTTCGAGTGTTAAAAAGTTAGATGAATTACACTTTAAATGCCAGATTTAGATTTCGTGGCAGCTAAAAAAAATGAATGAATGAACGCTGTGCTTCTGCTGCGAGGTGCAGGGAGAGTGACTGGACCACAGCCAGGACTCAGGAAACCAAAATAGGACTCAGGTGTTCCAGATCAACAGGTTAAAGATAACCTACTGGGACATCCAGGGACACATTTTAATAAAGAATGAAGATGCATTCAATGGACCCCTGAAACTTCAAAATTCATAAATGAAATCTCTTGTTTTTTCAAGATTTTTTCTTAAATGTTTAAATAATTTTGTGACGTATTTGGTGTCTCTTGATTTTTCTGTATGTTGATTTTTTTTAACATGTTGGGTTGATTTAAACTACATTTCAAACTCATTATGTACCGTGCCAACAAGAAGCATTTGCCTCCTTACAGAATTCTTGTTTTTGCTTTTCTGTCACTCTGAAATGTTTCAAGTCATTTAACAAATTTAAACATCAGATAAAGATAACCTGAGAAAATATCAAATGCAGTGTTTATATGAGAACTGAATTTTAAAAAAAGGGGGAAAGAAGCTATCCAAACCAACCTGGACAGCTTTTGAACCAAATGGAGTCGACTCAGTGACCTTAACGACTCCAATAGTGTCATTGTTTTGACTACAACTTATTGCTTGATTTTTCCAATCCATGTTCGGAACTGAAGAAGCTGTTAGGATGAGAGGAATATTTCCATACACTTTCTAAAAAGACACATGAAGAAAGTGAATTAAGTCAAATAGGTCAAAATGTTTTCTGTTTTAGTTCAGTTAGGATTGCCAAAATTACTTTCTTATTTAAAAAAAAAAAAAACTGTTTAAAACTTTCTTCAAATTCAGAAGTTTACATAAGATTACTAATCCTTTAAAAAATTTGGGAACCCAGGTGATGATGCTATAGCTTTGTATACCTCACAACGTTCAATAACCAATATCTGGTTTAAACAGTAGGTTGATTGTGGGATTTGATGACAGACAATAAAATCAGACTGAAAAACAACTGAGGACATCTAGTGGGTGCATCGGGGAAGTGCAGGAAAAAGTTAAAGGAACACATCTCTCAGCCTGACAGAAATGCACCTGACCAGCATCAGGTCTGTGTATTTTACAGGCATTATGGGCTATTTTAGGCTTATCAGTCTGTCAAACTGATGTTGATTTACAGCTCAGAAATCGAAACAAAGACGATGTAAAACTCAGTTCTGATAATAGCAAAACTGCTACATTTAGACCCTGAACATGAAGATTGTTTAGAAGCTGATTAGATCTTAGGAGCTCCAATCACAACACTGTTTTCACTTCCCCTGCCAGGTCAGCCTGGGTAAAGCTCCTCCGCTTCATCGGATAAACACATCACCAAACACGCGCTTACGCTCTGACAAAGTCGACCTTTTAATCTCTCTGGTGTGCAGCGGGAGAATCTGTACCTCTCTGCAGTCAAACAGTCTGAAGATTAGCTTCCCAACACCACGGTGTGTAGAATCAGTGGAATCAGTATTTATATTTTGGAAATACGGAGATATTCCAGAGGACCTTCCTTAGAGGGGGGATTTGATTGGGATGTATGATGACTCAACTGGACTTCTTCAGCAGGTGTTCCTGAATAAGCTCCCAGGGACCATTGTTTAGGAGAAGGTCCGGGCAGACCAATGGGTTCATGATGGCCCTGCAACGATGTTCTTGCTCAATGACCCATCATCTGAGGGGATTTCTGCAGCTTCCTGGCTGAAAGTATGGGTCAGGTCCAGGCAACCACAGATAAAGAAGTGACTCTTCAGAACATTCAGGCGCTGTACCAAAAATTTACCAATGAATGTCCAAGTGGAAACCTGCACCTGCACGAATTCAAGAAAATCTTTGGAGTCAGCAGCAAGTCAACGGAGGAGGAGTTGGCATTCATTGAACTTGTCTTTATATCCTTCGATACTAACAAGGTAACTTGTCTGTTGGTGTGATAAATGTGTATCTGCTGTTTTAGGGCAGTAATCCAGAGACTATCTTGCCCCTGGTTCCGTTTAGGATGGTAAATTGGACTTCATGGAGTATGTGGCAGCTGTTAACCTCGTTCTTCGTGGAAGACTCATTGACAAACTGAAGTGGTCCTTCAAAGTTTACGACAACGATGGGAATGGCTCCCTGACCAATCAGGAAGTGAGACGTGTTGTCAAAGTGAGTCTTCAGGTCAAGGTTTTTTAAAACTTTGCTTGCTTCATGAGAATTATTTGGAGCAGTTAGAAAGGTTGAAATGAATACTGTTGAGCTTTTAACTACTGTAAACCCTGGAGTATTTTAAGCAGCACAAAGAAGCTGTTTACTCCCAGATAATCCTGCTGACTTTACCATCTGCAGTTGTGTGAAACATGAAAATGTTAGTTTTGTGGATAGCTCTTATACACATAAATCTCTGCTATCTGGTATAAAAATGTGGTCTTGAATTTTGGTTCCAGAACCGTTGGTGTTTTGTTGTTTCGAAAAACAAACCATGGCAAAGTTGAACACCAAACACCTCAAACCATGACTAGAAAAAACAACAACATTAAGTCCGCAACTTTTAGGCAGAAACCCCTCTAAAAACAGGCAGAGAGGCAGGGTACAGCCTGGAGAGGTCGCCACAGCAACACAGCAACAGATAGGACAAATAAGCATGCATGCAATTTAAAGAGTCCATCTGCAAAACAGTCACGTCTTTAGACCAAGGAAGCCAGAGTACTCAGAGAGAACTCATGCATGCACAGAGAGAACATGCAAACTCCATGCAGAGAGACCCCCAGCCAGGATTCAAACCCAGGACCTTCTTGCTGCAAGGCAAGAGCACTACCAACTGCACCACTATGCAGCTCCCCCCTCCATTAAATCAAAAATAATAAAATAAATTACAGAAATTAATATACAGTATACATTCTAAAACATGGAGATCTTTGCTCAAATACTGAAATAAACATTTTTTTTTTTTCTCCAGATCATCACCAAAATCAAACGGCACAATGAGCCATCCGTGGAAGACGTCGACGACATCTGTGACAGGATATTTGAACTGGTGGACAAGAACAAAGACAGTAAGTGAAAACATGAAGGAACATCTTTCAATTTCATAAGCTTTCCTACTGATCCAATCTGAACAATGGATTGTTCAGATTGGATCCAATTCAGATCAGATTGATCTGGTGAAATAAAAAGGTACTCCTACTGTAAATATTCAGACATTCCAACTATTCGACAGTTACATGAACTGTGATGTGCTCACAGTTTATGTCACAGTGGAAAGTCAGCAGCCAGACCATCGATTTGTCCAGCTGTTGTTTGTGAGCTTAATGTTCCTCGGGTTGAAAAACATGTTGTTTTATCATTGTTTCCTTTGATGATGTTTGCAAACTGCATTGCTAAGTTAAACGAATACCTTCTCTCTCCAAAGGTTCCTCCTACAGTACATGCTTACACATGCTAAGTAGATGCAGCTACTACTCTTTTTTTTCCCCTCAGTGTCCGAGTTAAATGAATGAAAGATTGTATATCAGTAAATTGACTTCTCACACCATGTGTAGCAGTAGTTTGAGTGACTTTTTATGACCAAACAGCAAGTTGGGGTAAACTACTTAGTTGGAAAACTAACTGTAGATGAACCCAATGAAATGTCCTAATACGATCAAATTGCTGGTGCTAGACAAGATCCAGCAATAGCTAAAATCTGCAAATACTTCTGACTCCTCCTAAAAACGCAGATAACTGCCTATTTTGGTTCAAACACCAAATATAATTTAATATGAAAAAATAGAATAGAAACATTCCTTCCTGTCCCAGGTAAGGAAAATTCAGGTGTACCAGCAGCAAAGTGACAGGCAGTCAAAGCAGGAAGATTCACACAAGAAAATATGAGAAAACGGAATTAAAAATAATAACATGCTGTACGGTAAGGACAAAATTGCAAAACACAAAAACTGTGAAGTTATAAAAAGATTAAAATAGCATCCTCTGATCCAAGAAATGTGCAAATGAACAGGATATCTTAAAAATATTTACAGAAGGTAAATATTACCTATTTTGTGCATTAAAAAACAACATACTACTTAAAAGAAGTGAAAAATAAATCTGTGCAAGCAGAGATGTGCAGTAACAACAGAAATGTAATTCAAAATGAGAAGACAGTGTAAAAAAACAGCAGGGATGTAAACAGTGGTAGTTATTCAGTCTTCCAGCTGCTGGGAGGAAGGAACTACGGTAACACTTCTTTGTGCACCTAACAGCCTGATGCTAAAGTAGCTCTCCACTTCAGCAACAGCCTCATGCATGGGGTGGGAGAGACGCTGTCCAGCAGTGATGTCATTTTAGCCAGAGTCCTTCTGTCTTCTGGGTCCAGGGAGCATCCTAAAACAGAGCTGGTCTTCCTGATGAACTTCTCTGAACCGATCACTCTCAGCTGTAGATAAGCTGCTGCTCCAACAGACACCATAGAAGATGGCTGATGCCACCACAGAGTCAAAGAAGGTCTTCAGGAGCGCCCCCTGCACTCCAAAAGACCTCAGTGTTTGGGTTAATCTAAGTCCTTCTACGGCAGGAACAGCATGACTCACAAAGAACATCTTTTGGTATTTCGCTCTCATGAGTGTCTAATCTCAACCTTTGTGTTCGCTTTGTAGGTCAGATATCTTTGGAGGAGTTTATTGAGGGAGCAGAGAAGGACCCTTGGCTCATGGAGCAACTCAGACTGGACCTTGCACCTAAAGACTGGTTCATTAAAAAACAGGAGAAGTCGTCCTGACTCCTAAACAACTGAACTCCAGACTGTGGGAATATTCAGCCTTACCGTCCTTGAAGAACATTTGAGTTTTTTTGGCCAGGAGACACATTTCTGCAACAGATACACTGAATTAAACCTCAACGATCAGCCTTCATTTTCAGGTTCTGTTTTCCTGGAAAAAGTTGAGCCCATTCTAAGAGATGGTCTTCAGCCATTACTCCTTGTTCAGTCAGTCCTGGATCCTTTTTTTCAGCTCCAACTACAGGTTTTCCACAGGATTTAAGTCTGTGGACTAATTTAAATAGGAAGACTGAATCACTCGGCTGAACCACTGCCATGTTGGGCTGGTCAGGTGTTCTGGATCATATCCATTTTCATTTTTCGAGCAGAAGCCTCTAGATTTTTATGTTAAATGTTCTGGTATCATAAAGAGTTCATGACACCATGGATTCTCACCAGCTTCCCCAGGCCTTTTTAGGAGAAACAGACCCACAGCATCACAGATCCTCCACCACATGTATATCTTTTACCGCCCAGCGTGTTTGTCGCTGAAAAACTCAATTTTGGTCTCGTCTGATCACAGCTCACAGTTTTGTTTAAAATCAGAGTGAAGTTTAGCAAATTCCACATGTTTACGTTTGTGATGGTGGGCCACGCTGCTCAGACAACCAGGTGGGATTGAGATGAGGTGTCTGATTTAATAAGAATTTAAATTAATAGGAAATAAACAGAGCAGAAAGGGAAAATAAAGGTTAAAGCATAACACGACAGAAACTAAACAGAGGATGGTCCTAAATACCCAAAGTTAATGAAGTAGAACACTAACGCAAAGGAGTAACTAAATATAACATCTAAATCTAAATCTAGAGAAATAACACAGAAGCACAAGATAAATTCAAAGTTCAAACACTTATGGATAAGACAGGAGGAGTGGTAGAACTAAAGAGCACAGAAGGTAAAGGCATAAACACTAAGCAAAAAGAAACTCAAATCACAATAATCCTAAATGCAAAAAGAGTTGGAGGACCTGAGTGGTCTTGGTGGTTGGTACCGTGACAACTGGTCTTCAACATATTTTGGTGCCAAGCCATGTAATGATTTATAAACTAGTAGGAGTATTTAGAAGTCTATTCTCTGAGGTACGGGGAGCCAGTGTGAGGACTTTAGAACTGGGGTGATGTGCTCTACTTTCCTGGTTCTAGTGAGGAACACGAGCAGCAGCGTTCTGGATCAGCTGCAGTTGTCTGATTGACTTTTTAGGCAGACCTGTGAAGACGCTGTGGTGGAAAATTGTTATTCAATTAGGAATTAAGTGTATATTCTCTATTTAGTGAATGCATCTAGGGTATAATGACAAGGTTATTCCAACTTAACGTTTATGATATATATGTGTCAGATCACCAGAGAGACAGACGCCAGGGCAGTAAGATAACAGTCTGGCCTTCGGATGAGCTGCTTTATGCGTTGCTATGACTCGCGTGAAGCGGTTACTCTGGAGGCGGGGCATGAAGGTTGGAGAAGACATCTACAGAGATAAACAATGATTGCTGAATACTATTTAAGCGGTTAGTTAGAAAGGTTGGTTGGGGTGATGCACGAGTAACTCTGTCCCCTCCATGGTCTGGCCAGACATGTTTGAATTAAATACTTAAACGCCTTCTCCAGTGTCAAGAAAAGAAACATAGTAGGTTAAAGGTCATGCATAAAACATAACCTCAGAACCTGTGTATCCTGCTGCTGTCGCCGCTGAGGCAGCTTCAACCCCCAGATAACCATATCCCAATCATTTAGGTTTGCAATTAGGTTCTTATATTTGAATTACCTTGTTGTTGAAAGTGTGCTATACAAATAAAATTGCCTTGCCTTGCCTTGCAAAAACAAAATAACAATTTCACCACATAGTTACCTAATGTATTTAAGAATTTAGTCCTACTTGCATGAACTACAAAACATTTCATTTCCCTCTGGGATCAATAAAGTATTTTGTATTGAATTAGACAACTTCTTCAGACCCTGCTTTTCCAGAATCTAATTGATGTTACAATAAGGATTATCTTTGCAACCACCTTTGTTAAAATGGTTTTACTCAGGACACAGTTTATTTACCTAATTAATATCTCTGCTGCTGTTATTTGCTCCTCTGTTTCTTACAGTTTATTCTCTGTTAACTCCTTGAAAAAAATAATACGTTTATTCTAAATGCACAATCTTAAAACTTGTACAACTGTAAAACATCTCTATTTTCAATTTATCTAACTCAGTTGCACATTCAGACTTAATTCCTAATTGCATAACAATTTTCCACCACAACGCTGTTGCAGTAATCAATCCGACTAAAGATAAACGCAAGGATGAGTTTTTCTAGGTCCTGTTGCAAAATCAGTCCTTTAATCCTAGAAATGTTCTTCAGGTGATAGAAGGCTGACCTTGTTATTGCCTTTATGTGACCCTGGAGGTTCAGGTCTGAGTCCATTACTACACCTAGATTTCAGGCCTGATCAGTAGTTTCTAGCTGGATTAATTGAAGCTGTGTGCTGATTGTTGATCGTTCCTCTTTAGGTCCAAAAATAATTACTTCAGTTTTGTTTCTATTCAGCTGGAGAAAGTTATGACACATCCATCCATTTATTTGGTCAATGCATTTATTTAGGGTTTGAATGGGTTCAAAGTCACCTGGTGACATTGTAATGTAGAGCTGAGTGTCATCCGCGTAGTTATGGTAGCTAATGTTATTGGTTGCTATAATCTTGCCAAGTGGGAGCATGTAGATATTAAATAAGAGGGGCCCCAGGATGGAGCCCTGGGACACCCCACATGTGATTTCTGTTCGTTCTGATGAAAAGTTTCCTATTGAAACATAGAAGTCCCTGTTCTTTAGGTAAGACTCGAACCAGCCAAGTACTGTACCAGAGAGTCCGACCCAGCTCTCCAGTCGTTCCAGTAATTTATCATGATCAACACTGAGGTCCAACAGAACCAGCACTGTGGTTCTACCACAGTCTGTATTTATGTGGATGTCATTAAACACTTTGACGAGGACAGTCTCAGTGCTGTGGTGAGCGCGGAAACCAGACTGAAAAACATCAAAGCGGTTTGTCATTGTTATGAAGCCATTTAACTGCTGAAACAGCTTTTTCAATAATCTTACTGATGAATGGAAGATTAGAGATCGGCCTGTAGTTCTGCATTAACATGTTGTCCAGATTTTTCTTCTTTAGCAGTGGTTTAATAACTGCTGTTTTTAAAGCCTGAGGGAAGACACCTGATAGCAGTGATGAGTTCACTATTTGAATCTGATCAGACCCAATAACAGGAAGAACCTTCTTTAGAAAAGCTGTGGGTAGGATAACAAGACAGCAGGAGGAGGAGCTTAATTGGATAATGATTTTTTCAAGGCTTTTCTGGTTTAATTCGTGGAATTCAGACATTTCTCTACATTGTTGTTGATTGGGGATGGCACTGGTTGTGGGTTGAGGTACAGACTGACCGTCTAATTGTTAGAATCTTTTCAGTGAAAAAGCTGCAAATTCATTGCAGGCCCTGGTAGAGTTTAGTTCTGGGGCTACTCTCACTAAAGGATTAGTTAGTCTAATCAAAACAAAACACAAACACTGAATAAAACTGAAAGTACAAACACCTCAGGATCCAAACATAAATAGATCTTTGAAAGTACCAAATCTAATTTAGAACGTAAACTGAGGTAAAGCTTATTCCACTCCCACACTGTTTGAACCTTGACCCTGGTGCTTCTAAGATGCATTGACTTAAAGACTTCAGTGCCCTCTCGTCTTTACGTCGAGTTAGACTTCCAGTGAGAAGAGATGAAGCGAGGTCGTTTTAGGCGTTCAAAGATGAACATCTGAACTGTAGAATCAACTGGAACCCAAAGAAGCGCTGAAAGCACTGGTTGGTTAAAGGCTGGCCTGCAGTGTTCTGGACCAGCAGACGGTGAGGAACAGAGGTCTGGCACACACCAATACAAACGTGCATTGCAATATTTTTAATCATTGAGCTGTTAATAGCATGAAGGGCTTTTTCCAGGTTCCTGGGTCCAAGAAAATGTTTCACTTTTGTCTGGAGAAGAAGTTCTGGGAACAGAATCAATCTGTCAAATATTAAGCTGCTGTAAAAGAAAGTAATTTCATTTTTTTTTTCAAGATTGCAAGTTGAGGTCAAAAGAGTCAAAACAAGTTTATGCAGCTCTTGCAATGTCCCACTTTCAGCTGCTGACTTCATGCAACCAGCAGTTGATGCAGCAGGACGCCGCTTTAGGTGGGAGATGGCGGCTGTAAGGTATCCATCAGCAATATTCCTGAAAGCTACACGGAACTTCTTTGTCTGTGAATGACAACTGCAGGCTTAAAAACGCCTTTTTACACTGATGTGGCCTCATGTTTGATCAAGTAAAGGTAACCCCCCTTCATTATGGAAGGTTAATGTTTTTACTGTACCTCTTTCTGCCCTGCATTTTGTCTCTTTTGCTGAAAAAAAACAACCCATATATACACCTAAAACCAGGTTTCTGCTGCACCGCTTTTTAGTAGGATGATGATTTGTTGACAGGTGAAGTTAAATGAAAATATAACTAGAAAATCATATAAATAGATTATGCTTTAGTTGGTTAGACTTCGGTCTGTGTGTTTTTCACTCTGTGCCTGCTTAAAACAAACTATCTGAACATGATTTTGTTTACCTGAAATGTTGCAAAGCTTAATTTAGGAAGAAACCTAACTGATCAAACTGGGGGGATGACGAGTTGTTTGTGTAATTTATAGCTGCTCTGACTCTTTAAACTCCACTTCTACTACAAAAATAAATGAGACATTTGGAAAAATGACTGCTTTGAGTCTCTTTAGGTTTGATTTTGTCACCAGTTTGTGCTTTAATGGGGTTTTTTCCCCCTCCACATTCCTGTCAGCGTAATAAGCTGATGTGCTAGTTTCTCTGTTTACAGGAATCAGACTGCAGATCCAAACGATCCTCCAGCCGCATCATGCAGACCTCATGGGGGCTTTTACTGTATAGATTTAGACGGACTATTCTTAGCCTGTAAGGCTCCTTAGCAGCCAGCATTATATGTGCTTGCTTCACATGGACACTAATAAGAGACTCCTGTTTGGTTGCTTGTTTATTTTTTAATATTAACTACAAAGAAAGTGGCTTATTGGATTATTTTACTCACTGAAAGATTTGACTGCAACATTTCTTGAAGTGTGTTTTTTTTAGGATTGAACAGGTGTCTGTGGAGTTAGTGGATTTCGTAGCATTAGAAACAGAGATAGAAAGGTCAAGAGGTCAGGCTGGGACAGGTCTCGCAGGATGATGGGGCTGTGAGCGTTAGTGGAACATCAGCGACAATCAGAAACTCAAATTAACCCAGAATAATCCACTCACCGATTTAAATAGAGTAAAGCAACCAGACGGAGCTTCTAATTGGTGCAGAACAGTAAATCGTCTTTACTGACCTGCAAGGCAATTAAACAATAAACAGGCAAAAACGGTGCAGGCAGCCACAACTGCCTCATTTCAAGGGCAAAATTCCTGGGGAACAAGGAAAAACAGGCTTCTCAGGTAGACCGAAACTACAGCCATCAGGAATCTGTGATTTGAAGCCAATTAGTCCCAGAATTAGTCAAACCTATAATGCACCAGATGGTCTGCAGAAGGAGTTATTGTTCTATAGGCAAAACAATTACAACATGTTTCATGCGTGTGATAATGATGGATGGCAACATGGTGTTTTTTTTTCACAACCGGGCAGAGGTGGGTAGAGAAGCCAAAAATTGTACTCAAGGGTACCACTACTTCAACATATTTTTCCCAGAGTAAAAGTAAAAAAGTTGTCATACAAGAAATTACTCAAGGTGTTGGAAAAAAGTATTTGGTAAAAAGGCCACTTAAGTACTTTGTAATGTAACTGATCATAAAATCTGATTTAATCTAAAAAACTGATCAAAATCAGACTGACAAAGATAGAAGTTTGGTCCAAATGTTGGTATTCTAAAGACTGAAAAGCAGAAAAAAAACTTTTTCAAATATACATATATATATATATATATATATATATTCTGTATATATATATACTGTATATGGTCTTTAATGTATATTTACTTGATCTCCAAATGGCTCAATGGATCTCAAAGCTTTTGTACGAACCAGAGATCTCACTTTAGCATAAACTGTAGGTGTGTGCCTGTGTCACTTGCATTTTTGATTAAAATATGTAAATTCCCCATTCAGTGAAGTTATTCGCAGTGCCTAGAGGATCCAGACATTTTACTCAAGTAAGAGTAGCGATACTTCATAATAATTTTACTCAAGTAAAAGTAAAAAGTATGGTGCAGTAAAGCTACTCTTAGTTTGCTGCTCTGGAGCATACAGGTGTAGTATGTGTTCACAGAATGCCAAAGTGGAAAGAAAGTGACCACCAGTGACTTTAGAGCAGCAATTTTTGTTGTCCATCAACCTGGGGTGGGTCATAAGGTTACTTACAAAAGATGTGAAGTCCATCATTCTGCAGAGAGAAAGATCATTCTTAAGCTGCCAATGAAGGTGGATGTCCCAAATTCACCTTGAGGTCAGAGCGTGAAGATCCGAGAAACGACACAAAACCCAAGAGCTTCATCTCAGACAGTCATACAACAACAGAGTGTCTTCAGTCAGAGGCTTCTTCAGTTTCGCTGCAACACAGACCGCTACAGGAAATCCTTCCTGCCCACAGCCATCATCATCTACAACAACTCCTTAAAGAATTAATTATATGAGCTACAACAAAACTTAATTTTCCTCTGGGATCAATCAAGTATTTTTGAATTGAATTAAATTCTCTTCTGGGTTAAATATTTTGTAACCTTCAGAGACACAGCAGCCTCCTGAGCACCTGTTTATTGTTTCTATGGTAACACGTCACCAATTATAAAAGGTGCAAACTGGCGTTTTAGGCAAGGCAACTTTATTTGTATAGCACACTTTCAACAACAGGGCAATTCAAGGTGCTTTGGGTGATTAGGGGATAAAATAAAAACAACAGTAAAAACATAAGACAACATTAGAGACACATAACATATGGCATTTAAGCTATTGATGATCACTTACTCAAAGGCAGCTCTCTTTGATTTAAAGGAACCCAGTGTTTCAGCAGCTTTGCAGTGGTCTGGAAGTTTGTTCTGGATAAGAGGAGCATAAAAACTGAAAGCTGCTTCCCCATGTTTGGTTCTGATTCTAGGGATGATTCGTAGAATAGAGTTGGAAGACCTGAGTGGTCTTGTGGGGGTTGGTATAGTGGCAGTAGTTAGTTTTGTGTAAAATAAAATGTCAACAAATCAACTAAAATTCGATTTTTTTTTTAAGCAAGAAGGAAACAATGAGGGATTTTCTTCCCCTCCTCAATCAAAAAAACAATATTTACACTTTTTACAGTGTGCTGAGTAAAAGGAAGTTGTTTGAAAACCTTTTTTTAGTTTGGAAACGAAACCAGAAGTGAACCTGAAGTATTTCTCTTGGTGGTTTTCACATCTTTGATTCGTGTCTTATTGCTTTAAATTGAAAAAATGTCACCGGAAAAACAAATACCTCAACAGAAGACCTTATTCTGAATCTATTTCCCTGTGAGATAAATTGTAGATCCATTATAATAAGATTCACTGAAGATATTTATATTAATAGCTGCTGAGGGGAAAAAATTATTGAAAGGATTCGTCTTCCTCCTGTGCGAACTGCGCATGCGCAGCCCCTTCCCAGTCTGTTGACAAATGCGACCGAAGAAACCTCTGTCCCGCTGAAGATTTCTGCTCCAAATGTGATGAAAATGTAACTTTGTTGGACTTTTCCGGACACAGTGGCGACTCGGGCGGGTTCCCTCATGAACTTGTGAGAGCAGGTAAGCTTTTAAAACCGAATAAGCTGCGCGTTTTGTGACTGGACGGGGAAGACGAGAGGGCATTTAAATGATTAGCTAAGAAGTTAGCACCATGCTATCTGGACGCTGTGTGGCCTTTAGCTTGTTTTAAAGCTGCGTTTTAAGCTCCCGACGTGTCTGTGCGCGTTGCTGACGCTTTGACGTGGATCCAGGGCGTCTGTGTCGTGTGCGTGAACTTTAATCTCATTATTTGGAGATTTGTAAAGCAACACAAGAGTTCGGGATCTGAGCAGGAATGCCTTTTCATTGGCTCTCCCTCTCTGCTGGGTTTTGGGGTTGGCTTTAGCTGTTGCTCCTCATAATCTCAGAGAGATTAGCCCCGGTTTAATGTGCCTGAGCTGCAGCGGTTTGCAGCCTGCTGAACCAGTCTGACCGGATTCTTTTTTTCTTTTCCTTTCCTTTCCACTCTGAAGTGGGCTGGGCAGTGAATGAAGCAGGCCTCAGCTCCAGCTTTCTGCTTCAATAAGCAGCTTGTGCCTCCATAAATCAGAGAAATGGTTGGAGAGATTCACCGGTCAGCTCGTATTCTGGTTATAGAGAGAGAATAAAGGAGAGGTCAGAGGTTTATTACAAAGTAACGTCATATCTTACACCTTGCTGTATGATGCAACAAGGCCTATATGGAAGACTGATCCTACCAAAACTGGCAATATAGTAATAAATGTGGCATATATATATATATATATATAAAGCATTCTAAAATAAGAAGTTATTTGTTATAAAATGTGGCAAAAATTGTTTAACAATATCACTATTATTTAACTTTACAATTTATTTCCAATGTTTTTGTTTCCTTTTCAGTTCATTATTTTAACATTATGTTCATATTCCCAATGTATTTAATTTTTTCCTAATTTACTGTAGCACTATATTTCATTATTTATTTTTTCATATTCTGTATTTCATATTTTTTTTATTTACTGTCACTTTTTCTATAATACATAGATTTATTTTCTTTAACATTTCCTTTCCTCTTCTCATTTCTTTATTTATATACAGATTTCTTTTTTATCCCTCATATTTTCTCATATTTTTTTCTTAGGTTTTTATGTTTGGGATGCAATATTTGGTACATAAACTACTTTATCAAGAAATTAATTTATTGCCATATTTATTGCCAATTTTGATAGGATCTTTCCTCCCTACACACTGTCTTGTTTATTTGTTTTTATTTCATTTCTTAGCAGCCATGCTTGAATTTTTTAAAGCCATATTGATCAATGGCTTTCAACATTCCCTGACTCGCTGCTTTTTATTTTACATTTGAAGTTTTATTTTTATTGATATTATGTCATTGCCAAGTTACTAAGTCCTGTATATCATTCAGGAATAAAAAGCCACTTTATAAATTTATGTATCTTCATATATTTCACTTTTATACGCATTTAAGCACAGCTTATTTTATGAACCTGGGTTATCTTTGTCTGACAATCACATATGAACATGTTGTTGATCCAGACTGCAAACAGCAGGGATTTTCTGTTAGAGAACATACAGAATTGTTCTAAAAACGAACCGGTCTGAACCGATCCAGACGAGTCCCAACACAGAGCTTTTTATGTTTTTTGATGATGTAGGTAGTGATGTTTCTCTCCTTGATCAGAAAATGAATATTTTCCTGATTAAATAAAGGTTATATTACACAGAAATGATGAAGCCTAAATACTATTATTTTTTTGAGGCTTTTAATCCCTAAAATTTCACTTTTAAGCAGCCTTCTTTTTATTTCTTAATTGCTTGGCATATTTTAGGAGAATAACTTTATTTATTTATTTATGGTTCTCTCTCACTGTGTCCTTGAATCAATTTTACCTGCCTTATTTTTTTGGTGGCTTCATTTTAGCTAATTGTTTTTAACCTGTGTTTTGCTTTTCCTATTTGATTCATTCTCTTTTTTTTCTTTTCTATGTCTTTGCACTTTGGTCACATGCTGTGTTGAAATTGCTCTCTAAATAAACTGGTACGGTAAGCCAGACTGTTAGCAGGTAAATTAAATATGTTTTGCTTCATATCTGAGATTTTTTTTTCATTCTCCCAGCAGCTGAATAAACATCCTGCAGGATTTTATGTCCCAGCATGCACTTGACCCACATGGCACACGTTCTGCTCGCCGTCTCAGGCTTCCTGGTGAAATGAAAGAGGCCAATGATCTGATTCCCTCAGACGACGATGATGAATATTTTAAACATGAGAGCAGCGTTAGCTGGCCGTTGTGTTGCCTGTAACGCGGCGCTGTGTCCACCGTTCAGTTCTTAGCTTCCCGTCACAGAAATTGAGTTATATGGAGTATATTCAGGATTATATGAGGCAGGATTTATTTCCAATACTTTCTTTTTTTTCTCCCAAGATAGTTTCTGTAATCATTTAATAAATCCTTTGCTAACATGAATATAATATTTTAAATAGATTCAGATACAAAGATATATAGTTTTTCTCCTTCATATTGCTGTGCATGATAGTACCACCACCGTGCTCGACCAGGGAGGCCATTTTATCTTTTTAGGTCAAGTTTGCGTTGCATTACATTAATTCCAGGAGCAATTTTTTTTTTTTTTAAACCTACCGAGTTCCAACAAATATTTCATACTCTGGCTGTTTTTGGACCTCGATTTTAACATATTAGGCATGTTTCCACTATCGGAACCTCAGGGTAATTTAATCTTTTCTGGCGGGGTAAATCAGTCCTCTTAGCTGTCGTGTCTCCATACAGAATTGGCCCTTTAAGGAACATGCTAAGACGTCGATATACCCCGACCGTTTCGGGACTTCTCAGCGCCAAATAGCAGGAATAACAAGAGATCGACATGGAAGAAGCACTGATGTTGTTATAAACTGCTTCGCCAGCAACTCTTCCAATTTTACAAAGCTGGTGGTTTGGCGACTTCTGCTGATATCACGAAAATATTTCATATCAGTCGATATCGATATATATCATGATATAAAAATAAATCACAGTTTTTGTCAATATTTACCATTATTGTTACTATTTGAAGATTTTAGAAGGTTATTTTTTATTTAAAGATTTATTTTCAAACGTTTAACATTATGCAACTGTTTTGTAAAATTTAAAGGAGGTCACGGCCGGAGAAATTTAGCCATGTCTAATTTTATTTTTGATTGTAATTTAAAAAGATTCTCCCTTTCTACATTTAAAAAGAAATTACAAATAAAAGAAATATATTTGTTAAAACTTTCTTTTATTATGTTCATCCCTTCTCAAAGTTGACATGAATCCATAGTCTGAATAAAAACACGCTGTCAAACAAGATGGAGGGCCTTCGGCGGGCTGACAAAACTTTGAACTACGGAAGCCCAAGAGTTGCATTGGTGACATTTTTTTTCTCGATATTCCAAAAATTCAATCTCCATAAATAAAGTTTATACATCAATATAATCTATATATTTCCCTCTGAGCTACAAGGTTGCCTACCCTACTTCATTATTATCCACGCTGTGCAGTGCATCTCTGCCACCGTCATGACGCTACCACCACCGTGCTCTACAGGTGATACGGTGTTCGTAGCTGTTAACGCCTCAGTCCATGATGTGTGCCGCTGCAGATTCCCGTCAGACCTGAGCGTTAGCCGTCCCAGCCGTTTCCGGTTCAAGGTCGGCCTAAACGTCGGTGGTTCCTCAGATTGTTCCCGAACTTCCTAACCGGTAGGGATGTGGGTTGGCAACAGTCTGGTGATACGATATGTATCACAATACAGGGGGAGATGATACAATATATTGCAATACTATTAGTAAAACTATATATATATATATATATATATATATATATATATATATATATAGTGATTTTGTCCCATCATTCTAAACACTCCAACCTGTTTCATACTTTAACACATCCAGTTTTATTACCAGATCTAGTTGATCCACTGGAACGAAGAAGGTGAAAACAGCCACAAACTACCAGTTATACTTTTAATTTTAGTACAAAAGTGACTGTCATTATTAATAGTTTCATTCAAATTCTAAAAAAAAATAAAAATAGAATCGATTCAATTCTAGAGAGTTAGAATCGATTATCACGATCCGATCCGATTTGTTCCAATTTGATATCGATACGGGTCGGTGCTATTAAAAACGTTTTTTTGAACTGTTACCTTAATTATATGGCTGTAATTCAATGACGCAACACTGGGTGAGTAACAGTTCACTGGGATAAACATAAGCCTTAAAATGGCCGTCTGGACTTTTCCTTCCTATTTTAGCTGTAAAAAAGGGGCAAACAATCTTAAACAATTAAATCGATTTTTGGACTTGTGCATTTTATATAAGAATCGATTCAGAATCGATTTTTTTATTTTTTTCAACACGGCGCTAATTCCTTTTGAATATCGATGCAATATCATATAGCGATATATCGGCGTATCGATATTTTCCGACCTCCCTACTAACCGGTCTCCTTTTATCCGACGGGGACAGTTTGGGTCAGAGTGATGACAAATCCGAATAGGTTGGAGTTCTGTACCGTTGTTTGAAGCGACGATGTTGGAATGGCTTCCAGTTTCAGCAAATTCAATTCAATTCAAAATACTTTATTGATTAAATTGAATTTGCTGAAGCTGGAAGCCATTCCCATACAGTCGTCCCCCTGTAGATGTTCACATTATTTGTTCATTTACATAGTGGCTGCAAAGAGAAACGGCCAGCTGGTAGCTACTGATCACAAACCTGAAGCTAACAGGTTTGGACCTTTTATGAATATGATGAGCGGAGGAAAGCTTCTTCCTGGGCCTCTGAGGGAAGGGAAGGGAATGACTCGTAAAAATGGAAAACCGAGCTGCGTCGGAGAAGGAAGTTGATGAGCAAGACCCACAAATGGAAAAAAATTGTTAAAATGGATCCATCGCCTTGTTCCCCAGGAAAAGCACGTGTTGCTGTTAGTCTTTAAATCAGAACCTAAACGGTTCATAGCAATGAAAATAATCAGCATCAGCAGCTCTGAGCGCTTTAGGGAGGAGGATTAGTGGAACAAACCAAACCATGTTTCTGTATCTGAGCTTCGGGTTGCTCATCAGATCCGATAGGTTGGAAATAACTCAACAACAACCTGTGTGTGTGTTTCAGGTCACTAATTAACCATGCTGAAATGGTTCTCGGGAGAAGAGGGAGAGGCCGGGTCTGCTGTAAGTTCTGCTTCATTGATTGCACGTTTCTGTTTTTTCTCCACATAAAGGAAGGACTAAACCTGATGGTTTAGTTAGAGCAGGATAGTCCAGTCCCAGTCCTCCAGAGCTACTATCCTGCATCCGTGCTCCAACACACCTGGAATGGCTGATTCAGCTCTGCAGAGAGACAGTCAGTCATGTGACTCAGGTGTGTCGGAGCGGCCCGGGGATGAATCCTTGCATTGAGCTTCATGTCTGGACCAACTGGAATCAGTCAAACTGCTGACCAGGGAGCTTTTCACTGAGCTCCAGCTTCCTGTGACGGTCCCAGTCAGCTGTTCCCAGTATGAAGGCAGTCATTGTTCATTTGTTATCCAGAAGAAAAACACATTTAATCAGTCAGGAATTTATTGGTGAGCTTTAATTGGAATTTAACACGATGTAAAAAACTTTATTTACACGTCAGGAGGCGAGCACAAGACCTAAAGCTTTGGTAGAAAAGAATAAAAACAGCCTCTCTGACCGTGTATGTCTATCTGGTTGGCTTTATTGTTGAAATCTCCCGCTCAGGTCGCAGGCTCCCCTCGCCGCGCTGCAGGAGGCGCAGACGTTCCCATGGAGGAGACGGCAGAGAGGCTGAGCCAGACGGAGCAGCTAGTCTCCCAGCTGAAGGAGTTGATCCGGGAAAAAGATGCAGCGCTTCGCTCCAAAGATGACCAGCTTAAGGTAAAGGGTTGTTAGATCGCTCTAGCGTTCACTGAGAGAGACGGGAACGTGAGATAAGAGCTCGGTGAATGTTTGACCCAACAGGAACTTCTTCTTTGCTGCTCTGCTCATTTTTCTCTCTATAGGTTTTATACAGTTAAAGTGCAGGTTGCAGGTTAGAGCCCCCCTTAAATCACTGTTAAGAGAAATATAATAGGAATCGTTTCTAAATAAAGATTTACTTGTACACTAATTATTTTAGCTTTTGGAGACGTTTTTTTGAGAAGATTTAACCTCCGCCAAACAGGAAGTGACGTAGCAGAGGGGAGTCCTGTCTGCTCCATCTATAGAAAACTATGGATTTAAATGCCGCCTCTGACACAGAAAAAAAACGCTAAACGTTTCCAACTACACATATGATGGAGGACAACCGTACAGATATGAGCGTGCTGCGTGTCAATGGCCAAAACAAAACATTGCTAAGCGAAGCTAACGTTATTAGCCTGGGTGCTGCAAGCTAGCTTCATTGCACTTTTTAAAAACCCACATATCCTGTTGCTTCTAATCTTTCATGTCATTATTTCAACAAAGCTGTAATTAGCAGATCTTAGAGAACAAGACTAAGAATTCACAGATCCCGTCTGCACATAGCGGAGCCTCTGATCGATCCGTGATCGTGTCTCCCGCCTGCTGCAGGTCCAGATCTTTGCTTCAGTGTCCCATGTAAAACTCCATCACATCGCTGGGATTTTAATTCTCCTCTCTGAAGTGAGCGCCACAAACGATGGCGTTTTTCATAGCCAAGGCAGAAGTTAAGTGTAGTTTCAGCTGCACAAAACGCACCCAGAAACATATGATAGTCCTGTTTTTTTTGGAGACCTGTGGACTCGATGTTCTGACAGGCTGGTGTTTGTACAGCAAACACAATAATTGACAATTTTTAATAAAAATGAAAGCAATCCAAAACTAGTAAACGCACTGGCTCAATAACATGACCACTCGCCCTGATAACTACCTACTGAGCTGAGGCAGCGCAAAGCAGATGACTCCTCCCTCTTGCGTCACAGGTCAAGATTATGAAACTTTTTCATTAAAGTTTGCGGCTTTATGCATTTTGAAATTTAAAGTACCCTCAATAAACGTTTCAAATGGTAATTTTTGGACCACATTTTATATGCATTTCAGAAAATATTTAACCTGCAATATGCTCTTTAATGTATCTGATGCAGCTGGTTTTTCATCTTTGCACTTTTCTGATCAAACTGGAGGTCTTTTCTTACAGGTGGAGAAGGAGGCCTGTGAGGCCAAGATGTCCAAGCTCCGCCTCCAAAACAAAGCCAAAGTGACGTCTCTGACATCACAGCTTGAGGAGCTTAAGAAACGACAGGGAGACGCCAGGACTCCGACTCACGGCAAGAAGGTCTGAGCAGAGTTGGGCTCTCATTCAGAGAATAAATAAAGCTCAAAAGCATCCCCTCTGTGTTTGATTATAGATATTATTCTGTTTATTCATATCGTCTCTTATTGTTTTTCCTATTTTTTTTATTATTTATGATATATTTTTATTTCTATTTTTTTATTTTATTAGTAGTTTTTATTTTACATCACCCCATTTCATTTTATTTTGTTTATATATTTTTTATGTTTTTTGTTCAGTATGTTTGTTTTCTTTTTAGTTTTTGGTTGATTGGTTTATCCTTAATACATCTTTTTTTATTTAATTCTTGTTTTTTATTTATATTTGTAGTTTTCATTTAATTTGAGCCTATTTTGTTTTGTTTAGTGTTTATATAGTTTCACTATATCCCAGTATGTTTCTGTTTCATTTTCGTTTTTAGTTGTGAATTTATTAAGTACTAAATTTATTACTAAATAAATGTATTATTACTAAATTTATTTTGTAATAAAGAAATACATTTTTATTGTTTTTTATTTATATTTTATTTGCAGTTTTTAATGTTATGTGACTTTATTTTATTCAATGCTTTATATTTTTTTATATCTTTGTTTTATTTTATATTTTTAATATTGATTTTTATTTTATGTTAGTTTCCATTTCCTGATTCATTTGTAATTAAATCATTTTATTTTTAAAATGTTATTTTGTTTGCATTTCTTCTCCTTGATTGTCGTCTTCTTTATCTTGGTGCCTGAATGAATCAAATGCTTCTCCTCAGGGTTCTTCAGAGGGAGGGGGGGAGCAGGCCAGTCGGGGAAAGATCGTCCTGCTGAAGAAGAAGGTGGAGGAACTGGAACAGCAGCTCGCACTGAAGGATGGGGAACTGGAAAACAAGGTGAATAATAATACCCACGCGTGCAAATCAATGCGGTTATTTGTATCGATAATTATTCTAGTTGGGGGCATCCATCGTTTGGTTAAGTGTTATCCCAAAGAAGAAGAAAAGATGTCTGCAGGCTTGTTGAGTTCTCATCTTCAAGTAATTTGGTTTATTGTATATTTAAACAAAGCTGATGCTTATATTTCAGAATAATAAGCCAAGAGTGAGCAGGGTTTTAGTCTGAATAGTCCTCGACTCTGTTGTGTCCTTCACACCGACATTACAGATAAATCAAAGTTCTTCAGGCTGAGATCTCTGAATGTTTAAATTATTCCTAAATTACTTCAGAGGAAGGAGTTGGAGTTACAGCAACAGCGAGGGGAAGAAATGGACGCCATGCTGACAGAGAAGGACAAGAGGCTGGTGGAAAAAGAGGCCTACATCGTCCACCTGCAAACAGGACTGGCAGGAGATCATCCCCACGCAGCTGCACCTCAACAAAAGGTGAAGCTCCTCTAAACAAAAATGGGTTTATTCTTTCACTGGGGAAGTCCTGTGAAAGCAAAGATGTCAGAGGATGCTCTTCCTAGGTGCTGGAGGTCGGAGGAGAGATGCAGGAGCTGCAGCTGCTGGTGCAGAACCTGACCAAGAAGGTGGAGGAAGCAGAGGAGCGCTACAGTCTGCTGCTGGAGCAGACGGACAGCCTGAAAGACCTGCTGGCCTCGGAGAGGGAGCAGTACAGCCAAAAGGAGAGCATGTACAAGCAGAATGTAGGTTACCGAAACAGCAGGTCGAATTAAATCCAGCAGCGGAGCCTCTGTTGTAGAAATGAACGCGACTATCTTGATCTTAGATCCAGACATTCAAAGACATCATCAGACAGAAAGACAATCAGCTGACGGAGATCAACCAGATGCACGAACAGGAGCTCTTCAGGCTGGCGGCAAAGTCAGACGCCAGCGCAGACCTGGAGCAGGTAACAGCGGCTCGGGTCAGAATCGACTAGGATGTCAGAAACTCGTTCAAACATCAGGTTTTCCCCCCTCAGCTGCTGAAGGCTCTAAAGCAGAAGCTGCATGAGAAGGAGGAGGTGCTGAACGGCAAAACGCAGGTCATCGACGTTCTTCAGGGGGAGGTGGATGGCAGGGACCAGCAGATAAAGGTCAGCCATCGTTCTGTGTGTTTATATGACGGTAATAAACAGGAAAATGTATTTATATGTCCGTACATCCCTGCATGTGTTCATCTGGAATCACTTTGTAAGGAGAACAGATCCACAGAAAACCTTCCCAGTCCACTTCCTCCTGTGGGAATCCTGCAGCATTCCTAGGAAAGAGCGGATAATTAAATAATAATTATGAAATAATTATTAAAGTATCTCTTATTCTTATAAATATCGTATCACCTTTGACCTCCAGGACACTTTTGTACACATAACAATCTGATTAGTATAACATGCATGTGTATTCAGACCCTTTTACCTTGATAGCCTTAAATAAAATCCATTGCAGCCATATTAAATAGCTCCAGATAGAATAATATAGGCTCAGAACTGGAGACAGTTGGCCTGCATTCATTAAGCCGGACACAGCATCCCCACTCTGAAACATGGTGGTGGCAGCATCATGCTGTGGGGCAGGGAGGCTGGTCAGAGCTGATTGGATGATGGGTGGAGTTATGTTCAAGAAGAAAGCCTATTAGAGGCTACAGAAGACCTGAGACTGGGGTGGAGGTTCCCCCTCCACCAACCACCCTAAACGTTAGTGGTGTTCCGATTCACTATTAAGTCGATTGATTGCGATGTGAAACGTGATGATAGCAACTCAAAAGTGTTCAAAATCTATTGTTTTTCATAATTAAAACGACAAAAAACAGAAAAGTTCAACGTGCCGCCCGGACATTTTTATGGGACGGACCGGCGGAAATGTTGTAGCTGCTGCTATCGTTTCAAATTTACAAACTACAGCAAATATTTAGCTCTTTAGTTGTGAATGGAGCGTCTTTGTTGTTGTGTTTTATGTTAGCAGCATCGTCCTCTTTTCCACTTCCTGTCCGGGGCGTCCTCCCGAGCTGCAGCGCAGTGGAGCTGCTGTTTACGGAGACGTCAGCTCAGGTGGAGCTTTACGGACGAACCGCTAAAGAAATGTCCTTCATCTCGTCCCGGTAGCGACTAATGTGAGGCGGAGTGCAACGTGTTCATAGCTGCAGATTAGTTTGTGTCTAACAGGAGCCAAAGATCCTCATACTGATGCAAAAAAGCTATGAAAAGGCTGAGAGAGGTCAGAGGTCATCTATTAAACTGACGGCGAAAAATAAAAACTAATAGTATAAACTTTGTTTTAAGTGTCTTTGTGAAAATGTTGCTTTTTAATTTTATTACCTTGAAAAGAAAATGACACTTATTTACTCAGAATATAATTTCACATTTTTGTGTGCTTTCTCTCCTGTATGACTTAAAAAGTGAGTTACTATTGTTACAGATCAATTTTCAAATACAGTAGATTAGTAATTATTTCTTTTTTTTTATTTCTAGAGTCATTTCTGTATTGGTTGACTGTAAAAGCCATTCTGAAGTTTTTTCTAATAATTCTTTCTACCCACATAGAGCAGGAATACTTTAAATATGTTACAATCTTAAAGTCTTCTTTAAGTAAAAATAATATGATTGAAGTGTTTCAGGAATGGACCAAGTTTCCTCTTTTATGGAAATCAAAAATATGACCACCCTATATTATAGTTCTAGTGCTAACACACGTTTCCTGTAGCTTTCATGGAAAACTCTGACCTTGATATGATTATGAAACATATAATGGACATGTGTTGGTTTTATTTGTGGTTTCAAGTAAATAAATTAAAAACAGGACATCAGTTTGTTTGGATGCTTCAATTAATGGAAACTGGATGGATTTAAAAGTAGAAAGTAGCCAAGGAAGGAAGGAAGAAAAAACACTAAATGGGGAAAAAAAGATACAACAAAATCATAAATATATGTTTGAATCGTGAGACACCCAAGACGGAACAGCCCTACTAAACATACAGTCAGAGATATTATGGGATGGTTTAGATCAGAGCAGATTGATGGGTTAGAATGGCCTAGTTAAAGTCCAGACCTAAATCTCTCAGAAAGCTGTTGTTCAGAGCCACTTTTGATCCAATCTGAGTTAAAGGTGTTCTGCAGAGAAGAATGAGCCAAACCTTCGGTCTGTAGTCATCCAACAGAGGTGCAGCTGGACCTGTAGGGAAATCGTTCACTCACAGTACAAATGCATGCCACACTTTTCAGATGTTTATTTGTAACAATGCGCCATTTTTCCTCCACCCTGCACTGCTTCTTGCTGGTTGATTACGTGAAACTCGTTGAGGTTTGTGGTTGTAACAGGAAGAAATGTGTGAAAGTTCCAGGGCTGTGAATACTTTTGCCTCCCGTCATGTTGTGGCTGTTCCCTCTGACCCCATCAGGAGCTCTCGGAGCGACTCCGTCGGCTGCAGGTGGAGCGAGAGAGCCTGGAGTCCAAGATGGAGGCGGAGAAGCACGTGATGCGAGCGCAGCTCCGGGACCTGATGGAGAAGCATCAGATGGAGGTGCGGCGACTGAGCGAGCAGCATCAGGGCCAGATGGACCAAATCCAGCAGGACCTGATGGGGCAGCTGGAGGAGCTCAGGAGAGCAGTGGCGCCACCTGTCAGTGAGGAGGCCTCGGGAATCATAAACCTGCCAGCCGATTCGGCCTCCGTCCAGAGGATAGCGGAGCTGGAAGGTTGATGCATTGTCTTGATTCATTATTTTAACATTCCTTGTTGGATTCATGTTACTTAATTATTTAAAGGGGACATAATATGCGTTTTTTAAAATAAGTTATAGCGGGTCTATGGTCTTTACAAAACAAGTTATTGAAGTTCTTCACATAAAGAGATCTAAGCAGCTCAATTATTATTATTATTATTTTTTTTATTTTTTTATCCCATCCCACGATTTTTTCCCAATATTTATCACCCAGTGCTCCTTAGTTCAGGTCCTGGGGTTCCAATCTCCCTCTGTGCCGGCCCCGGGAGTGGCCCTTCACTGAAACCCAAGCCTCCTTCATGCTTGGGGAGTGGGCAGGGTCTTCTTTTCACCCGGCGGGGCGGGGTTTCTCCGGCTGGACGTAGCGCGTGGAAGGATCACATTATTCCAGCCAGATCCTCCCCAACCCTGCGGGCGCCCCGGCCGGCCAGGAGGAGGCAGTATACAACCCCAGGACTAATGCATGTTTTTGTAGCAGTAGCTCACATTAGCTTCTCAAGGGAACACGGGGAGAACATGCAAACTCCACACAGAAAGGCCCTTTCGCCAACCCCACCCAGGGTGTGGGTGCCGATGATGTGGGGGAACAAACACACCCTCAGCACCCACAGCGTCCCCGGTGGTAATTGAACCCAGGACCTTCTAGCTGTGAGGTGAGCCAGGCTACCAGCGGCGCCACCGTGCCCCCTAGCAGCTCAATTCTTGACAATTTCAGTCCCTTTCAGAATTAGTTGTTTAGAGGGCGCTGTCACTTTTATGCAAATTAGCAGTTGCAGACCACGCCCCCTCCATCTTGTTACTAGGCTGCAGGTTTGTTTATGTGGAGGACTGATCCTGCCAAAATTTAAAACAAAGAAATGTGAATACAATTGGAAATAAGTAAATAAATGTGTGTATAAATAAAGACATATGGAAATACATATTTTTTATTTGTTTCGGCATATGTTTATGTATTTATTTTTAATTTATTTCCTCATATATTTATTTGTTTATTCACTTCCAATTTTACTTACACATTCATTTATTTATTAATACGTTTGTTTATTTATACATTTATTTATTTCCAATTAGATTTATTTTCTACATTTATTTTTTTATATTTATTTTTAATTTTGGCAGGATCATTCTTCAATATTCCACCATTGAGAATGGCTTGGAATTGGTGGGTGGGGTTTGATAGTTGAAGGATAGTTTTATCCAAATTCCACTTTTTGTGATGTCCCTTTTTTGAAACAGCTTGTAGAAGCACAATATTTCTGACAGCAAAAATGATCAAAAAAATGGATGCATGGTTTTTATTCATGTTTGGAGTGTTTATAGAGGCAGCTGAGACCCAAATGGTGAAACACAAAAGGAGGACAAAAGTGAAATGTGCATAATGTCCCCTTTTAATTACAGTCTGCTGTTTTCTTCCAGCTCAAGCGAAGCAAAAAACAGAAGAGGCCAGCAGGTCAGAGGCCAAGTTCCTGAAAACAAAAGCTTGGTCCAAGTCTCGAATCAGACAGCTGGAGGAGGAGCTGAGGAAGAGCCAGGTGAGCTCCATGTTCGCATCCACACTCATCCTCTGTAGGAACCAGATTAACACAAAAAAAAAATGTCTCTGTTTCCTGCGTCCTCCAAGGCTGGAGTCTCCCCTCCGGACCTGGTGGTGCTCCAGGGTCGGATCACGGCTCTGGAGGAGGAGAGGGAGGAGAACCAGTGGAAGGTGGAGCGCTACGAGGAGCTGAAAGCAAAGAGCGGTAAGAAAGCCGAACCCCGTGCGTTTGACTTTACACTCTGAAGGGAGAACTCGGTGGATGCTAGGATGTTTTTCTGTTAGAAATGCTGGAGGCGAAGCTGGTTCTGTACGAGGAGCAGCAGAGGACGCTGCAGGCCGAGCTGGAGCAGTTCACCAAGAGGGCAGCCTCCCAGGTCAGGACCGCTCTCGAAGCCTCCCGCATCCATCCCAGCACGCCGTCACGCCATTCTCAGTGTTCTCCGCTGCCCCCTGTCTGCAGGCCAGTGAATCAGGCAGCGCCGACGACACCCAGAGCCAGGTGCTGGAGTGGCAGGAGATGGCGGCGGAGGCGGTCAGCGCCAGGGACCGGGCCAGGGGGGAGAAGGCTGCCATGGCCCTCCGGATCAGCCACATGGAGGAGGAGAGAGAGGGTGAGATCATAGCTGCAGGATAGACTGACTCCATGCAGCCGTGGAGGGGAGGAAATATAAGGTTCAGGATGTTAGAACACCCCGCCTCATCCAGAGTAATTAGATCAGCGGTTATAATGTTGGTACTGATGCCTCATGCACACCTAATCTGCTCATTAATCCTTCATAACTCAACAATGCTCAGGTTGCTAGTCCCTTAAACAGTCAGGAAGGTTTTAGGTAATTTTAAGCTTCTTTTTGTTCCTCAATAAGCTCAAAGTTTCTAGAGATTCTAGGAGGGTTTTTTTTCTGTTTCATGTGGTCTTTTTGTCTATGACGGAGTGTTTGGGTCGTTTTAGATAAAAGAAAAAACATTTGAAATAAATTTCCCGTAAACAAATAAATAAACTCAGAAGTTTTTAGATTCATTTAACAAATTTTCAAGAGAAAAATCGAAAATTCTCTATAGTAAAATTTGCGAGATACCCGTTTTTCTGATAGTTTTGACTGTACAATGTCAGAAAATATCTTAGTTTTAAATAAAAAATGCCTTTAATCATAGAAATTTAGTTTTCTCTTGCAAATTTTCGACATCAGAGAATTTTCAAGTTTTTTTCTGGAAAATATGTGAAATTTTCTCAAACTTTCCGAGTTCTTCTGAGTGGAAATTTACTCTCAAATATTTTTCCTTTTTCTACAATGCCCCGTAATCCTTTGTCTTAGCTGTCTGACTAAACATTACTTTCTGTTTCTTTATTTCCCCTGTCCTCACCGTTGTCATGTGGGAGATTTGGTTTACTCTGTGCTGCCTCCCGTCTGGTGGAGCGACTCCCTCTCCAGCCCCCCTGCTCCGGGGATGGGAGCAGCCACACAGAACAGTTTCCCATCAGTTTTGTGCATGCAGGCTCCCCCGAAACCTCCAGCGCAGCTCCCGCTCCCTGCACTGCCTGCGGTTTCCCTGAACTTTTGCAGGGTTGAACTTCGGTCAGTGCAGCGACGAGCCGCGCTGCGGAGTCTGTCGTTTAGTTTCCCTTTTTTGTTTTTACACAATTTTCCCACCTTTTTTGTCCTCTCTGCCACCGTTTCTCTGTTTCCTTCTTTCCGTTTGTCCAGATAGCAGCAGCAGCAGTAGCTCAGTGTTTGGCTCTTTTGGCTGAAAGAGAAGCTTTGGACTAATGCTGAGGAGCAAAATGCTTCAGATGGAGATCCTACACACTCATCCCTGCTAACAGCCTGATTGGGTGTTTATTAGATGCATTGTCAGTTATCGAGGACCAGCAGAAGGAGAATCAAACATTGACTGATCAATCTTTAAATTAATTATGCCTGTCAAATGTGACTTTGTGTGTCACCGGCTGCAAAATGACTGCTTCATTAAAGTACAGTTGGCGATGAAAAATGAGCGAAGCCATGAAAATCCCCAGCATATTTAAGCCCAGCAGAGTTTTATCAAGTGTTCACAACCAGCCGCTAATTAATCCTTCAGCTGCTGCCTCATGTTGGCGGCTTGTAAAAGATGCTAATGTGGGGAAGTGAAACACGTTTTCTGATTGGTCAGTTGGTCCATTTTGCACCAAACAGTACATAACGTAGCGGAAGGAAAATCATACATTTTTACATATAAAAATATGAAAAGTGTGTCGTGCATTTGTGCTCTGCCTCTTTTTCTCTGATAACCCTCAGTTAAATCCGATACGGCCTTCAGAAGCCTCCTGATTGGAGGTTAGATCTCTGCAGAACCAAAAAGCGTTAAAGCTTCTCTGCGTGAGGTGAGACGTTAAACTGAACGCTGACCCAATCGTTTCAACACAACAGGATTTGGGGACCTTTGCTGCTTTCCATCTTTTCCTAACTCTGCTTGTTGCGCTCACACTGATCGCTGCTCTTTTCCTCGTCCGCCTCACCCCTCTGCTTAGAGCCCCCCACCCCTCCTCCACACCACCGAGCAGCCTGTCTGCACAAAACAGATGGGAACATCTCCTGGAATCAGTTGGGACGTGGCCCCGCTTGCATCCTGCGCCTCCCAAAATGAAAACGAAGCAGCAGAAACCCTCTCAGCGATGAAGCGTTGGCTTTTAAATGTGACTCACAGAGACGGGCTCTGTCCTTCCTCCCACTGCCACTCGTACGCCCTGTCTCCCACATGTTTGAATGCTGTTTTCCATTGCTATGCAAATTAGGTGTGCATGCCTTGTGCAGACATAGAAGTGCATTTCTTTCCTAGACTCTCAGTTTCTCCATCCTTGATTCTGTCACCTGCCCTCCAGCCTGACTCCTCCTCGCTCAGTGTTTTCTCTCTTAGAAAAAGCTTTCTCCGTGTTGCTAAATATATGTGTGATTCTCGTATCCATCACCGCCGACATCATCACTCTTCTCATCCACCTTCTCCATGCTACACTTCTGTCCAGTCTGCTTTAATATTCACCTCCATCCACAAACACGTCCTCAATCCAAACCAAGCCCTTTTCCCCTGTGGCACAAAACTGATTGAGGATGACTGGTTCTTTCCTGGCTGCTCCGATCCAGCACTGGCCACTCGGCAGCAGGAGTTGGAGGAGGAGCTGGCTCAAGCTCGGGGGCCCGGCCGACCCGGGGCTAAGAAGCTGGCGGCTCCCGCCCATCGAAGCCTGCAGGTAGGTGGGAATTGTGCAGTTCTTGACTTTAATCTCGATGAAAACAAAACGGTGGGCTCCACATTGGCATTATTTAATAAAGAAAGGTTCAAGAAAGTGGAAATACTGCTTGAAAACCAAAGTTCATCCTTGTTGCTGCTGTAGAGTTTAAGGGGGGGAAAGCACGGATTAACATCAGCAGTCTGTACAATGTTTCAAAAACTGCAGTTTCCACCTTGGTCCCAAATGATCCCAAACACAGCAGCGGATCGGCTGAGAAGGGAAAATGATGCGGGGCTTTCAAAGAGCTGAGGTCAAATCAATTTAATAAAACTTTGACTAACTGAAAGAAAGTTGAAAGGAAAAGTGGATAAAAAAAACCTCGATAATTATGCGAGAGTCTGAAAACCTGCTGGGAGTTGATCCTGCTGAAGGAGGTTCTGCTGAACTTTTTTCATTTTGTCTTCGTTTTTTGTTTCTTAGATAATGACAGTTTGGATTTTGTTTTGCGTTTCAGTGACCCTGAGGTTAGATGTAAATGTTTTTGAACCCATCCATTTCAGGACGACCAAAATTATTCTGAATGTTTTTTTTAATTATGTTCAATAATTAAGTTCAATTTCAATTCAGTTTATTTATATAGCGCCTATTCACAACACATCGTCTCAAGGCACTTCACAAGTCATTTTAACTCAATCATCCAAACATTCCAATCGGTTTAAAGGTTTTCTATCTAAGGAGTCCCAGCAGATTGCATTGTGTCGTTCGTTTCACAGCAATCCCTCATACTAGTAGTTTATTGCAATCCTGAGTGATGATGAAGTATGACATTAACATTGTACTAAGAGGAAAAAAATTACTCCAATATGAAGCAATGTTTGTTCCGATGATAAACCATATTTTATTTCACACTATTTTACAGAGTCAATCATTAACGTGTGTAGGCGCTCCACATTGGGCGGCAACTGTTGTGGCAGCAAATAGCTTCTTCTTAAACAATCATGAAACTGGAGTCCTTCAGGCTTTTTTTTTTGTATTTAATATTGCACGTCGGCCAACATGGAGGAACAGAATGCACCCAAACAGTGCCGTAACTCATATCCCCACCCAACCCGTTTAATGCAAACCCTCAAACAGTATGTAGCCATCAATGTTTATCTTCCACCGGCATGAGCTCAGTCTCTGTGTCCGCTCCCGGAGAGATGGTCGGTACTTAACTAGTTCTGATTAGAGTGACGTCGTCTAGATCTCTTCCGGCTTACGTCTGTGTAATCACCCTGATATTATATTATCACACACAGAAGGATTTGTCTTTCTTTAACATGAAGACTAACCTCAGCCACTCTGACTATGAGCTTTATCAAAAAGGCAGTGAATGAATGGACCTTCACGTGATTTCACCCTCAGACTGAGAGGCGTTCAGAGGCAACAGGCTGCTTTACAAGCTGCAGTTTTTAACTAACTTTGGAATCCCCGACTCATAAAATATTACATACATAACAGCTGCTTCATTAATCAGTGGTGCTGTAATGAAGTGTCTGTTTTTTTTTCTTTTTTTTTTTTAGGAGGATTTTGAGTTTGATGGACAGGCGCCCTTCCAGGACCCCCGGAGCACCTCAGAGAGTACAACTCCGATGGAGGGAGAGAACATGGGAGGTTGGTGGCCCGAGTACAGTACTCCCGACACAGGTGTGAGACCCGCTAGCTTTTTCCGCCGGCATGCACTGAGTCACCTGCACATTACTTTGGGGAAACCTCAGTTTGTCTTTGGGTTGGTTTTGTTTTTCCCATAACATCGTAACACAGTGTTGGATTATTGGCTGTTTATTCCCCATTTGGTCTGTCAGAAGCAACTGGGATGTTGTGTTTTTGGTTCACAGAGCTCTGCTCCTCATCATATCCAGCTGTTTTAAGATTTCATTTCTCTGACACATGCATGCTGGTTGAGCTGGCTAGTGTGTGTTTGTGTCTCTCATTGGAGTTTTCAGTTAAAGTGAGATCATTATGAATGTGGGTGGAATGATGGCCTCCATTTGCGGTAAGTTTGGTGTTTGTTTGTTTGTTTTTTACACATTCACCTCCTGTTTTGTTTCTAATTTCTCCTTGATCTGCTTCTGGGTTTGTTTTGCTCATAAAACCAAAAACTGCATCAGTTTTTATCTCCAAAGGGGAAGATTATTGGAGATGCATGCAAGACTAGATTTTGGATAGATTTTTATTTGGTTTAAA
Source organism: Valencia hispanica (assembly GCA_963556495.2). Classification (NCBI taxonomy): domain Eukaryota; kingdom Metazoa; phylum Chordata; class Actinopteri; order Cyprinodontiformes; family Valenciidae; genus Valencia; species Valencia hispanica. The sequence goes on from OY747701.1 coordinate 58,873,536, forward strand.
AAGCTGGTGTAATTTTTGGGTTGTAAAAAAAACGTAAATATTGTTTTCTTAAGCCTAAATAGAACATGTTTATGCTATTATGTTGATATTCCTTAACAGGTGAAAGTGTTTAACTATAACTTGAGTAAAGAAATAAAATCTGTGAATAAAGGAATCCTAAGTAGAAGATATGTTACATTAGATGCATTAACTACTAACATAAATAAATTGGTAAGAATCTATGCTTTTGTTATATAGTTTTTTATGATTGATTCAATTAATTATTTATTAAATAATTGTTAAAAGTTTAATTCATGAAAATAAAAATGTAAACTTTATAAAATAATAAATATTTAGTATAATTACGTACATTTTTTTATGAAAGATTATATTTTGAGATGTAGTTATGTGTTAAATTTACAAATTAAATAATTAACAAACATTAGATAAATTAGGATACATGTTCAAATGTTAGAAAATAAATCATTTTAAATAAAAAAAATATATAATATAGTATAATATAATGAAATATGAATCAGTAGGTAGAGCAGTTATCTTGCAATCCGAGGGTTGTAGGTTAAATTCCAGCTTCCTCCTGTCACGTGTCGATATGCCCCTGAGCAAGGCACTTAACCCCAAGCTGCCTACCGAGCTCTGTATCGGTGTATGAATGTGTGAGTGTTAATGGGTGAATGGAGCTCCAATGTAAAGCATTTTGAGTGGTCAGCATTACTAGAAAAGTGCTATAAAAGTTCAGTCCATTTACCATTTAACTATAAGCTGTTTATATAAACTGATTCATATTTTTTATTGTGGAAAGAGAAAACCTAAGAGGATATATGTTGGAGTGAAATCATTGAACTAGTCAAATAATAAATTATCAGGATTTCCGCTTGACAATTTGTAAAAATGGTTTATTTAATTTTTTAACATTTTGTAATACTGAAATGTTTGACTTAAAACATTAGAAAAAATGTTTTTTTAATGAATAATTATTAACTATAATTTATTGTTTTTAAAATATATATTTTCATAATGAAATCTTTGCTTTTTCTGCGAATTTGTTCTACTTTAGTTGTTCTGGAAAAAAAGCTGAGTGAATCAAAAGTATTTAATTTATTAAAGTACTTTTACAAATGTTAGAAAATAAATAACTGAAATATTTAATTTCTATTTACTATTAAATGTTTTTTTTCATTATGAAATATTAATACTCATAATTTTAAGTCCACATTTTCTTCACATTTTTTCTACATGAGTCATTTGGAAGATAAGCTCAGTAACAGTGTGTTGCTGTTGCTCATGTGTAGCGTTTATTCCCCTTGCGTCTCTTTGTATTTCCGGCTCTAACTGTGCCCCTTGGTGGTTCCAGGTGGCCTGCGCTCCGTCGTGGAGGAGCTGGAGCTGGAGAGAAACCAGCTGCAGGAGCAGATCCTGAGCCTGGAGGAGCGCTGCCACGACCTGGAGGATCGGCTGCAGCTGCAGGCCCGGATAGAAGCCCTACAGGTACACTCCTGCTCCCTGCAGCGCAGCGTCACCCCTAACAAGCTTTGTAAAGATCTACTAACCATCCCTCTGATGAATAACTTGGTGAAATGATGAGTGAACCGCATGTTTTCCCCGTAAACCCTCTAACACAGGTGACGTTTGATGTAGATGAAGAAGAGCAGCCATGTTGGGTCTCTCAGGTGTGTTGGGTCGCTCATGTTTGTGTGCGCTGGAGGGCACCTCTGGCGGTGGTGGCTAACGGTGTGGTTGGCGTGCTTGGTTAACCCTGGACCTGCAGAGGCAGACGCACTCGGTGTCACAATTCACGTCAGGGTTCTCAGCTCAGGCTAACTTAGGACCTGATGTAGTATGTACCATGGGTGGCCACCCACACTATATCATAATAAAGCTAATTTACAATAGTTGATGCATTCTGAGACATAACAGTGCTCCACAGAGCCTTCCAGAAGTATTCACACCCTGGAACTTTTTGTCAGGTTACAACCCAAACTTCACTGTAGTTTACTGGGGTTTCATGTGATAGATCAACACAGAGCAGTTCATGAATGTCAAACGACTTATGGTTCCCTAAATGAGGTGTGAGTTTGTATCCAGCCCGTTATTCAGAACCACGTAGAACCGTTCTCGGCAGGAGCATCTGCAGACTGACATTTTCTTCCCTCTTCTTTGCGAAACAGCTCAAACTCAGATTTTCTGTCAGATTTAGGTCTGGACTTTGACTAGGCCACTCTAACCCATGAAACAGCTTTGATCTAAACCATCCCAGAACACCTCTGGCTAGATGTTCAGGGCGGTTGTCCTACTGAGAGGTGAACCCTCCGCTCGGGTCTCAGATCTTCTGCAGCCCATAACAGGCTTTTCGTCCAGGAATGTCCTAGATTTAGCTCCATCCAGCTTCCCACAGCATGATGCTGCCACCGCCATGCCTCACAGTGGGGATTGTTAGTAAGTTTTTTCCCACCAGGTGGTTTGTAGGAGGCCTGAAAGTTTGTGTGGGTTTAGTCACACAAAATCCCACTGAAATGCATGAAAGCTGATGTTAATGTGATGAAGTTCATGGGGTGTGATTACTTTTGCAAATCTTGATATGAAATATGACGGATGAGTGAAAATGCTTGAGAAATGCTTCATGCGATCCATCAGCCTTTTCTGTTTGCAGTCTCTTATTTGCTTTATTAACCTTTTAGCTTAATCTCCCTCATCCATGTGAGAGCGCCACCCCAAGGAGCTGAGAGGTAGTGACCAGAAAATCAGTATAGAGCTACTTATTTCAGATCATTTAAGAACCAGAATCTTCTGCACACAAACTGATCATAGCTTCAGCGTTAAGGAGCAGTTTTCCCCTCATGAACACGAACATGTTCAATGCTGCCGTCTTCTCGGTCTGTGTGCAGTGCTGAAATCTTCATCCAGTGATTTTTTTTTTTTTTCTTAATCTTCTTTTTGTTTTCCTTCACCTTAGAATGAGACGGAGAAGCTGCAGAGCCAGCTGGCCAGTGTGCGAAGTCAGCAGAGCAGAGACGCTGAGAAGCATCAGCTGCTGGTTAACAGCCTCAACGAGCAGCTCAAAGGGTGAGCGGTCGCTGACGTCTCAAGTTTCAGCTATAAAATAACATAAGTGCTTTCCATAAGGCATGGACCGGTGTGAGATTCTCAGTCTGATTACCTCGAGTGACACATAACACAGCCTCATAGTACAGACTAGTGGTGTACCGATTCACTAAATCTAAATTAAAAGTATTGAAGATTAATTACGATGTGAAACGTGCCAAATCGATAGCGATTCAAAAGTGTTCAAAAGTAATAGTTTTTCAAAAATAATTAAAATGACAAAAACATAAAAGTCTGGCGTGCTGCCCGGACATTTTTAGGGGACAGACCGGCGGAAACGTTATGACTGCTGCTATTGTTTCAAGTTTGCAAACTACAGCAAATATTTAGCTGCTGTCCGGGGCGTCCTCCCCGAGCTGCAGCTAAGGGCAGCTGCTGCTTACAAGATGTCAGCTCAGGTGGAGCTTTACGGACAAACCGCTAAAGAAATGTCCTTCATCCAGTCCCGGTGGCGACTAACGTGAGGCGGAGTGCAGCGTGTTCATAGCTGCAGATTAGTTTCTGTGTCTAACAGGAGCCAAACTTTGAAAGGCTGAGAAAGGTCAGAGGTCATCTGTTAAACTGACAGTGAAAAACTAAAGACTGGAGTATAAACTTTATTTTAAATTTCTTTTTGAGAATGCTGCTTTTTATTTTTGTTACTTTGCAGAGAAAATTATAATTATTTTCCCAGAATATAACTTCAGTTTTTTGTGTATTATTTGTGCTGTATGCAGAGGTGTCAAGCATATTCACATTCAAGTAGAAGTATAGATACTAGAGTTAAAAGAGACTTCTGTAGAAGTTTAAGTATCAAGTCAAGTTTTTTACTCAAGTAAAAGTAAAAAAGTACTGGATTCAAAACTACCTAAAGTATAAAAGTAATGTAATTTAAAAAATGACATTAAAGAACAAAGCTTAAGCCACACCTCCCACCAAAAAAAGGCCATAAATATATATATATATCCCCTGGGGCTGACGAACCACAGGCTGAATCTGCGCTGATGCACTGGAGATGGGAACTAAAAGCTCCACTTCAGCCAAAGTTTTGAAATCAGGGAGTATTTCTCTGATTCAAGTGATCAGAAGTCAGAAAGACTCTCTGAACCCAGCTTCATATCGCTTCAGCATCAGCAAATGTTTGAGCATGCGCTCTTTCACACGGCTGGTTGGCACAACACGGGCTCTTTGAAGCGCGTCTTTAACCAGCCGCACCGGTAACAGTCACATTCCAAAGCCTCTCGCTCTGAGATTATGCTCAGATGGCTTCATGGGAATCTTCTTCTTAATAATTTATTGATTCAGTTACTTGTACTCCGTGTTTTAACTCCAACCTAAAAATGTCTGCGCGTCTGCACCGAGTGGTCAGGGGTGTGAATTATAATCTGTCAAAATGACAAGTGGACTTTGGATTTTCTGTCACCGTTGTAAAAAAAAGAGACTAATATGGAAAATATTCTGTTAACGCGACCCCTGTGTGCACAGTTTGCAATAGATCGCATATAAGCGGGGTGTCAGAATGGTAGATGTTTAAAATTATGATCAAACCACTGTCAAATTCTATCCAGTTGGCACATTTTTAGATCGTTTTTTTGTGTCTTCTTAATAAAAGACTAATTAAAACAGGAGTAACGAGGCTATTTTTAAAATGTAATGAGTAGAAGTAAAAAGTAGACCCATAGCTAATTACTTCAGTAAAATATAAATACCCCAAATTTCTACTTAAGTAAGCTAATGAAGTATTTGTATTACGTTATTTGACACCTTTGCCTGTATGACTTAAAAAGTGAGCTGTTATTATTATAGGCTAATTTTCTAATTAGAAGATTAGTAATTATTTATTTTATTTCTTTCTAGAAATTTTAAAGTCATTTCTATTATGGCTGACTTGTAAAAGGTGATTTAAAATGTAATTATTCTTTCTAACCATATAGAGCAGGAATACTTTAAATGTGTTTAAACCAGGTTTCAGATGTTTCAGGATTGGACCAAGTTTCCTCTTTTATGGAAATTTAAATATGGTCGTTTTGTATTATACTAAGTGCCAACACATGTTTCCTTTAGCTTTCATGGAAAAATCCTTTCCCACCTTTTTTTTTAGCCAGATGACTGGCAGTGTGCAGCAACAGGTAGAGGAGGGGCTGCAGTGGAATCCAGTATGTCAGGAAGACGGATCCAATGACCAGGAAAAAATGCTCTTCTTGTTCTTCTGTTCCTCTGCAGGCTGACTGACAACCAGGAGAGCCTGGAGAGTTCCCTCCTGGAGAAGGAAAACTCGCTGGCCGAGACGTCTGAGAAGCTGGAGCTCATCGAGGTTCTCAGGGAGACGCTGAGCCAGAAGGAGACCCAGGTCAAAGAGCTCTCCGACAAGCTCCTCCAGACCGAGCACAGCGTAAGAGTCCGAAGCTTTGCCTGCCCTTCTCGCAAACCGACGCTTCCGCTCAGCTTTCAGCATTGTTTCTTGTTTTTTCTTGCAGCTGGAAAACTTGAGCAGGAGGTGCAGCAGCTCAGAGAAGCAGTGCTCCGAACTGAAAACCGAAGCTGCAGACCTTCTGCAGAAGCTGAGCGCTCTCAAGGAGAAGGTGTGTCCTAATAGACCAAAAGATGCTGCACCCTCCACACTTACTGTCAACCCCCAGATAACTCATCTTTCATTGCAGCTGCATATTTCACACTGAGAAGTTTAGAGAAATCTGACTGATTTTCAATATTTTCCTACCCCCACTCGTGATACTTTTGCATAAGCTTTAGATGGTCCAGAGCTGTCCCTTCAGCTCCCAACCAGCTGTAGGTCTGAGATTTCTGCTCATTTGGCCAAATGTTTTGGATAATTTTCCTGCTGAAAAACCCCAAATGTGACTCGTTTTCAGTTTCCTGGCAGAGTTCAGAGACAATAGGCCCGCAGCATCACAGATCCTCAATCAATCAAAGTTTATTTATAGAGCACTTTCAACAACCCTGGAAGGTGACCAAAGGGTTTTCAGAAGGGAAAAAAGACAATACACCAGAGGTAAAAGCTGGACTAACACAACAATAAAAATTGGGGAATAAGTTCTCTCACTTAAACATATGAGAGAAGCCTGTAATTTTCATCATAGGTATACCTCAAATATGAGAGAAATAAAATGCAGAAAATCACATGGTCTGATTTTTAAAGAGTTTATTTGCAAATTATGGTTGAAAATAAGTATTTGGTCACCTACAAACCAGCAGGATTTCTGGCTCTCACAGACCTGTAACTTCTTCAGTAAGAAGCTCCTCTGTCCTCCAGTCGTTACCTGTATTATTAATGGCACCTGTTTGAACTGGTTATCAGTATAAAAGACACCTGTCCACAACCTCAAACAGTCACACTCCAAACTCCACTATGACCAAGACCAAAGAGCTGTCAAAGGACACCAGAAAAAAAATTGTAGACCTGCACCAGGCTGGGAAGACTGAATCTGCAATAGGTAAGCAGCTTGGTGTGAAGAAATCAACTGTGGGAGCAATTATTAGAAAATGGAAGGCATACAAGACCACTGATAATCTCCCTCTATCTGGGGCTCCACGCAAGAGCTCACCCTCTGGGGTCAAAATGATCACAAGAACGGGGAGCAAAAATCCCAGAACCACACAAGGGGGACCTAGTGAATGACCTGCAGAGAGCTGGGATCAAAGTAACGAAGGCTACCATAAGCAACACACTACACCACCAGAGACCCAAATCCTGCAGTGCCAGACGGGTCCCCCTGCTTTTATTTGTTATTTTTTAGTTTCTAATAAATCTCATTTTTGTGACCCTCGATCACTGTCGACTTGATGATTTTGGTCGTTCTGCCAAAAGGTTTGGACACTTGGTGACTCATTGCGCCAGCTCTTCAGCTCAGGAGAGGTTCTTGCCTCCCTCGTCATCCTCCTCACTGTGTGTCTCAGTTACAGCTGGTTTAAGCTTCTTAATTATTCCTCTGGAACTGGAATGTTTTCCTGTTTTTCCCATTTTTAAGAGGGCTTCTCAACATCTCATTTATGGTCCAGAAAAACAGAAAATTATGAGTAGTTAAATGTTTCTGCCACACTAACCATCTAAAGAAGTGAACTCTGCTTTCACTACGTTTATCTAATAATTATTTCTTTAACGATCATAAATCACTAAATGAATAAACTTAAAGACTTGATTTTTCTAAACTTTTCAACATCAAATTATGCAGCTGTCCTAAAATTTGTGTTTTTATGTCATTTCCTTGGATTGATTCAAGCCATTAAAATAAATCTCATGGTTTTCAGGCCCAAAAGCAAGAGGTCGCCATAGAAACCCTCCAAACGGAGCTGGATCAAACCAACGAGGAGCTGGACAAGCTAAACTCCGCCCACCTGGAAGAGCGGGCCCAGTTAATCCACGACCTCCAGAGCTGCGAGCGGGAAATAGACAGCCTGAGGGACGTCCTGCTGGAGAAGGACCGGGAGATCTCCAGCCTGGCGGGGAACATGGCGGAGTACGCCGAGCAGGTCGGCGCGTTGAAGCGGGAGCTCAAGCTGAAGGAGGAGAGCCTGATCCAGGTGGAAAACGCTCTGAGGAAGGCGGAGCAGGAGGCCGCAGTCATCCGGGACTCCCAGAACTCCGACCAGCAAACCCTGAACGGCAGAATCACAGAGCTGGTCGGGAAACTGAAGGACGCCGAGATGGAGCTGGAGAGGTCCAACGCGGAGCGAGAGTCTAAAGCGGCCGAGGTGGTGCATCTGCTAAATCAGGCTCAGGACGACAGGAAAACCATTCAGGAGCTCCAAGGGGAGATCCAGAGGCAGAACGTGAGCCAAAGGAACCATCTCTCTGAATGTGAAACCCACATCTCCTCCCTGAAGGACCATCTCACACTTTCAGCTCAGAAGCTCCAGGAGTCGGAGGCAAAGATCCTGCAACTTCAGGACAGAGACACGATTAGCAAAAAGCTGCAGCAGGAACTGAAGGACAAGGAAGAGGTGCATGAAAGGGAGCTGAAATCCTCTAAAGAAGAGCAAAACCAACTTTTAGCTCAGGTGGGGAAATACAGCAACCAAGTTCAGACGTTATCTAGTAAATTAGAGGAGCAAATGCAAGTGATGCAGGAGAAACTGGAAGCAATAGGATCTCTGGAAGACCGGATCAGGGCGGCGGATAAACGGGCCGAAGGAGAGAGGCAGACATTTGACTCAGAGAAGGAGAGGCTGACCGGTGAGCTTAAAAACAAATCTGATAGCATCTCCAAACTCGAAAATGTCTTAAACAGCACAGAAACCCAGAAACAAGAGCTGGAGGGGAAACTCGGAGGGCTAAACGAGGAGCTGCGTTTCCAGAAAACTCAAATAGACGAGCTCCGGGAAAGAGTCGCGTCTGCTCTTCAGCTCAACGCCGTTCTAGAAGAACAGGTCCGGTTCCTCACGGAGCAGAGAGACGAGCTGCAGCTGAAAGCAGCCGAACTCATCAGAACCATTTCAGAAGCTACAGCCGAGAGAGATTCTCTTAGGAGCAAAACCTCTGCGATGGAGACGCAGCTTTCTGAGAGCAACAAAACCATTCAAGGGCTGCAGAGAGAAAAAGAGGATTTACACCGAGTTATTGAGCAAAGCGTGCACTCGAACTCTGAGATCCTGCTGGCGAAAACAGCCGAGTGTAGCCGTCTCCTGGAGGTCCTCAGGGAAAAGGAGGAGGAGGTCACCCAGAGGAGGCTGGAGGTGGAGGAAAAGGAGCGTACCGCCGCCGATCTTCAGGACAGGATCCAAACGCAACTAAATGTGCAAACGCAGCTCGAGGAGACGCTGTCTCTGCTCAGAGAGCAAGAATCCAGCCTGAAGTCCGGGCTGATGGAGAAGGACGAAGAAGTATCCCGGCTGAAAGCCGAGCTTTCCCTGCTGAGGCGACAACTCGAAGAGCAAGAAGAAACGTGTCGAACTCAGAAAGACGAGCTGAACGATAGAAACGAGGCCGTGAAGTCTCTGAGCGACCAGATCAACATCTTCAGGGAAAACACCAGAAAATTGGAGTCTGACGCCGGGGCGAGGAAAACAGAGCTGGATGACTTAAATTCCCGCCTCCAGGCGCTCACCGAGGAAAACCAGAACCTTCACGTCGCCTGTGAATCCAAAGAAAAGGAGCTTTCTCAACAAAAACAGGTTGTCTCTGAGCTTACCGAACAACTGAAGGCATCCGCTGAACTGAACTCCAAGATCAGGGCTCAGATTTTCAGTCTGACGGATGATAATCAGAGATTACAGGAAGAGTTGGGAAAGAACATCAAATCTGTTTCTGACCTAACGGCCGAGAGAAGATCGCTCCAGGAAAAAGCTTCAGGCCTCGAAAATCAGATCTCAGACAATCAGAAAGCAATCTGCGCTCTGAGCGAGGAGAAGGAGGAGCTGAAGAAGATGCTGAAAGAAAGCGAATGGTCGAGCTCTGCAGGTCTGCTTGAGAAGAGCAGTGAATGCGCTCGTCTGTCCACAACGCTGCGGGAGAAGGAGGAGCATCTCCAGAGTTTACAGGATCAAGTTAATCAGCTGAAGGAGAAGGAGAGATCCCTGCTGGAAGCCCAGGAGAACCAGCTGCTCCAGCTTCAGGATACCGTATCCATGCTTCAGGAGCAGGGCTCGGTTCTGAAGGCGGCGTTGATGGAGAAGGACACGGCGCTGAACCAGATAGCGGAGGAATGTGAAGTTTATCAGAACGAGCTTCTGATTCAGAAAGAGCTCGCCGAGTCGCTCAGGAGAGAAAAGACTGAGGTCTGCCTGCAGCTGGAGCAGAAACGAATGGCTCTAGATGAAGTCACGCGTGAGGTCCAGAGTCAGAGGGATGAGCTGGAGAAACGAAACGAGTCGGTCCTTTCGCTCAGCACTCAGCTCGGAGCCATGAACGAGAACGCCGCAGAGACAGAGGCCGAGATCTCCGGCCTAAAAGCCTCTGTGCACAAGCTCTCTGCAGAGAATCAGCGGAGCAAGGCCGAGCTGACCGACCTGAAGGACAGCCTCCGGGCCCTGACGGATCAGAACGCCAGGCTGGAGTCTGAGCTGCACAATGCGGTGGGCGAGCTTTCCGGATCACAGGAGCTCATCAACACTCTGAGAGCAGAAAGCTCTGACGTACGTTCAGAGGCGGAGACGATGAGGTCCGCCATGCAGAAAAAGGATGAAAACCTGGGAAAGCTGGAGGCTTTCATCCAGCGGCTCAACAGCCGGATCGCTGAGCAGGACGAGCACAACGGCGGTTTACAAAGTCAGCTTGCAGAGCTCCAAGATACCACCTCCGAGCTCAGAGGTCAAGTCGAGCGGCTGACCTCGGAGTCGTGCACGCTGAAAGCCGCCTTGGAAAAAAAGGAGCAGTCGAGCCTCGAGTATCAGAGTCATTCCTCCGCCGCTGTGGGAGATCTCAGCTCCCGTCTGCAAGGCAAAGAGGCCGAGTGCGAGAGCCTCAAAGAGAGGATTTCACACCTGGAGGAATCCGTCTCGAAGCTCAGTAGCTCCCTGCAGCTCCAGGCATCAGAGGCAGAACATCTCAGGAGAGCTCTGGAAGAAAAAGACGCCGCCCTCCTGGAGCGATCCAAGTCCGTGGAGGAGGCCCAGAGAAGAGCAGACGAGGCCTCGCTCTTCAGGTCTCAGTTCATGGAAAGCGCAGAGACTGCATCCCGGCTGCAGAGTCAGATCCAGTCACTGTCGGCCGAGTCTGAAAACCTGAAGAGGTCTGCAGAGGAGACGCAGCAAGCCTTCACCAACCTGCAGGAGAAGTATGCTGTGAACCTAGAGGAGCTCCAGGAGGTGAGAAAGCGCCTCTCCGAAAGGACAGAGGAGGTCGGCAACCTTCGAGCACAACTAGACAGCAAAGAAAACCAGGCGGCAAAAACCACCATAGAGACTCTGAGAAACGAGCTTTCTCTAATCAGGGACAAACTGGACAGAAGCGAAGCTCTGAACTCCAGTCTGTCCAAAGAAAAAGATGACGCCTTCGCATCCCATCAGGCAAGCGTAGCTCAGCTGACGGTGGAAATAGAAAGACTCAAATCCCAACACCTTCAGGTGGCAGAACAGATGAACGCGCTGACCGAGAACCTGGAGCAGAGAGAGATGGCTCTTCATGCGATAAACAACCAGTACGGCGCTCAGGCCAAGCAGGCGGCGCAGCTGCTCTCGGAAATGCAACGGCTGGAGGAGCGCAACAAGAGCCTGAGCGAGGAGCTCCACGGGCTGCAGGGAGAAGTCGGAGAACTCCAGGCAGAGAAGGAGGAGCTGGAGCAGAGCCGCCGTCGGGAGCTGCAGGAAAAGATGTTGGAGAAGCGGAGCCTCGAAGCCAAGGTTAGTGACAAAGACGAAGAGCTGTCTCATTTGAAAGAAAACGTGCAAAAGATAGAGCAGATTCTGCAGGATTCAGAGAGAGAGTGGCTGTCGCTCCTGGACAGAGAGAAGCAGGACAAGAGTCTGCTTGCAGAGCAATTAGAAAGTCTCACAGCTGAAATGAAATCTAAAGATGTTAAAGTTAATGCTTTGAAAGAAGACTTAGACGGTTTACAGGAGAGTCTAGCAGAGGCTTCAGCTGCAGTCGCCCAAAGTTCAGACCAGCTGAGCGGAAAAGAGTTGGAGGCGTCTGCATCCAGAGTCCAGCTGGAGGGGGTTTTAGCATCTATCCAGGAGAGGGAGGATGAGAACCGGCGCTTGCAGCAGTCTCTATCGGCTGCGGAAGATGAGTTACGAAGACTTGTTACGAGAAACGAGGCTGAAAGTGATTCATCAGATAGATCTGCTGCATTAAACCAAGAAAAATCTTCTCTGCCAGGCTTGATACAGCTGGTGCAAGAGACTCATCGAGCCGAGATCAGTGCTTTAAAAAGGGACATTGCTGAAACCGCTGCACAGCTGCAGAATCAAAGGAGCAATGATGAAAAGCAAACTTTAGATGAACAGATCAGCTGCATGAACCTGCAGATCAGCCAGCAGAAGGAGCTACTCTCCTCTCTCAGTCAGCAGCTGAAGGATAAAGACGCCTCCATCGCTCAGGTCATCGAGTCCGCCTCAAACGAGAGGCTGAAGCTCGTCGAGGAAAACGAGAACATGGAGCGCGCTCAGCTGGAGATTTCTCTGCAGCTACAGGAACAACTTTCACTCATCCAAAGGGAGAACGAGGAGAAGCTTCAGCTCACAAAGGAAATGGAGGATCTGCAGAGGGAGCTGGCTGCTGCGTCCAAAGAGAAGGATGCGATGAAGAAGAAACTTCAGGCTGCTCTGGTCGTGAGGAAAGATCTGCTGAGGAGGATTGACGACTACGAGAAGCAAAAAGACGAAGGAGAGAACAATAAAATGTGTGTTTTGCCAGAAAAGTTAGATGAAATGAAACGAGCGTATGAAGATAAGATTTCTCTTCTTGAAGAGGAGATACTTGAACACAAAGCAGAGAGTGAAAGAGCCGCAGAGCGATTAAAGACTGAAAAACAAATGCTGCAGAGCACATTAATGGAAAAAGAGGCGTGCTTGTGTGAAATCAGTGAGAAAAACTCTAACATCGCGGAGCTTCGGTCCACAGCAGATGACATCGAACAAGACCGGAACGGTTTGATACGGAAGGTGGAAGAGCTTCAAAATGAAATTAAGACGTGCAAAGATGAGCTCAAGGACAAATCTCTCTCCGCTGCTGCAGATCTGGAGTCAGAGCTCGCGCGGATCAAGCTAGAAAAAGCAGCTCTGCAGAAAAAGGCCCAGGCGGCACTGCTGGCACGCAAGGAAACGCTAAAGAAGGCTCAAGACAACGAGAAGAAACTGAATCAAGCTCTTTCTGAGCTGAAAGACGAGCATGAGGCTCTCTTAGAGCAACACCGGCTGCAGGCGGAAGAACTGGACCAGCTCCATAAATCCTCTACTTCCCACCTGGATGAAGTGAGCTCCTTAAGAGTGCTCGTCGAAGAGAAGGATAAATCTTTAGAGTTTCTGCAAACGGAGCTGGAAACCGTCAGGTCCAGATTTGAGAGCATTTCGCTCGAAATGGCTGACAAAGACAAAGCTTTCACTCTATTGGAAGAAAGGGAAGCTGCTTTAAAGTCAGCCCTGCAGAGTGTGCAGAGCGACCTGGAGAGAGCTCAGGTAGAAATAGAACGGGAGAATCAGGTGTTACTGGATCGAAATGTGACTTTAGAGACTCAGCTCAAGGAGGAAAAACGTGCAAACGAGGAAAAACTTCACATGTTGATGGAAGAAAAGGAAGCCGTTGTGGAGCAAAGCAATCAGCTAAGAGCAGACCTTGATGAAGCAGTTGGTTTGGTTTCACAGAAATCTTCAGATCATTCAACAATCCACAAGAGGCTAACGGAAACTGAGCGAGAAAGAGACGTGTTGGCCAGAGAAGCTGAAAAAGCGAAGCTAAACTTCACTGAAATCCAACAGGAGGTAGATTTGTTGAAGCAGGAAAAAGAAAACTTGGACCGATTCATCAGTGAACTCAGAGATGAAATGGCCTCACTGAAACACGTGGAGAAAGAAGAGGGCAACAAGGACCACGTCACTTTCTCTTGTCGTTGCGCAGAAAACTTTGAAGTGAAACTGAAGGAGAAAGACGAAGCTCTGTCTGATTTTCAGGCTCAAGTTTTCGAAAAAGATCAGCTAATCGCTTCGCTGGAGCTGCAGTTGCTTCACCAAATCAAAATGCATGACGTCACGGTTGAGAAGATGAGAACCGAAGCTGAGGGGCTCCAGAGATCTCAAGAAGATAACCAAACCAAGCTTCTAACCCGGAAGCTTCAGGCAGCTTTAGTTTCCAGGAAAGATCTCATGAAGGAAAACGCCTCGCTGAAGGAAGAAGTCGAGAAGTTGTCTGCCCAACGGGGAGCGAAGGAAGCAGAGTGCTTGGATCTGAAGTCATCCCTGTTGAGGTTGAAACAACAGAATGTGGAGCTGGAAGGTTCTGCGTCGTCCGTCCTCGGAGAACGAGACGCGCTGGCCGCCGAGGTCGACGGCATCCTGAACGACAACCGCAGCCTGTCCGCAGCCTGTGACAGTTTGAAGCTAACCATCGAAAACATCACGCAGCAGAAACGGGCCTTCTCCTGCCAGCTCGAGTCGCTCAAAGACTCCCAAACCGAGGAGCTTTCCAAGTGGAAGTCCGAGCACGCCGAGCTGAAGCAAGAGTACGAGTCTCTGCTGCGGGCGTACGAAAACGTGAGCAACGAGATGGACAAGATGAGGCAGGTGTTGGAAGGAGCCAAGAGAGAGCGGCAGGAAGCTCTGAGGAGAATACACGAGCAGGAGACCCGCAATGAGATCCTGGAAAAGCAAGCCCGAGAGGCGGAGGAGGAAAACGAGAGGATTAAGGAGAGGATAGATAAATTTTCCAAAGAGAAACGCCAGAAGATCGAGAGCCTGGAGGATGAGAATCAGAATCTTCGAAAACAACTTTCAGAGCTTGGCGGAAACCACGAGATGGCGGCGTCCGAGCTGAGAGACAAAAACCAGCAACTGGAGGTGGAGATTTCCCAACTCGGAGCGAAACTCGCAGAGATTCGGGCAGAAAACATCCAGCTGGCCGAAAACCTAGAAGCAGCGAGTTGCTCTCTGGAGGAGAAGCGCTTGGAATCGAACAACAATGCAAACAACATGCAGCTGAAGCTCGACGAAGCTCTGAGGTTGAATAACTCCCTGACGGCTCAGATCGAAGCACAAAAAACAGAACTGAGCGCACAGCTGGAGATGAGCAATCTGCTACAAAAGGAGAAGGCGGATCTCTCTGAAAGACTGAAAGCAATCCAGAACGAGCTGGAGCTGGGAAAGAGAGACGATGGGATTAAAGAGCTCAGAGACGTCCTCAACATGCACAGCCTGGAGAGCATCAGTCTGAACGAGAAGGTGAGAATCCTGGAGGACGACAAGTCACTGCTGCAGGAGGAGCTTGAGAACAGCCAGGAGATTTCGGACAAAGTGAAAAACGAAAACGAATATCTGGAAACGGTGATCCTGAAGAATTCGGAAAGAATCGACGAGCTGACCGAGGCCGTGAGCGTACTGCAAACCCAGAACGCTCAGCTGGCGTCTCAGCTCGCTGCGAGCAGGGAGACAGGTGATCAGATCCGGCGGGAAAAAGAGCAGGAGCAGCTCAAGTTGGTCCGAGAGCTAGAGGAGAAACTCAAGACTGTTCAGAGAGGCAGCGAGGGCACCAAGAACGTGAAGAGGGAGCTGCAGGAGCTGCTCAAAGAAAAGCATCAGGAGATAAACCAGCTCCAACAAAACTGCATCAGATACCAAGAGGTGATTCTAGATCTGGAAAGCTCCCTGAAGAGCTCACAGTCGACCTGTGAACATCTGGAGAAAGAGCTGAAGAAGAACTCCGAGAAGACGTCGGCGGCGGAGGAGGGAAGTAAGCGACTCGAATCGGAGTTGGTAGAGGTCAGGAAGCTCCTCCAGGAGGCAGAAGAAAAGATCACGACTACTGAGTCTGAAAGGGAGCAGCTGGCTCTTCAGATATCCCGGAACGCTAAACAGCTAGAAGAAACGAAATCATCACAAAATGCTGAAGAAACACGAAGACAATCCTTCATACAGAATCAGCTCCAGCAACAACTGGAGGAGCTAAAAAACCTGAAAGAGAAGGAAAGTGAAAGAGTGTATGAGCTGACCGAGCAACTGGACTCTAAAGACCTCCAGATAAACTCCCTTAGGATAGCGGCTGAGACCGGCGAAGCCAAGATCGCCGCCTTGACTTCCACTCCGCATGGGGCCGACACCTCCAGGCTTTGGGATGATCTGTACCAGAAGAGCCTCCATCAGAAAGACAAGCAGCTGTTGGAGCAAGGCTGCACCATCACACGGTTCCTGGAGGATCTGCGGAAGAAAGACAAGGAGCTGAATGAGCTTCAAGTGGCTAAATTAAGACTGGAACGGACGCTGAACGAGTACTCGTTTGCTGCCGCCGCTCATCAGCGACAGATGTTCATCGTAGGCGCAACCAACGCAGAACTGAGCGAGGCTTCGGAGCTCATGACTGTTCGGGTGAAGGAACTCGGTGGTCGAGTGGAAAGATTGGAGCAAGAGAAGAACATCCTGAACCAACGGCTGGCGGAGAGAGAAGATGAGCTCTCCCAACTGCAGCCTCGTCTTCAGCAGATGGAGAAGCTGAGCGCGGACAAAGAAGCTCAGCTGCGAATTTTACAGACCGAACGGGACAAAATTCAGGCCAACTTCGAGAGGCAGCTGGGCATTTCACGTCAACTGAAAACGCTCCTTCAGAGCAAAGATGCGGAGATATCCTCCCTGCTCTCCTGCAAAGACGGCCAGATGTCCGGGTATCTGGAGCAGCTCCAGACTAATCATCGCAACCAGGTGTCGGTCTACGAGGACAGGCTCACGTCATCGCGCTACCAGCGGGAGAGGTTGGACAAAGAGATGAGAGCACTTCAGGCTAAGGTCAAGAGTCTTGAAATTCAAGCGAGCAGATCTGTTCAAGAAAAGGAGCAGATGGACTCTAAGATTGAGTCGTTCAAGAACTCAATGGTGTCTTTACAGAGCGAACGGGAGCGGCTGATGTCCGATTACAGAGTTCTGGAGGCAAAGAGTCAGTTGGGGTTCAAGGATAAAGAAGGATCCCCTGATGGTGAGGGCGGGGGAAGCAAAGGCTTTAAGCACGAAATCAGAAAGTTGTTACATCAGATGGACGATCTGAACTCTGAGAACGCCATGCTCAGGGCTCAACTGGTGCGCTACAGAGAGGATTTAAACCAGGTACTGTCCCTCAAAGACAACCAGGTGAAGGTTCTGCTTCATAAGCAGCAGGATGTGATCAGAAACCTGGAAATCCAAAAGGCAGCGGTCGAAAAGCTCCTCAGAGATCTGCAGCTGGAAGTCCAAGAGAAACTAGAGGAAAGCAATGCAATTGTGGTGGAGAATGCCGAACTCAAGGGTAGAGTCTCCAAACTGGAAGCTGAAAGAGTGACAAGCGATGAGGGCAAGGTCATCGCCAATTTACAGGACGCCGTGGCGGCCAAGGCGTCCGAATGCAGCAACCTTCAGCAGAAACTGCTCTCCCAGAAAGCGTCAGTCGATGAGCTTAAGAGCAGAATGCAGCAGTTGGAAGGTGAGACTGACAAGAAACTGGCTGAAGCCGAGGATAAATATAACGGTGAGCTGGACGCCTTCGAGCGGGAGGTGGAGGTAATGAGAAACGAGCGCGAGATGGCGGATCAGAGAGTGGCGGAGCTCGCCAAAGAGCTACTGGAGTTGGAGCAGCAGCTAGCTGAAGCAAAATCCCAAAGCAAAGACCTGAACGCTCAGAACGAATCGCTGTGCAAAGCCATGGCCGCTCTGCAGAATGACCGAGACCAGCTCATAGAGGACTTCAAAACTCTGAGGAACCGGTACGACGAAGAACTCCGACAGAGTCAAGCGGCCTTGAACAAGGTTGAGCGCAGTCTGCAGGACGCGTCCTCAGACCTGGCCGGGTTTGCTAAAGAGAGAGACATCCTCGCTCTCAAATTAAAAGCTGTAGAGAGCAAAGATGCGCAGACAGAGCTGAGCAGGTTGTTGGATGAGCTATCGAAGGCCCTGTCGGAGAAGGAACGAGAGCTGAAACAGGCGGTTCTGGAAAATAACGCGTACAGCAGGCAGCTGTCTGCCTTCTCCAGATCCATGGCCAGCCTGCAGAATGATCGCGACAGGCTGATGGATGACCTGGCTGGCGCCAAAAGAGTTGCTGAATCCAGACAAAGGTCGAGTCCAGAGATGGTTCTAACCCCGAACTCAGAAAACGAAAAAGCCGTTTGTGCCTACGAAAATGAGAATGATGGACTGGTAAGTGGGGTAATTGCCTTGATATGGGTGTGGCTGCTCGTTGACTGCCTGTTGGTTTTCTATTGATTGCCTGTTGAATTGCTGTTGGTTTTCTGTTGGTTGTCTGTTGGTTTTCTGTTGGTTTTCCGTTGGTTTTCTGTTGGTTTTCCGTTGGTTGTCTGTTGGTTTTCTGTTGGTTGCCTGTTGGTTTTCATCTTTGTTGCCTGTTTGTTTTCCGTTGGTTTCCTGTTGGTTGTCTGTTGCTTTCCTATTGGTTTTCTATTGATTGTCTGTTGGTTTTCCGTTGGTTTGTTGTTGGTTGCCTGCTGGTTGCATGTTAGTTCCCTGTTGGTTGCCTGTTGGTTTCCTGTTGGTTTTCTGTTGGTTGCATGTTAGTTGCATGTTGGTTTTCTGTTGGTTGTCTGTTGGTTTTCTGTTGGTTGCCTGTTGGTTTTCTGTTGGTTGCCTGTTTGTTTGTTTTCCGTTGGTTTGTTGTTGGTTGCCTGTTGGTTTGCTGTTGGTTGCATGTTAGTTGCATGTTGGTTTTCTGTTGGTTGTCTGTTGGTTTTCTGTTGGTTTTCTGTTGGTTGCCTGTTGGTTTTCTGTTGGTTGCCTGTTTGTTTGTTTTCCGTTGGTTTGTTGTTGGTTGCCTGCTGGTTGCATGTTGGTTTGCTGTTGCTTTCCTGTTGGTTTTCTGTTGGTTGCATGTTAGTTGCATTTTGGTTTTCTGTTGGTTTGTTGATGTTTGCCTGTTGCTTGACTGATGGTTGACATTCTGTGTGTTTGGTTGTTTCTTCGTTGTGTTTAACTCTATGTCCATATTTCTGCACAGAGAACTGATGATCTGTGGCACATTTCTGTCTGCAGGTGAAGAGAATAAAAGCTGATGAGCTCCACCAATCGGCTCACAGCGAAGTCGGCAGCAACCAGGAACGCGCTTCAGATCTGAGGTAAACATCATGCTACATATGAGTCACAATCCAGTTTTAGAGGGATTTACACCGGGCAGCGTTTTAATTTTAATCTATTGTTTTCTACGTTCTGAAAGCACAGAACAAGAAAAAAAGATTCCGCTTCTTTTTTTTTTTACTTTTTTGTTGTTGCTCTTTAGATCCAAAGCTGAGAGGAAGGAGACCCCGCCCCTTAAAGTAAGTTGCTCTTATAAACTATTTTATGTAAGGACTGTTTTAGAGTGCTTAACCAGCCCTCCATGATTTATGTTTCTGTCTTTTTCCTTTCATCCACCATTTCATCAGTAGCTCTCTTGAGTTTTTCCCTCAATTATTTTTCTTATTTTTGTATTCAGGGTTCCTTAAAGTTCAAGCTAAAGAAGAAAAAAACATTCAGAAAGAAACTCAGTATTTTTTTTATTTTTTATATATGCTGTTAACCTTGAATGCTAAGTGAAAACATGAGCTCATTTCTAGTAAAAAAGACTAATCCCGTTTGTTTTATGTGCATGCAGAAGGAAAGCGCTGCGCTGGCGGGGCGGAGTTGTCCGGAGGAGGCAGTGAGTCGGTTAGAGGCCGAGAAGATGCAGCTTTACAGAGACCTGCAGCGCTGCATTTATGAGATCCAGCAGCGGGACCAGTACTTCCAGCAACTCAACGCCAAGGTATGAAACGGCACCAAGTGATTTACAGCTGGTAGTAAAATGCTACTCATCAACCTTCGTCTCTGGTCTTCCTCCCTGAAGCTGCAGCAGGCGGTGGAGGAGAAAGCTGCTATCGCAGGTCAGCTTAGGGCCGTTTCCCAAACGCTCAGGGACACCCAGAACCGCTGCCACTGGCTGGAAAGTCAAATCCAGGGCCAGGTAAAACCTCCACAGCACCCGCATGCTTCTCTGGTTCTTTTCTAAAATGATGTCAGTTTTACACCAGATGGAACGGGACACAAAAAAACTTTCCCAAAAGGTTCACTTTTCTGTTTTTCCTGGTCCTTATAAACACTTTTTATCACGTTTTGTTCCTACGGAAGCAAATGTTTACCATAATTCAAATTAAAACGCAGAAAAGCTTTTTCATTTTCACAATGCAACTGTCAATTTTGGCCTCAAATAAAATGTATAAGAAATCACCCCAACTGCTTTTTCATTTTCTTCTTCGAAATTGCTCTTTCTGTGACTTAAAAACGATAAAGAAAAGCACGTTGTTTTTTGTTTTTCTTTGCGTTTTCTGTGTTCCATAATTCAAATGGAGTTGGCGATCCCAGGCGACGCAGGAGATGGAAGTCTGGTCTTGCTCTTGTTCTGGGTTGGCTTGCGCCGCTTAGCTTTACTCATCGGTGCCGTTATCATAACTTAGCAATAAAGGATAACCAGACCGGACCTCTGACCGGATTAAGATGTGTGTAAAAAAAATTTCTTCCAGGAATTATTCAGTGACCTTTGTGTTGTTTTACATCAGCAGCTGGAAGCTGAATGCAAGGAGCACCGCGCCGACAGCAGTGTCCCACATAAGTACTAAAAATCAAGTTATCTATCTGAGATCAGCTTTTGTACTTTTAGTTAACACGGATATAAAAATGGTATAAAAGGTCAAATGAAAAAAAATGAAAACTTCAAAACGAGAAACTGCTAAGGCAATTTAATTTTTGAATTTGACATTTCAAATTGAATTTTGTAACTATTTTGCTAGAGTCTTTATTTAAAAATACATCTTAAATGTCCTTTTCTTTGCCATTTTCATGAAGTCCCAGGATGAGAACTGTTGAATATGAAAATGAAAAAGTAATTTGGATGATTTCTTTTTCATTGTCAAAATGAAATCAGTGACAGACTGCTGCATCCTCGGTGCACGGAGCGTTTTCGCAGCTCCTTCCTCCCTGCAGCTGTTAGACGTTACAACCAGAACTGCTCCCAACGAACCTAATAATGTTCCCACCTCTTAATGCAATTTGCACTGTTTGACTCAATTTTATTTGCACATCGGTTTTTCACAGTATTTTCTGCTAACCTCTTAGAAATAATGTTTAATGCCCAGCTACTCATGCACATTCTGTAAATATTTTAATTATTAAAAAAAAATATATTATGCTACTCTGTTACACATTCCAATCTGAGTATACCACTTTATTTAACCACACAGTGCTCTTGTTTTGTTCTTTTTTTTGTTCTTAGTGTACATAGTCTTTAGTCTTATATTCAGTTTTTATACTTTCCTACTCGTGTGAATATAAGTGTTTGTATTGCCTAGTGGTGGGTGATATAAAAGGTAGAAATGATAGAAATTTAGCCAAAGGTAAAGATTCTGACTATACCAGCCTACCGCGATTGCTCATTTTAATGATGTCATCAAGGAGGATAAATACTGATGTTCCGTGTTCGTCTTTACGCTACATAATGCAAGTTTAAAATTTGTTGTTTTCCATTTAATGAAAAAAAAAACCTGTTGAACTTGAAGCATGTTTAATTCAAATAATTGCAGGTTTATTTTTGTGCGATATTAAATTTATAAATAAGTAACCAGGAAAGCGGACAATTCGGAACTTTGTGTGTTTAAAAACAATAACATTTAGCTTTTAATTTATTTAAAATATCTTTATCTTTATGCTGTGAGAATTTCTGTGATGCATTTTTTGGAGAAAAAGATTTGAATATTTTTAAAATGCATTTTGCACAATAAATGTTCTTTAAATGGCATTCTAAACTTCTTTGAAGTTGTTGTTCTGCTGCAATGTATCTGAAAAGTGAGAAAGTTCGTAAACTCTCATTTCGACATATAAAGGAAAGAATATATCGCAATACATTTCGTTACGGCACATGCTTTAGATCATATCGCAACATAAATTTGAGGTCATATCGCCCACTTGACTGCTGCTACGGCCGAATTTCCCCTTTATGGGACAATAAAGGACTATTCTGTTCTATTCTAAAATTGACAGTTGTATTGTGAGAATGAAAAAAAGCATTTCTGCTAATGCATTTTAATTTAAAATATGGTACATATTTGCTTCCATATGTTTCTGCCGTCTTTAAGGAAGACATCTTGCATTAAAGCCATTTGTTCGCACACAGCAGGGCTCGGCGTTCGCTGAAGTGGCTCCTGGAGCTCCACAGGAGAGGAGCGCCGCCGCCGCAGTCGGGGAAGCTGCTGAAGCCAGCCGGCTCCAGGAAAGGTGACCAGATGTTTGTTTTCCATCTGTACGCGATCATCTCCTCATTTCATCCGTAACATCAGCGAACCGTGATGGTGTCTGTGTGTGAAGGCTGCTGGAGGTGGAGCTGAGTCTAGCCGACGAACGAGCGAGGAGAGAAGCAGCAGAAGAGGCGCTGCGACTGGCCGAGGACGGAGCCAAGAGGTGAGTCGCCCGCAGACGTCTCACCGAATCCGACTTGGAAGAGCTGCAGCGCTGATCTTTAAAATCTGTTTCTGTGGAGCAGCGCTGGATCTGGCCTGTCCAGAGACAATCAGAGGGACTTCAGCATCGAGATGGAACCAGAGGAGGAGTGGGAAGCTCTCAGCCTCGACCCAAACCAGCCTCTCATAACACGAAAGGTAAATAATCCTCAAACACTTGGGATTCTGCTTGGTCTGGAGGTGCACTGAGAACTGATGTTAAAGAGTTAAACACAACAACATGTTTATCTTATGTTTATCTATCATATATGTTTTTATCCCCCTAAACATGAGACTGAATGTTTATTTTTGAGTTGGTAGGAGTGTAATATGTGAGTCACAGTTCAGTGCAGACACCGAAGGATGGTTTCTGGGAGTCTTTGGTTATTTCATCCAGTTTGAGCTGAACACTGTCCCCTACTGGCTATTACTCGGATTAAAAGTTTTATCACCAAAACGGATTTTTTTTTAAAATTTGACTGGTTTTGAAAAATACAACAAAAATAAAAAAAGGTTTTTTTTTTTTTGTTACTTTGGCTTTAAAAGCATAAAAAGTACCAAAATATAACATTGAAGCTGATGTCTGGTGGAATCATGGAACCACAGTTTGGTATGTTTTTGGTTCACTTTATTCTAGAACAATCAATACAAATGTGAACTTTTTTTTCCTGAATTCCTTTCTTTCAATTCCTAAAATAAATGTGATTTTATTATTTTCTATAACCTAAAAATTTTGACTGGAAATTTGATTTAAATAAATAAAATAGTATACGCGGACATAGCCAGAGTAGAAAACAATAGAACCACTTAGAAACAGTCTGTGTTAATCTTTCGAAATGTTTAGATAATACTTTGCCCATATTTGAGAATAAAACATGCTTAAATCACTTTAAACATCCTAGTCTCCCAGCTGTACTTGAATGCAGCATGGGCAGCTGTTGGGATCCCTTCTCATCAACGGGGATACCTCCGACTTGCGTTTTATCCAAAATAAGGAGTTTAAACTGATTGGATGCTACTGGTAGCCATGTTGGACGTCAGCTGGTTTTTCTCTATTATCAGTGATGTTTCCATTCAGGTTGACATTGTTTCAGGTGAGTCATTCAGTGCAGAGCAGAACGTCTTATGGACCTTATTGATGTTGGAAGATAAAGTTCTGGTTTGGTCCATCTTTCTTTTTCTACTGTAGCTGCATAATAAACCATGAATGTTCCCAGATAGTAGAGTTTAGTGATAGCTGGGAGTCCTTTCTGTTCTGGTGTCACCTTTTAAAGTTACCCTGTGGAACCTTGCTCTGCGCTCTTGAGTTCCCCACATAAACATTCTGCATGCGTTCAGGTAGAAAACAGCTGGATTCTTTCGGTACACCTGGGTACCGAACTGACAGGGCCGTGCTAAAAAATCCGTACATGTTACACCCCTAATGAGAAGTATAGAATAAATATGCACATGGCTTACCGTAGACCTATTATATGACAATGGGCTTGCCTTTTACAACTGGAAAAATGTACCTCTGAGCACTGCTGATTTAAAAACAACTAGTTGGGTTTTTCAGCCTCCAGTCTGGCATTAGTTTGGTGTGGAATGCTTCGGATGGAAGCTTAATCTGCTCATTTTCTGTTAGGCGTTAACAAAAAGCAATAAAAACACAGGTGAGCGCTCTCCTCTAAATTAATTGTGTACTGGGACTGCTCTGGACCATTAAATCAGTTGTTCTTCTGCCTCTGTGATCGTTCTGATGGTTTGTCTCCCCCCTTCAGGTGAAAGGCGGCGTGGTGGGGTGTCGTCGGTGGCTCAGAGGGCGGAGCCTCTACTTCTCCAGGCTGCTGACGAGTCGCGCTCGCTCTCGGTATTTCTTCCTGGCCTACCTGCTCTCCATACACGTTCTGGTCCTGATGTGCCTCACCGGGGCTTGGTAGCGGAGCCCCTCAGGGTCGGTCGACCGTTTCAAACAACCTTTCTGTGTTAAAACACTAAAACCAGCAGGTAACAGGACACTCGCACTAATATTCAAACCTTAGCTAGCCGCACAATTCCTGCAAGGCGAGAGAACGCCGCTTTGATGGTTTCTTGTTGTTTCCGTCAACTTTTTGGAAAGTGAAGCCACAGCGAGTTATTTTCAGTTAAACTGAATTATTGTAGACATCAGAATGTCAATGTCTTTTTGTTTTCTTACATTTTAAGTATCAGAGGAAGGAGCTGAAGCTCCTGATTGGTTGTAACTTTAGATTTCCGTGTCTGAGAAGGAGACCAGATGAATGAGATCTTCGTCCGGTCTCCGTTAAACACTACTGAGCTTCTCTGTTTGCCACCTGCTGCTTCACCCGCCCTGCCTGATGTCACAAGTTGCACATAATCGATCGCAATGCTGACTCCTAACTATGCACTGATGGACGTTCACGAGCAACCGCTCCCTTTAAAGCCAAAGGTGGCAGAGAAACTGCATCCATGATGATGATGGTGATGAAATAACCTTAAATGAATCTCTTGTATCAATGTGTGCCATTGAAAATAATCTGCAGAGCTGTATTTATGTATTTATGTTTGTATATTTCTCTCTGGCAGACTGTACATTTTCCTCTTGATTGTTCCGAGTTTAAATCTGTAGTTTCGTAGAACCAGATCCGATGCTTCCTGAGCTGATCCGGGTTCATGGAAGAGCTGCGGTTCTGCTGCTTAGCTGTAATTACTTGTGTAAAAGTGCGAGGTTCCAGACTGAAACCAGGAGCCGAATGTATTTATGGAAAAAGGTGAAACTACTGAAAAATGTTCAGATGACATATTTTCTTTACTGGCTCTATTTTTCCGAGTTGGCGACGCTTCACAGAGACACGAGGTCGAACTTTGTGCAATAAAGTGACATTTTTCAGCTCATCCTTCACCATCTCAGACAGAAGTTAATAAAGTTCATCTAATCACTTCACACCTGCTTCTTCATCTGCATTAAAGTTTTCAACAATGTTTTTTATGAATGTGCAGAGCCATTTTAATTTTCCTTGCTTCATTTTAAGCAGGACTTTTAGACTTTTATTTTGAATTTATGAATTTAAAGCTGATGGATTTTAAGGTTCCTGAACCACTTTTTTTTTTTTTTTTTCCAAATGACTAATTTTCAGATTTCTGGCTGAAGCCTCCACATTCTGGTGTTAACTTTTAATGAGAAATAGGCTCACAGATCATCTTTTCCATACACTCATAATTTGTGTTAAAGCAGACCCACCTGCTGCTGTAAACCTCTATGTATTTTTGGAGTGGTTCGCTTCCAGTAAAAAGTGAAGCAAACGATGTCAGAATTATGTATATATGTGTGTGTATATATATATATACACACACATATGTGATCTAAATATTTGTAAATCCTTGTATCACCTCGCCTGGTGTTGAACAGCTGCAGGTTCTTCTCTCGCTGTGGTTTCCTGCGCTGCTGGAGTCATCTGGTGTAAACAACATGCTGACAGCTCACTGAGCCTTCTCAAGTCCATCTACAGTCATTCTCAGTAATTCAGAAAAGCTGAGTAACAGTAGATCTTCAACATACTTTGGTGCTAACCCATTCAATGTTTTTATAAACTAGTAGGAGTATTTAGAAGTCTATTCTCTGAGCTACAGGGAGCCAGTGTAAGGACTTTAGAACTGGGGTGATGTGCTCTACTTTCCTGGTTCTAGTGAGGAACACGAGCAGCAGCGTTCTGGATCAGCTGCAGCTGTCTGATTGACTTTTTAGGCAGACCTGTGGAGACGCTGTTGCAGTAATCAATCTGAATAAGGATAAACGCATGGATGAGATTCTCTAGATCAGGCGGGCCCAATCCTGGTCCTTGAGATCTACCATCCTACAAATTTTAGATGTATCCCAGCTCCAAGACACCTGAATCAAATTGTTCAACTCCCTCATCGTCAGTCTGTCAGCTCTGCAGAGGCCTGGTAACGAGGCCTTCATTTGATTCAGCTGTGATGAGAAAGCATGCACCTAAAAGTTACTGGATAGTAGATCTCGAGGACCAGGATTGGGCCCACCTGCTCTAGATCTTCCTGGGACATCACTCCTTTAATCCTAGAAATGTTCTTCAGGTGATGGCTTGCAAGTTAGCTTGCTAACTAAACATTTAGCCAGCAAGTTAGTTTGCTAGCTAAATATTTAGGTTGCTGTAAACCACACGTGTCAAAGTCAAGGCCCGGGGGCCAAATCGGGCCCGCCATAGCCATTTATGTGGCCCTCTAAACGACCGTATAAATAGAACATTACAGTTCTGTTTATGTGCACCTAAATACTATTTTATCGGTCAAATCAAATCAGTGTTTTTTTGAATAGTCCTAAATCACATCATTGTGAAAATATATTCAGTATTATTTCATTTTAAGAAGTACTCATCGAATGCGGAGACAGATATTTTTTTTTATATTTTAACAGTTTGTTAAAAATTGTTTTAATACTCTCTGCCACAACCGGCCCTTTAAGGGCATTCCTGGTCGTGATGTGGCCCAAAATTCCTTTGAGTTTGACACCCCTGCTGTAAACTATCAATTTAACTGATGAACTATGAACTTGAATTGATTCAGTTTTTATGTGTGTGAACTGAACTGATTCTTGTGAGAGGTGAACATGTTCTGATGACTCCTCAGCAGCGGCGTCGCCCGCCGTGGGGCTTCGGGTTTACCGCCTGTGGCTCTCTCCTTATCTCCTATCTCCTGCTCTAATCTGAACAACACTGCCAGTGCTACGCTGACTTGACTTGGTGTCAGGTTACAGTCAGTTATGCCAAGCCATCGATATCAAACCACACCTAAACTCAGCAAAAAAAAGAAACGTCCTCTGACTTTCAACTGTTTTTACTTTCAGTAAACTTAATGTGTGTAAATATTTGTATGAACACTAAAAGAGTCGACACCATAAGACATCAACTAAAAATGTTTCCCAGACATGTGACTAACAGAAATAGAATAATGTGTCCTTGAATGAAGGGAGGCTCAAAATCAAAAGCACCAGTCAGTATCTGGTGTGGCCACCAGCTGCTTGAAGTACTGCAGTGCATCTCCTCCTCATGGACTGGACCAGATTGGTCAGTTCTTGCTGTGAGGTGTTACCCCACTCTTCCACCAAGGCACTTGCAAGTTCCTGGACATTTCTGGGGGGAATGGCCCTAGCCCCCACCCTGCCATCCAACAGGTCCCAGACGTGCTCAATGGGATTGAGATCCGGGCTCTTCGCTGGCCATGGCAGAACACTGACATTACTGTCATCCAGAAACTCACGCACAGAACGAGCAGCATGGCTGGTGGCATTGTCCTGCTGGAGGATCATGTCCGGATGAGCATGCATAAAGGGTACCACATGAGGGAGGAAGATGTCTTCCCTGTACCGCAAGGCATTGAGATCGCCTGTAATGACAACAAGCTCAGTCCGATGGTGATGTGATATACCGCCCCAGACCATGACGGACCCCCCACCTCCAAATCGATCCCGCTCCAGGGTATAGGCCTCGGTGTAACGCTCATTCCTTCCACGATAAACACGAATCCTTCCATCACCCCTGGTGAGACAAAACCGTGACTCATCAGTGAAGAGCACTTTTTGCCACTCCTGTCTGGTCCAGCGAAGGTGGGTTTGTGCCCATAGGCGGCGTTGTTGCTGGTGATGTCTGGTAAGGACCTGCCTTACAACAGGCCTACAAGCCCTCAGTCCAGCCTCTCTTAGCCTATTGCGGACAGTCTGAGCACTGTTGGAGGGATTGTGTGTTCCTGGTGTGACTCTGGCAGTTGTTGTGGCCATCCTGTACCTGTCACGCAGGTGTGATATTCGGATGTACCGATCCTGTGCAGGTGTTGTTACACGTGGTCTTCCACTACAAGGATGATCAGCTGTCCTTCCTGTCTCCCTGTAGCGCTGTCTTAGGCGTCTCACAGTGCGGACATTAGCCACATCAGCAGTCCTCATGCCTCCCTGCAGAATGCCTAATGCACGTTCACGCAGATGAGCAGGGACCCTGGGCATCTTTCTTTGGGTGTTTTTCACAGTCTGTAGACAAGTCTCTTTAGTGTCCTGGGTTTTTAGAACTGTGACCTTAAATGCCTACTTTCTGTAAGCTGTTAAGGTCTTAACGACCATTCCACAGGTGCATGTCAATTAATTGATTATGGTTAATTAAACATGCATGGAAAACATTGTTTAAACCCTTTACAATGAAGATCTGTAAAGTTATTTGGATTTTTACAACATTATTGTTGAAATACACAGTCCTGGAACCGGAATATATATTACAATTAGCAATATTTCTAAGACTAACAAAAACTAATGGATCAGAACAATTCTGAAATGACAGTTGCTACCCTCAGCTTATTCAAGACAGAGGGCAAATGTAAGAAATGATCTTTGTAAAATGGAATGATTCACAAAAGCAAAGGCCTGTTTATTCATAATTTTCTTTAGTTGTCCTGTTGGTAGAAAACTAATTATTTTTAGTAAGCACCTAAACTAAGGAAATTCATGAAAAATTACTCATACAAAAGCAACAAAATAACTTTTACATTACAGAGCAGGCACAGCCAAAAAAGAAAAGAAAACAATTATATGAAATGGCAATGTTCACTATAATATTGGATTTATTTGGTTCTTTCTGTTGATTTTTTATTATTTTAAAGCTCTTTAACTCGCGTTCCTCCTGCAGACTTTATTCCCCGTGTTAGAACTGCTGCTTTAGACAGGAAGGCTGAACGCTTCCATTGTTGTTGTAATCTACCTGTCTTTATTACATTATTTTGTTTCTCTATGCGCAACTTGTTTATTGTAACTTTGTTGCACAATTTGATTTGATTTAATAGTTTTGTAGAATGAAGCAAAGATGAGGCGCAGACAGAGAAGGAGCCAGCAGCAGCAGCGCTGATCCAATCAAAAATCGCTCCCAGTTATTTATGTAGAAGTTTTGTTGTGCTAACCAAGTAAACACTGTAACACTCTTGATTCATCATGACTTGATGTTGCCCATAAGGATATTTAGTTTGTATTATTGGTTTACAATAGTCACACTTTGCACACTTAGTTTTTTATGTCAGGATTTTGTAGAAAGTAGGAGAGATGATCTAAAGAGGGCGGAGCTTGCAGAAGCTGCAGCATCATTTGGCATGTGAACTGGTAACAATTAATTATTCTAACATTGTGTTACAGATAATGAATCAGAAAAGGTCCTTTATCTCCAGCCATTGTAATACTCATTTGAATATAGATAGAAGTAGATTCGACACAGGTCAATAACCGCATCCTTGAAGACATTAATTGAAAAAAAGTAAAGCCTTGCTTTAGGTTATATGTTCATTCACCATTATGGCATAACTGACAGAGCCAAACAGAGAAACCAAGACAGAACCAATGAAGGGAGAAGACCAAGTGCTGACAGAGAGAAGAAGAGAGACAACAGCTAGAGATAAAAACAGAGAGAGACAGCAAGAGGTGAATAGTGAATGAATGATTGTGTGTGCACTGTTAGCAATCTAATGCTGAATAACACATTTTTTGGTAGTTCACTGGTGGAAGGAGAGAGATGGAAAAAGCTGTCAAGTAAAGAAGAGAAAATAGAGACCAACAAAAACGACGAAAGATTGAACTGAATTATTGTTTGGTCTTACTGTTTTTACCAAAACACAAAACAGTTCTTAATTGAACATTAGATATAAAACGATAAGTCATTGTACATTAGGTGACACATTGCACTGTTTTGACATGCATGCATTGGAAAACAAATATAATTTAGGCACCTTACTACCTATGCTATAGTCTATAATCTAGGCTATAATCTGCTCAGTTATATTTTTAAGTTATGCTTGAAATTAAATTAGTAGATTTTTACCAGTAACAATTTGTGGATAACATGATTTTATTTTTGTGTCATGTACTGTGCTCATACAACCACAAGAGGGCAGAGTGCCAATGTCTAGCTGCAGGATATTCCAGTATAACCTGAGGTAACCATGCATGATGGTGTCACAGATCTCTGTCTCCTCTGTGCTCCTCATACTTTTGATCCATTTTTCCAGTTATTTCAGCTGTAGGAAACGATCACTTATTTATCGCCGCAGAGCCAAGTCTTCAAAGTCTTAAATCATTAATGGAGAAGTTCCCCTTTCTTCCCTTTTAAGACTAGATCTAATCTCATACAACATGACGTCCTGTTAGAAGTAGGGGGGGCCGATCTGTAGAGCAGGATGGGCTTTCTTCAGGGATGCTGGTTCTCTCTGCTTTTATGTTCTTTAAACGGCCTTCAGGTTCTGATCAGAGGTGAATTATGTATCCGTTTGAACACTCACATCATCACAGCTTTTGTACGAGTCAGTTCTATCTCCTTCAAAAAACCCGATGGCACTGTCCAAGATTAGACTTCTGTTTTAATTGCTGACGGGGATGAATCATGGACATTTA
Source organism: Valencia hispanica (assembly GCA_963556495.2). Lineage (NCBI taxonomy): Eukaryota > Metazoa > Chordata > Actinopteri > Cyprinodontiformes > Valenciidae > Valencia > Valencia hispanica. The sequence goes on from OY747701.1 coordinate 58,904,100, forward strand.
AAAACCTGAGCCATGCTGTTTCTCTCTGACCTGATGTCAACTCGCTTTGGATTTCCAGGCTTGTGACGGAAACCGCTCAGACTTGGTTCTAATAAAAGAAGGAAATCTGCATCTTGGTTTGCACCGGTAGCCCTTAAGCCTTCTGAAAGCAGTCCTCCAGTTGAGGGTGACCCAGTTGCTTCCAGCACCGGAGGAATAGAAGAGGAGGAGTAGGAGAGAAACGTGTGGGAAAGTGCTATGATTAATGTGCTTTCAGAGGCGGACTGAGCGAGAAAGGAGGACAAACGCTGAAGGTGTGCTCAGAAGTCAACGATTTCTAACCAATCTAAACGTGCTTTCATACCAAAGGTAAATCCACTGCTGCTACATCTGCAAGTTCAAGGAGATTCCTCGTTCTTACATGTCATCAAATCATCATTAATGATGTTTAATATGGCAGGGATACAGATGGGATTAATATCAATCAACTCACAAACTCATCTTTTGTCAAACGATGACCCCAGAGTCGAAGCCATCACAGAGAACTTGTCAGAGAAAGAAGGCAGAACATTTGGTCACACTGCTTTGAAGACCGTCAACTTCAAAATGTGCACTGAGAAAATTAATCTGATTAAAATTTGGCGATATTCTTAAAAAGTGTTGGCATGGAGTTCCACAAGGATGCGTGTTCGGTACTCTCATCTTTTTACTTTCTTTACTGAATGTTTAACCTTTTTTTAAAAGAAATTCTCAGTTAGTATGGAGTTTTTAGACATTTGTGGAGGGGAGAATAGTTTCCTACAGCCTTCTTAGGAAGTTGGTACATCTGTCGTTCAATTTGCAAAAGCCATCTTACAAAATTTGTTGTCAGGTTGTCATACTCAGAGCGATCTCAAGTCATTGGTAGGAAGGTCAGACTGCTTTTGGAACGTTTTGTCAGGATAGTGGCAGCCATTCCAATATCTCCAACGTTCTGTGTCTTGATCCCCACATCCGGTGGAACATTTGTGGAATAGTTTGTAATTTATTTATTTTTTTTATTCTTTTTATAACGTGTCCTGTTTGGCAGTGTTTAGCTCAGAATTGGTGTCTGAGTACCAAGTAGAAGCCCAACAGATTTACTTTCACAAGCAGAGCAGTACAGCTTTTGCTGTACTGCTCCGCTTGATATATGTGTGAAATTTTTTTATTATGAATTGCTGGGGTTTTTATTTCCTGATGTTATAGACACGGAGACGGAAAATTAAGGGGAAGAAAGAAAGAAAGAAGATGAAAAAGAGAGGTGGGAAACAAAAAGTCAAGAGAGAGGGTGAGTTGAAAATACAAGAGAGGAAGGGGAACAAAGAAAACACAGGAAAACATTGAAGTCGGCCTCCATACCCAAAGGACAGCAGAGAGAGGGAAAAAACAAACCAAACTAAAAATGAAAAAGGGACATCAACAAAACAAACCAAACATTGTGAATTAAGAACTACACAACCACATCACACAAAAATGGATACAAAAATATAACAACAATGTCACAGAAAAACTCATGGTACAGATTTATCAAGATCTAGTAATGATAACCTCAGCCCAAGAATATATCCTTAAACACCAGAGACCCCACATCTATGTGTGTGTGTTAGCATGCTGGTGCATATAAGGTTTCTCCATAAGAGTGTTGGATAGCTGGTGTGAGCAGGCATCAATCCGTCTCCCAGGAATCGATGCAGACATGAAGGAGATCGGAGCCAAGACGTCCAAAGGACCCCCAGAGCCCCAGGTGGACCAGCGTGGGGTCGACCGGATCCCCCAAGAGAGGAGAAAAGGAGAACCCTGGGGGAACGTCCAGCGGCTACTATGTAGGGGCCCACGGGCCCCCGCCGGCAACCACCCGCGCAAGGGCGGGCCGGTCCATGGACCGGGAGAGCCTCACCCCCCAGCAGGGACCCGACAAGGGACCGGGCAACGAGGGGCCACCGCCACCCTAGGCCAATCCCTACCACCAACATCCCAGTGCCCCACCCCTGGCCCATGTCGGGGCTCCCCATCAATAGCCGCAGTGGATGGACGGCATCCCGAGGCCAAGCTCAGCCAGCACCTGGACACCAAGTTGTACCAGCTCCCGAGTCCTGATCCCGCGCAACGCAGAGCGCTGAAACCAGGCATCCAACAAAGGCCAGGGCCGGTCCAACCCGCCAATGAACTGACCACGCACGGTGCGCACAGAACAGGTGATCGAACGAGCAGAGACGCTTGATCCGTATCCCGCCGAGCCACCGAACAGGCACCACCCAACAATCCCAAACCTGGCACCCCTGAAAGAGGTGCCCCAACCAACCAAGAGAAGACATCGGCCCAGCACATCGGCCGACCGACACACCGGTCCCCCCCGGCCAGGCACGCACCAGGTCCAAACCGGATTGACCACCGGCGCACTGGCAGGGAGTGACGGAGGGGAAATAGGCCCCCCATTAAATGTTAGGCCTGAGGTGCGCCAGGCGAGAGGGCAGCCCAAGACCCAACCTAACAGGCAGACAAAGACATACAAGAAACAGTCATACGTTCCCTCCCTCTTAAACACATACATTCTCACTGACTCACCAAGACACCCAAGAAATGACGCTGTACCCTCACTCACACACCCCGTACACACTTCATGCTCTCAGGTCCAGGTACCGATGCCCCAGTAGAGCCACCAGCCCCCAAACCCGGGAGATGGACCCCCTACCTTCTAGGACGGAGACAAGCAGACCGCCAAGGGCCCCACAGTGGCGAAGCAGCCCGACAGCCAAGGACCCCGACCAGACCACCTGTTCCTCCTCCGGACCCCAACCCCTGATGGCCCGTAGCAAACAGGGGTGTGAGAAGACCCCTAGCCTCTATCCTCCCGCTCGAGTATGGTGTTGATGTGTGTTGTTATAATGTGCATTTAAATCAGAGGGGTGGGATGTGGGGAAGGCAGCCAGCTCCCCCACTGACCTCCAATAGGCACCGCCGTTCACGGGATCCACCAGGGGAGGGAGGCCATGGCATGTTCAACCCGGGTCCACAGCACCACCAAGCCCCACAGACCCCAAGGCAGTTCTCCCAGTCCCATCCTAGAAGGAGAACTAAACCCACCCTGACATTCACTCTACTATCAGAACACAAAAGACACTAGCAACCCAGGTTGAGTTCGCCCCCCTCCCGCACACCCTTCCCCCCCGTCCAAGTGCCCTCGTAGGGGGAGAGCACCTGTCGCTAGTTAGCAACAGCCTCCGACCGAAGCCGGCCAAACACCCGACCCCAGCGCCTCGCAGCGCACAACGGCCAAGACCCAGGAACTAAGTCCAGTGCGAAAAAAGACCCCAAAAAAAGATCAGGCCCGAAATGCCACCCAGCCGCCGTGACCAGCAGCCAGGCATTACTAGTTTGTAATTTTAAAGATGGCAATGCGGAGAACACTACAGATGCACCTTCTGCAGGTGCAGCTACAGGTTGAAGAAGAAGGAGAAGATCTAGTGGTTGTAGCCGCAGCGGCAGGAGGACCTGGAGAGAGGATGGCGACGCTGGCGGGTGTGGCCATGGACACAGAGACAGCCCCTCTACGTCCAGTAGGAGAGCTGGACTGCTAGTCGGAGGTTTTATATGCCCCTCCCTACGTACTTCCGCCATACGAATGGCAAAGCAGCGCCGAACGAATCTCTGTTTGCACGGTGTTCATAGGAACGCTGTAAGGGCCACCAAGAACAACTCAATGTGTTCTTGTGGCATACTTATGGCCACCTTGGGAATATGGGATTCTGGAATTGCCTGGTGGCCCTAAATAATCTATGAACACTATGCGTTGTTCTTCGGTTGTTGCTAAGGCTTTCGTTTGGAGGCGCTACGAAGACGGTTTTTGTGGCCTGTTCATGGAAAATGTTGGACAAACGCTGGATTCTTTTAGAACTGCCTTAAGCAAGCAGTAGTAAAGGGTCCAAAAATCGTTCATAGGGTGTTCTAGGCCGTTCTAATGAATCATTGTGACTGAGTCTTTAAGTGTATTTGTTTGATGTGTAATGACAAGCATTTTTTCCCCACTTTAGATACATTTTCATTATTTTTACGCCCTGTCTTTGATTTCTATTTGCAGATGAGGACCTAATCAGGCTTTATTGAGTTAAAAGGTTTCATTCTGTTGACTAACAATTGTTTTCTGACGTTTCAAGCTTAATCTGTACAGTGACAGATGGCTTTTATAATATCAAACCTTTAATCTGCTGCTGGAAGAAAATCTCAGTTTGTACTGTTGTATTGAGATCAGCAGATTTGTTTCTGGGGGGATTAAAACTGATGTCCGTAACTTAGTTACATTTCTCACACAATTAGTATGTTTATGTGTTCATGTAAATTAAACATTACTACTGTGAAAACAAAACAATAAACAAGTTAAAGCTTTAAACTGATCTAGCTCAAAAAAGTCAGAAAAAACTTCGAATGTACTCTGAATATTACAAGTATTTTTTAATGTTTGTGACAAAATAGAAAAAAACATAAATATATAACTAAAAATTTTTAAAACTGTATAAATAAATCAAATGAATAAAAATGTATCTTAGTATATATTAAATTATTTAAACTTGAAACTGTTAAAAGTGTTACCATTTAAATGGGTTCTAACACCTGATTGGTTAGTCTGCATGACAGGTCCATTTTAGTTAGCATTAGCACCGCCTACTGGATTTAACAGGTAATGCTGAATCCTAAGAGACATTAATAATGATCTGCAACATGGGACCATGAAAAAAACTGTTTAATATAAGACAGAATATTTGTGCGGTTTGTAAAAAAAAAAACAACAAAAAAAACAGTTTTTGTTACTTTTAACATTTAAATAAGTATCTTAACAAAATGTAATTTATTTGAGTAATTATTTAACTAAGCATTTATTTATCTAATTGTGACACTTTTAGCCCTCTATATAGGTCCTGTTATTGAAACTTCTTAAATTTACTAAACTAATAAATTATGTTTTTTCTGTTTCCACAGAGAATTGAAATGTTGAAATGAAGAATTGAGTTTGAGCTTTAAATGTGCAGCAGCGATGATGATGATGATGATGATGAGGCCTCAGACCTCTGGTGGGAGATCTTGGACCTGTTTGCATTGTTTAGGGGTTGCAGGGCTTCTCTGCATCGCCGCTCTCCCCTCCTGTTACCTGTTTTAGTCCTTGGGTTTTTTCAGCGTGCCCTATAAAATGTCCCAGTTAGTAAATGGGTCTCTTGCTGCTGCTGCTGCTGGTGGAGGTGGTGGTGCTGTATGGAGAGGTGGCAGCTGGATGGAGGATCCTCCAACACTGCAGACCTGCTGGGTGTGTGAGGGCGCTTCGTCGCCTCTGGAATTGGCTCGAGCCAGCGGACATGTCCTGACAGACGCCTCAGTCATCAATCTCTGAGGAGCTGCTCAAGTTTCTGACTCGTCAGACTCGTCTTTTTCTGCTTTCTGTGTTTTTCTCCTTCATCCTCTTTTTCAGTTACAGGTCAGTGACCCGGTGGAGTCCGGACCACCAACGTTCCAACATAAAATAATGTTTTCTGCCCACTGCATCAGCTTCAGCATCTTTACCTCATGTACTACATGCATGACCCCTCTCCCAGTGTGGCTCATTAGTTACCATAGGAACAAGATCCTCCCCAGCAAGACCCCTGATTTCCAACGCCAGCGTGATCCTGCACATCCAGGCTCCTCCCCCTGTAGTTCGTGTTCAGCAGAGGCTCCAAGATGTTTATCCAGACTAAACCCAGCAGCTGACGGCACATTACTGCAGGCTGGTCTGGACTTTTACACAGAACCTTCAGCACACAAGCTCTCAGACCCCAATGTGTTGATTTGACCCTTTTAACACCTGAATTTAAAGAGAAATGTAAGAAACAGCTGCCACTTATTATTTAATACTGGAAAACAATAAGTAATCAGCTCCCATTTGGAATGCATGCGTTGATATGGACCCTGGTTCACTGAGGCATTATGGGAAATGTTGCTGCTTTCATGTCTGACTAATTAGATATGTATTAATATTAAACTGGTTCATTTTTTTTAAGACTTGCTTCAAATAATTGAATTCAAAAATACTTTATTGATCCCAGAGGGAAATGAAGAGAAATGAAGATTTTAAGAGTAAGTTTAAAGTTAAATTTAGAAATGTTACGAGAAAATGTTCCATTCAAGGCAGTGTTTCTTAAACTTTTTTTATCATTCCCCACTTTGGACAAAGGAGCAAACACAAGCCCCCCATGCTTTTATACGCCCCCACAGAATGGTGACCACGCCTGATTTTTAAAGTGTTTTATTTATTTAAATAGCCGAGTTAGTCTACAAGTTTTTAAGGGTATAAATTAGTTGGAAAAAGGATTTGTGCACTGTTATGAAACCGGCTCAGAAATATATGCTGTCAGTAGTTGCTACATGTAGAACTTCAGCTCACAGTTGGAGAAACTAAAACTTGTAGTTTTATCAAATTTACAAAGCTTTCAAAAATGCAAAATAAAATAAATAAAGAGCAAGATCCTCATCCCTGTATTTCCTCCGTGGTTGACCGTGTGACTTCTCTGACTCTGAAACGTTCCCTGATCTTTTTAGATATTTGTACATTTTGTAGATGGAATCTCTGATAATGCGGCTACTTCAGCTTGTTTTGTTCTGCTGCGATATATTCCAACGTCAAACTCCCAGCCCGATGTTCCAGGTCCCGGTTCTGTTTACAATGATGATCACAATTGCTAATTTATTTAAGTGTGTTTAATTTTGTGAGAGGGGGGAGCTGGTTGATTTAATTTACAGTGCAGTGAAACATTCACATTAATAATGACATTCATTTAAAAAAGAAACCGAGATGATTATGTGTATGAAAGCCTTTAAAAAGGACATATTATGGCTCTTTTTCAACAATTTCTAACATGTGTATGATCTGTAAAAAACATGCTAATGAGTTCTTCTTTAAATAAAGCCATCTCACCAGCAAATCAGCAGTTGAAGGTTTGCTGCACATGAGAATGGCATGAAATTGGAATTGGTGGGCGGGGTTTGTCAGGTGAGGGGCAGGTATATTCAAATTTGGCTTATTGTGACATCACAATGAGACACTTTTTCAAACGGCTTGTGGAAGCACAAGATTTCTGACACACAAAAAAAGGATGGATTGTTTTTATTCATGTTTGGAATATTTATAGAGGCAGCAGAGACCAAACGGCAAAATAAAAGGTTGAAAAAAGTAAAATTGGAAAAATATGTCCCCTTTAATTAAAATTAAGAGAAAAAAGTGGGAAAATCTCTGATCTGAACGTCTTAAAATAAAATTTTAAAAGCTAAATTATCATCTCACAGAGAGAAGAATTGGAAAACTGGGATTAAGATCCATCCATCTCTGGTCGGGAAGACATGGATCCTAACTGAATCCTGACAGAAAGTAGGGAGGCTGGTGGGGAGCTCCGTATAGAGCCGCTGCTCCTCCTCATCGAAAGAACTACATCTGGGCAGTCTCCCTTTGGAGGAGGATTTTTCAGGGATGTCCCACTGGGAGGCGCTCCCGAAGCAGATCCAGAACACAGAACAGGTACCACACATCCATACTCACCTCGGAGAGTGTAAAGTCTGAGTCTTCACTCCTGGAAAGGTTACCTTTCAAGCCATACTCTGCAGCTTTCGTGATATTTGCTCTCTGTCGCCCTCTTCAGGTTTGCCACGCAACATCACTGTCGTAAAATCAAATCTCTGTCGCTCATAAGAGGCATGTTTCAGTGGCTGCTTTCCAAATCGCTTGCCGAAACAACAAACAAGGGCCATTTCAGTTCGCAATTCAACTGTAACAATCGGGATAATTTAGAGTAAAGACCTCAGCTAGGTATTCAGTTTGTGGGGGAGGTCGGGGTAATTAGAAAAACAGTGGGATTAGATACAGAGAACGTCTAAGCGCCACGTAGCAAACACCTCCCGACACTAGAATCAGCCGACATCTTTGATTCTTTCCTAAAAACATCTAAACGACAAAAATATAAATCACTAGCTTGACAAAACCAAAAGTTTGACTTATATACTGAAATACAGCGACTACGCCGGAGTTTGTAGCTTTGTCTACAGAACCGAGTCTTAAACGTTAGCATCACATTAGCCTCTAGATGGCTAACGGAGATCGACTCGGTTGTGTTATTCACATTACTACTGTAAGGCATACCGTGCAAACTATGTTCATCCACCTCCACACATTGAATAAATAGCTTTCTCAGGACTGTATAACAACATCATGTCAGTCCAAACTCTATAACCCCGGTGAAATCATTGATTACTTACCTATCCATTAGCAGCACGGCTAACTCGGCGTCCGTAGTACATGACGTTTGTTCTAAAAGAACTCTCCAACGAGGAAAAGCCAGCCCAATATTTACTCTGGTCTTTGCTCTCTCTCTCTCTATCACGTTCTCTTTTTCTTTTTCTAGCTTCTTCTGATATGGGATTTCTTGGTCTCTTTGGTGGATCAGCATCTCTACAGTCTCTAAACAGCGAGGCCGTATGACTCTGCCGTAAAGCAGAACTCAGTCGGTACTTCCAGCGGCGGGTCGCCGCTCAAAACTTCCATAGTGGAGAAAAAAGCCAAGGACCCCTGTAAGGTGGTGATAACTCTAAAAATGAACATAATAGATGATAGCATTCCACCATAACTTTTGAAAAAAACATTATATTAAGGTGTCAAAGTTGTGGAGTATGCCTTTAAGATGGATGGATGGATGGATGGATGCTGGAGAAGACACTGTAAACACATCCAGATGTTCATGTTTGGCCCCCAGAAGGTTCTGGTTCTCACGGTTTATGAATCCTTCCAATTTCTAGCTAGTTTGTGGCTTAAATTCATGTCTGATGAAAACAGTGATGCTGTGGGCTGCCCCTCCCCTCAGGATAGGCGGGAATCACCAGAGCAAACACTTTTGTCTTATATCAATCCATTATAAGTACGTTTCTAACTGTTGAAGCCGCTGTCTGGATTATTTGAGGGAGAGAGAGATTATTTGGATCCAACCTACCAAGGCCCCTCCCAAAATAGCCGAATTCTATTGGCTAAAAAAAATTCAGCGATCAGTTTGAAGTGCATAGGGGTCTGGAGGCAGGCGGGACCTAGGAAGAATAACAAAGGTTGTGTAGCACCAGCCGTACATCATATTATCAGGTCTCACTTGCAAATAACACGTTGGGCCTGATTTATCAATATTCCAAATGAAGAGTGGAAAATTCACTGTGACCCAAAGCATTTGCACAAAGGGCGTGTTCCTGATTTGCAGGTGATCTACTCAGATTGTGTGCACAAATCATAACAGGTGCAAAGAGCAGTATTCATGTGAGAACTTTGCATCCGCTGCTGTGTGTTCCAGCCATTCTGGAAGGATTAGGTGCAGTGGATTCATAATGCGTCCTTGGCAAAGAATAGAATGTCTGCGACTTCTATTTTTCGTTTGTCACTAATAAACTTAATGCGTGCGGTGTACATGTGCCGCTCTCTGCTCCATGCAGGCGCCGTATTCCAGAGTCAGACTTATCAAAGCGGCAGCTTGTCCAGAACAAGGCTGCTCGCTTAGTCCTAAGACGTCCATATTCTACTAATGTTGTTGAAATGCACTTTATTATGGCCTTTATTGAATGTCAAGTTGCAGTACAACCAACTCATATTCATTTAATAAAATTCTAACAGGTCAACCAGAATCATTTTACAAAGTTCATTTACTCTGATCAGATACACGCCCATGAATGGTAAAACGTGCTAACACAAACTTCTACAAAAATCTGCTGATTACAGAGCATCTCAGGAACGGAATGAATTATCTAAGAATATCAGAGAACTAAAGGGAATGTATTCTCTTAAAAAAGTATACAAAATCTCATTTCAGCTTTGGAGCTACCTGAATGTATTTTATTGAAAGTTGGAAATTGACAAGTTAATTACATCTGGCTTTTGGATGTAATCTGAAATGTATGAAGTTTTGTTTGTATGATGTCATATTGGCATGGTCTTGGTGGAAAAAGGACCAAAATGCAGCGAGATAATTAAATGATATTTTAATTAAACATAGCACAAGGAATTTACGTGGGATATCCAGGAGAATCAGGAATTACAGAGACCGGGAAACAGGAAGTAATGATGAGGAACCAGTGAGTAATGAGTGACTTAAATACTGAGGAGGGAGTGAGGAAATGGCAGAGAAACTTGAGGACTAGTTAGTGAGAAGCAGTTGCAAGTGAGAGGGAGAGAACAGGTGGAGGCAGAGAGACAGAACGCCAAGGAGGAAAACAAAGCAAAGAACAGAAGGAGAGACTTTTGGATGGAAGGAAAAGAATAAGGACTAAATCTAAAGATATCTGGAAGTAAAAGAACCTAAGAGAAACTCAAGAGCACTAGAGAGGAGAAAAGAGAACAGGAGGAAATAAACACACTAGGAAAGGATTCTTTATAAGAAGACCAACTAATAAGAGAAATGAAGTATAACAGAACTAACCGGGACAAATGATAAAATAAGGAAAAAGCAAATAAGAGATGAAACAAGGAAACAAAGGTAGAGAATGTCTAAAGATAGGAAGTGAAAATATGGAAGGAAGAAAGAGACAAAATTAGTAACAATAAGAACCCAAAGTATAAATCAACAAAAGCTAACACCAAGAAATAAACTAAAATGATGAAGTAAACTGAATAAGGAAATGAAACAACTGAAACTAAAAACACCAACACCTAAGGAACCGAACACATATATGTATTTGTCACTGTGGTATTGTATCTTATTATACTTTATTAACTAACGGGGATCCAAACAAATCAACAGCAGGTGCAGACCCGTTGAGTTATGGTACATAACTGGTAGGATTTAAGGCCATAAGAGAGTTAATTACTATTCGGTTAGAATGTGTGTGAATTATATTTTTCGTTTGTCAGTA